>JAODAL010001100.1:0-249539 GCA_025379985.1 Phyllomedusa bahiana | reverse complement strand
GAGCCAAAGAAAGGATTCGCAGTATTGAAAGCCAAAAGGGGATTTCCAAAATACAAACAAAATAAAAAAAAAATTAAACATTTTGATGGTAAAACAGTAAAATGGTTACATGAAAAGAATGTATAGAACTAAAGAGATGCAAAATTTCTTCAAGTAAAAATTTAATTAAGTGGTAAGAGGTTTGTCTATAAAATGATGGGAGTCTCGTGTAACCTGTAGTGGATGGTGAGATATGGAGCCTAAAAAGCAAGAGTTAAAACATTTTTAGCATTTTGTTTGTCAATGTTTTCTACCAAAATAGCTTGATTTTTGTAATAAAGGGGAAAATGTTACCTTTTATACAATAAAGTTTCCTTAAAGTTGGCCATGTATGAGGAGTCGGGAGCGGGGTTTGGGGAAAATTGAGGGACGGGGTTTGGCTTGCCAACTCCATAGCCCTGCTAGAGAAACAACATCTCGACATAGAGTGAACCCACTTACCCCCTCAATCCCCATCCAAAAACCATACTTTTAATCACAGTGTATTATTTGTTTCATATAAAAGATTGTCCTTAGTGTGAGATTTCAGGACACTGGATTGTGACCTGAATGATGTAAGAAAGTACTGGGAATCAGTAAAGTCTTGGTGAGGGTTCCAAAATATACTGGTACTTCTTACTTATCAGGCATGACAATAAAACCAGGGGGCGGCGTATATGTTCTTTGGCAGTTGTCAAGGGGTGACATATATTAGGCTGCATGTGAACACTCAGTTATCGAAGTTGGTGAGTTGGAAGCAGGAAAATAGGCAATCATAAGGATCTTGGTGATACAAATGTGCGGCTATAGAGTTATATGAAAGAAAAACATCAAAACAAACAAGGTATGATCCACTAGAAACCAGGCCGGGTTATTAATAGCGTATACAGATATGCTTGTTAGGACACATACTAAATTATAATAGGCTTCTTACAAGCTTAAGCATATATCAGAGTAAAGATATCGTTAAGCTGCTAAATATATAACAGTCAGCTGTATTTAGACTGGACACGGAAGTGTAAGTTAAGAAGACATTATGCTAAGTGTTTTAATTAAACTGTGAAGAACCAGTGGACCCTGAAAATATGTTGGTAGAAAAATAAATACTTTAATTAATTTGGGTAACAAAGCAGATGTTAATAATAAACTACAGTGTTGTCAGATTATGTTAAAAACTTGAGAAATGCTGTACGGGATGCCCTAAAGGTACATTCATAAAGTGTTGACGGTTCTTCTGAGGAATACTTTTTTCAAGCACTGTACAGTGTATCACCCTATGTCCTCTCTCCCTCCATATGACGCTAGTTCACTCAATAATACCAGTCACTGATGGTTTCTTCAGGTCCAGAACTACCTAATCACCAGGAACAAGTCACTGGCAACTTATATGTCTGTTGTCGAGTTTGCTCTGTAACTGAATAAACAATCATTTACCGATATCAGGGTGAAGCACTTAGGTTATGCCTAGATAGGAGAGGGGCCTACACATGGATTACAAATGAAAAGTTGAATACAGGGGACACAACTTTCAACTTCCAATGTGCCCAGTCCTCTTCAACCTCCTGTTCTGTGCCTAGTGTCACCCTTTCAACTCTGCCATCTCCCTCCGTCTTCCAACAACTTCTAGAAGTTGTTTCACTAAAAAGAAACATTCATAGAGCTAGATCAACTGAAAAAAAAATTGTTCTTAGAATGCAGCAAGACAAAAATAAGTTTGGTATCCCCATTAATATATTGACTCTTAGGCCTCGTTCACACGGCTTATTTGGGCGCTGATTGGAGCCGTACTGCGCGCCGTATTTGCGCTGCAGTACTTCTCCAATCCGTCCCAGTCATTACGGTAATCCACAGTTCTCATAGAGAACTGTGTATTCCGTCACTCCTCCCCACTTGGCGAATCCGCCGCGGGGGGAGAAAGTGACATGCACATTATTTACGGCGCGTACGCGCCGTGAATAATGCAATGTCTATGGGGCCGGCGGGCAGCTCCCCCGCCGCGCCCCCGTCCCTTGTTCAAGCCGTATCTGCGGGCGAAATGGTTGGGAAATTTAGTCAATTGGATGGCATGAAAAATGATCAGTAAGCTTTGTTCACATTTTTTGCTCTATGATGCATAAAACAATTGAAAAACAGAATCCAAAAACTGCATCAAAAAACTAAAAACGACTTAAAAATCCTCAGGTTTTTGTGTAAAATACTGTTCAAATACTCATCAGACAACGAGGTTTTAGGATTCAGAATCCGACAAGTATTTTGTCTACACAGCACAGGTTTTTGGTCAGATTTTCGGGGGAATCTGACTAACTTGTGCCACATAGACAACAATAAAAAAATCCGTTTTGTAGTCTACACAGCACAAATTTTTTCGCTGGTCGGTCTTGAAATCCTCCGGATTTCAGCAGATTTTCAAACCTGTCAGATCTTCCACTGGATTGCCGTCGGATTCGTGTAGGGGGCTGATGGCAAATTCGAAAACAGACTGTTAAAATGCCGTCGGATTTTGGACTGCATTTTAACATTGCTATGTAGACATAGCCTTAGGAAACCAGTGCCCAATAGACCGCAAGAGAAAATTCCTGTTGGATTCCTGTACAGTCAATGTAATGGGTCGGTAGGAAATCTGAAAACCGACAGCAGTTTTTAAGCACAAACCCACGCCAGAAGCAGTAGTACAGCAATGTTAAAATGCCGTTGGATTTTGGATGGCATTTTAGCATTGGTGTGTAAACATAGCCTTATCCTTCCATAGAGTTTTTGTCAAGGAGCCACAAAAACATTAAATTCTAATTTCAATCTATTTAGAGCGGCCCTTAACCGCATTGACTGGTACAAGGTCTTCAAAAATAATTGTACAAATAATAAATGAGAAATTGTAAAAACCCCCTTTAAAACCCTTCAGAAAAAAGGTACAAAACTATGGAAAAAAAATAAAATTAAAAAGGAAAAAAACAAGGGGAATAAAACAAAGTTAAAAGGAGGCAAAAATAAGAAAAAAATAAAGCATTTAAACTACTTAAACAGGAGGGCAGTGAAGAAGCACTAAAGTTATAAGGAAAAAAATAAAATATGTAAAAAAATGTTAAACAGCAAAGCTGGAGACAGACAGGCATATTATTCAAGAGAGTAAAACTAACCACCAAATATTTGTTAACTATATAAATAGTAAAAAGATTAAAACTGAAAATGTTGGCCCTTCGAAAAGTAGTGAAGGAGGTATTGTAGAGGGCGATAAGTAGAAAGCAAATCTATTAAAAAAAATGTCTCCACTGTATTTACTGAGGAGGATGACCTTCTTATTGGTGAGCAGTGGGATGAGGTAAACTCCACCTTAATTGTTTCTTGTCTTACCCAAGAAGAAGTGCAGCTCCAAGATTAACCCCTTCACGACCTTGGCCGTATCCATACGTCCAGGTGGTTTGGGGGTTCACGCACCTGGACGTATGGATACGTCCTAGGATTCGCGCGAATCTCAAAAGGGCAAGTTCGCGCGATCGGCGCGGGGTGTCAGCTGTATTTTACAGCTGACATCCCCGCAGCGTTCGGCCCCGACCCCGGATCGCTCCGGGGGGGGGGGGGGGGGGTTGGAACCCAAATTTCCCGGTCTCTGTCGGCGGCAGCAGCACAGGGATCGGGCGATCCGTGCAGCTCCTCCCCCTACAGACACCACGGAGGGCAGAGAATTGCCTTCCGGGTTGTCTATGATTTCACGACGCCGGCCGTCGCCCTGTGGGCATGACCCGCACGGACTGACAGTTACCAAAAATAGGAACCAGTCAAAGCAACAAGCAATGCACTGAATCCCTATTGAATGAGAGATCTAAAGATCCCCTCATTCAAATCCCCTATGGGGAAAAAAGTAAAAAAAATAAGGGTGAAAAAGTGAAAAAAAAAGTAAAAAAAAGTGAAAAACATGAAAACACAAACACAAAAAATAAAATAAAAATACGTAAAAACCCCCCTTTTTCTCCCCTTTACAAACGCCAATCGCCCCAAAAATGATCAAAAATAAAAAAAAGTACCCATATTTGGTATCGCCGGTGCGTAACGACCTCCCCTATAAATCTGTCATGTTAATTAACCCGAACGTGAACGCCGTAAAAAAACAAAACCAAAAAAACAATCACAGAATTAAGATATTGTTCATCCCGCAGCACATAAAATGGAATAAAAAGCGATCAAAAACCCCTATAAACGCCAAAAAAGTTTTTAACCAAATTTAAAAAACGTCAGTTCATCCCGAAAAAAAAAAAGTCCTCAACACCCAAAAGAAAAATGTAAAGCTCTCGAAGAAAGCGATGCATAAATATTTTTTTTAAAAACACAAAAAAACACTTTTCTTCTTTTTTTTTAAAATGCTTCAGCTTAAAAAAACTATATAAAAAAGGGTATCGCCATAATCGTAGGACCCAAAGAGTAAAAGCTAACTTATCAGGGATACTGAAATGGTGAGCCCTGTTAAAAATAAAAATAAAAAACACTACTAGAATTGCAGTATTTTCTTCACCCTGGGCCTCCAAAAAATGGATTTAAAAAGCGATAAAAAACCCTTGTCCCCCCAAAAATGATACTAATAAAAACTTTCAACCATCTTGCAAAAAACAAGTCCCTACACAGCTCCAAGCACAGAAAAATTAAAAGTTATGGCTCCTCGACAAACGCCATGCAAAAACGTATTTTTCCCTGGTTGAATAAAAGTGTTTTTATTGTATAAAAGCAGTAAAACATAAAAAAAATACAAAATTGGGTTATCGGTGTAATCGTATTGACCTGCTGAGTAAAGCTACCCATGTCATATATACCGTACAGTGACCGCTATAAAAAATAAAAAAAAAACCTACCAAGATTGCTGTATTTTGTTCAAACATCTCACAAAAACCTTAATAAAAAACTAGCATCATATGCACCGCATAATGTACCAATAAAAACTTCAACTCATCCCGCAAAAAACAAGCCCATACACAGCTCTCACACAGCAAAATAAAAAAGTTATGGCTGTCAGAATAGGACAACATAAAAAACGCAATTTTTTTTATAGACGATTTCTACTGTGTAAAAGTAATAAAACAGAAAAAAACTATATAAAAATCTAAAATCATTGTAATTGTACCGACCCCCATAGTAAAGTTATCAAAATCATTTACACTGCAGGCGAATGCTGTAAAAATTGAAACTCAAAAAAAAATGACCGAAACTGCCTTCCCCACCCCCCCATTTTCATTGCCCATGCAAAAAAAACTATGGAACACCTGTTGTGCCTAAAATGCCAGAATACATCCCTAGATGAGATCCCTGAGGGTTGTTGAATCTAAAAGGGGCGACTTCTGGAAGGTTTCGCCTGTTCTGCTAACTTTGGGGGCTTTGCAAATGCGACAGGCCCCACCAAAAGCCCAAAAAAAGCGCTCCCCCCCTTTAACGCCCTGCATGCCCCAAACACAGTTTCACCCACATGTAAGTATTTCCGAACTTGGAAGAATTCAACCTTGGGTAAAGTCCTATGAAAACATTTTAAGCAAAAAATTCAAATAATTGGAAAAAAATGTTTTTTAATTTTCACAGCCCTTAGCTAAAAAAAATTTGTAATCACCTGTGGGTCAATACTCCAATGCACCCCTGGATAATTTCCTTAAGGGGTGTAGTTTCCAATATGCGGTTCTATTTAGGGGTGTTTATTAAGTTTTAGCACCTTAGGGATGCCCCCAAACCTGAAATGGCGCCTAAATAAAATCGTAATGAAAAATGAGACCCCAGTAAGTAGGTGCTCCTCCTATTCTGGGGCTTTTGGTTGAGCCAAATAATGCACTAGGGCCACATATGGCAATATCTCTAAAAACGGCAGACCGGGGAATTGATATTAAATTGGGATTTCCTAGTCACATTTACCGTATTCCAGTGAATAAAGGATAAAATTGAAAATCTGCAAAAAAGTGAAATTTTGAAAATTTCAACCTCCACTTTTGCTTTAAATTTTCTGTGAAATAAACGAAGGGTTTCAAACTTCCCTAAATAGTGTTGTAAATACGTTAAGGGGTTCCCAGTTTCTCAGATGGGGTCACTTATGGGGGTATCTAACATGCTGCCCCCCAAAGCCACGTCGAACTGAGTGGTCCCTAAAAAAAATGTATATTGCAAATTTTCTTGAAAATGTGAGAAATTACTACTAAATTTCTAAGCCCCCAAATGTCCGTAAAAAAAAAAAAAAAGAATTTAAAAAATTATGCCAACCTATAGTGGGCATATGGAATGCTAGTTTTAAACTATTTTGTTTGGGGAATAATTATCTTTTCTGTACGCAGAAATTTTGCAACTTTCAAAACGCAAATTTTTCAAAATTTTCATAAATTTTATATTTTTCACAAAAAAACAAGGATTGTAGGATAAAAATATTCTTACTAACTTAAAGCACAATGTGTCACGAGAAAACAATCTCTGAATCACATGGCTAGGTAAAAGTGTCAAAAAGTTATTTTCACAAAAATGACAAAGCAGATTTCAAAAATAGGGCTGTGTCAGGAAGGGCAAAACAGGCTGGGTCCTTAAGGGTTAAAAAAGAAATCCCCAGGCCAGATGGATACACCCCAATGTCCTAAAAGGGGTTAAGTATGTCATGATAGGCCCCTATCTTAAAATTAAAGGACTGTCTAATAACAGTATCCCCCAAAAGGGTTGGCGCAAGCAAAAGTGGGGCCAATATTCAAAAAGGGTCAAAAAATGATCCTGGAAAACTATAGGCCGGGAAGTTTAACCCCTGTTGTAAAGGGAAAAATCTTTAAAGGTTTTCTAAAAAAAGATGCTATCCTGAGTATCTCACTGAAAATAAATGTATAACTCTGTTCCCAACGGGTTTATGAAGGATCGGTCCTGTCAATTAAAACCATCAGTTTTATGAGGGGTTAGTTTAACTGGATCGGGGTGAGGATGGATGTCATTATTAATTTTTCAAAGCATTAATACGGTGCCAAAATAAAAGTTGGTAAGTAAAATGAGAATGCTTGGATAGAGGAAAAAAGTTAGCAAGTGGGTAAATAACTGGCCACTGATAGAAAAAAAAAGGGTGGTAATTAACGGTCATACCAGACTGGATCCCTTTACTAGTTGGGTACCACAGGGGTCCCGTAACAGCCCTATCCTCTCTAATAATTTTCATTAATTTCTTACACAGGGATTGCACAGTAGAATATCGATCTTTGCAGATGAACTAAAGCTCTGTAAAGTAACAACACAATAGATGATAAATGTTCTATTTCAAAGGGAATCTGAATTTCATATGGAGGCCTGGGCAGAGAAATGGCAGATGAGGTTTAACACAGATAAAGGCAAGGTTATGTGAATGGGAAGGGAAAGTCCATGCTATGATTACTTGTTGAATTAAAAAATTTTGGGACAAACAGACATGGAGAAGGACTTGGGAATCTTAGTGGACAGTAAACTTAATTTCAGCAGCCAGTGTCAAGCAGCAGCTGCCAAGGCAAATAGGACAATGGGGTGTAGTAAAAGGGGTACAGATGTACACGATGAGAACATCATTCTCCCATTATACATTTAGAGAAAAGATGGCTTTGGGGGGGGACATAATAAAAATGTATAAATATATCAAGGATCAATATAGAGATCTCTCCAAAGATCTATTTACACACAGAACTGTATCCAGAACAAGAGGGCATCCTCTACTAGAGGAAAGAAGCTTTCTACATAAACATAGAGAGGGATTCTTTACTGTAAGAGCAGTGGAACTCTCTGCCAAAGGAAATTGTCATGGTGAATTCAATTTAACATTTCAAAAAGGGTCTAGATGTATTTATAGAGTGTAACAGTATAACAAGCCTTACAAACTATGTAACTATTTATATCGCATGGTGCACACTGTAAAAAATAAAATCCAAAATACTAGGGGAAAAAGATAAAGTAATTCCGTACACAATATCTGTATCCCCAAATCGGTTCTTTAGCACCTACAGTTCACAGGAAAATACAAAGCGTCATATAGCTACACTGAAGACAAAAATCAGTTTCGACTGTGGAAACACAGAGAGGGTAAATTGTACTGATCCCACTGGCTAAAATTAGTTACTTCACTAAGGATTTCAAATGCATTAAAGGCATCAGAGTTATGCACCAAATATATTTCCTTAGGACATAAACTTAAAATCTACAATAGAAAAGTTACATTTTCAAGAATGTTTTTCTACTTTTAATGTTGCTGTTGAGGATTAGTATAAGGCTATAAAAGGATATGCAGCATTGTGATAGCAGATCAGGCAAGCTGCAAAAGTAACAGTATAATACAGTAACAATATTATGGTAAAGAGATGGTGTATTTTCAAGTCTGATGCCCCAATTTACACAACATATCTTATCCAGAACCTCTGGAGGATACAAAGTATTATTATTAATATTAGCAAATAATATTCAAAACACAACGATTCTTGGGGCTTCAGACAACAAGCTGCTATCATCAGACTGTTGCTACATAGTTGGATAGAAAAAAACAAACACCATCAGAAGTGGCACATTTTCCTCTTTTTTGGTCACATCACAATCCTCCAAGTCAGAATTGTCATAGTCATCTACCCAGGAGACAGCTGGCAGGTCAAACTGGAATATCAGATTAGTCTATCACCCTAGGGCAATGTTTAAGGTGAGCCAGGCTTAACAAAAGTAAATAAAAAGTAGATCTATATCTATGGTTACCTTTACAAAATATGAAAGTGTTGTTAACCCGTTAAAGAATTAAGGATAAGTATGAGAAAATAGAAGGAGTGAGCCTTAAAAAAATATCCTTGTATGTGTTGTTGGAGGACATCGGACTTGTTTACTGGTCCATACTTTTACATATGGCTTGAAGCTTTCTTTGTAGCGTTCACATTTTTATTCCTTTGCAAAGTGATTGTAAAAATAATGCTGCCATAGACAACAAAATACATTTACATTTTTAAACCATTTACAGTGGTAAGAGCAGGTTCGGCTTCTGCATGCAATTAATAGCAACTTAAATGGTTCACTGGTTTTTATACCCCCTAATAGGGCATTTTAAGTAAACAGAGGGGAGTCACGCACACGGGACATAAATAAATTAGCCCAAAGAGAGTAAGTATGAAGACCATTACTGTATCTGGAGGACCAACCAGGTTGGTGCATTAACCCCTTAGGGGCACAGCTAATTTGGGCTTTGGAGATACAGTGTACTTTGTTTTTTTCACCACCGTGTTGGAAAAGTCATAACTTTTTGATCATGTTGTTGGGTTAGTCTTATGAGGCTCGTATTTTGAGGGATGAGTTGTATTCACTGCATCATTGTCATGCTTGGAGACTCCTCTTATCCTGGAAGTAACGGCAAGAGCCCAGCTACATGCATCAGTGCTCTTTCCACTCGTCCCACAGAAACATTATGACGCATATATCCATCAGACAGAAGGAAGTAATGCTTACTCATGATGGATCTATACACCATATAACATTAAGGAGGTACATTTTTTACTATTTAAGTTAGGCTATTTTTAACCTTCCCATCAAAAAGTAGTGCGAGTCACAAAACAGTGTGGTCAAACAAGCCCTTTCTCAAAGGAGAAAGGTCTGGATTATTTCTTAACCGGAAGGCCCATCAAGAGTTTTGATGTAATGCTAAATTTTCCCTGTGGTGGTGATGCAGGGAAACTGAACACCATCTTATAAATTACAGCTGGGCACTAGCGCTTCGTAGAGCAAGCATTAGCTTATTTTTAAGGTGACAACCCTTTGTATATCAAAAAGTGGCAACTTTTGGCAAAAGGTTGACAACCCCTTACTCATGTATACGCATAGGGCCATCATAGTATGAAAAACACTGTCTAGGTTCTAAGACTTTCTTTTTGTTGCCCATTCAGCAACCCCAATCAGAGCGAACCTCCTTCAGTTCTATATGCTCATGACAAAATCTAAAGGAGAGCTCTGATTTGTTGTTATAGGCAACAAAGAAAGTCTTAGACCTAGACAGTTTTCAGACATGTCCCCATAAAGTAATTTGTGATGTTAATGAAGACAACTGCCTTAAGAGACTCTAAAAAGACTTTTTGCAACTCGTTTCTAAACCAGTGTTTCCCAACCACGATTAAACAAACAGGGCTTAATAGAATTAATGACTTTTTTTAAACCTACAAAAAAAACCGGGCAACCATATTGAAACCTAAGGAAATAAACAAATAAACAAAAAAGCCCAGGGCCTGTTCACAGGCTTAAAATGGGCCGTACGGCCGTAATTACCGCCCAAGGCCCAATACGGGCCGAAAACGGCCCATCATTTGGTAATTCACGTTCTCTAGAAACTAGGTTACGCTTTCCCTCCCCGCCCGGCAAGCCCCCCCGGGCCCGGGGGTAATTGATTCACTTTCTCGGCGAACCGCCACTAGCAGGTAGTCTAGGGCCCGGGGAAGTGCCGGCCCCCTGCTTACTCCCCCCCTCCCGCCCCCCCCCCGTCGCCCCCCCCAAGGCGTAAATAGATATCAATACTTGTTTTATAAGCCTACAAAAAACTGGCAACATATTGAACCATAAGGTAAATAAAACAAATACCAACAAAGCCTTATATAAAAATCAATCTGTATTACACCAAATAATACAAAACAATAACAGTGAAACAATAAAAACCTAACAAAAAATTAAATATACACAAACCACCCAACAGAAAAAGGCTTCTACTCTCCACCATCTATGAGTAAATAAGCTCCTCAAGGAGGAAGCGTTTGAGCGAAACGTGCGTCGGGGTTTGGCTCCTCTCCACACGTGGGTGGCTGGTTGGCTAAGTATGTTTTATATCGCATTAGTTCTTATATGCTTGTACATCTTTGCCTAAATGTATTTTCTTCAGCTTATTTACTCATAGATGGTGGAGAGTAGAAGCCTTTTTGGGTGGTTTGTGTATATTTTATTTTTTGTTAGGTTTTTACTGTTTCACTGTTATTGTTTTGTATTATTTGGTGTAATACAGATTGATTTTTCTATAAGGCTGTTGTTGGTATTTGACTTGTTTTATAGCCAGCTCCCATGGAAGTTGTCTTTACTAGATCTTTGTGCTGCTGATGCATTATTATGATCATGATCCTCCAACTCTGGTGGGCAAGTTCAGCCCTATATCTACCCATAAGCCAATGTTCTTTGAGGTAAGCAAAGGAATAGGTGACTCCCTGGCAGCCAATTTTTTAAGGGCTCCCCTATAGTAATAAAATCGGAGTCATTGCTCCTAAAATGTACTTGCTACAAGGAGATCAGTGCTATATCGAGACAGTGTTGTTTTGTACACTGTACATACTTTTAAAGCAACCACAAGGCTTTACTCTTAGTGGACTTTTTGGGGTTACTTTTCTCCCTTGACTTCTTGATGTGACACTTCAAAGCATTCAGAATTCTCAAGTGTTTACCAGTGAACCACTCCTTAACATTGTAATCCATTAAGTCTACTAATAGGATTTGCTTCTGGAACATCAGAAAGCATTAGTCCACTGTTGTCTGAGGAGCTTCTTCGTATTTGGAACATTTGAAATTCTTCAGAAAAAAAAGAACAGCCTTCACTTTTATCTGCCTTAACTACCTTCTAAGCCAAAACACAGTCTAAAAGTAAGCTGAAAATTGTGGATGCTGTAGTCAGCATTTACCTGCCTGCTACTTTGAATAACTGTCTGACAGTGTGAACGTCCCTGGCCGGCTGGCTGAACTCAAGATGTCAAAAGTGCATGCAGAAGGGCTTCTTCAAACAAAGTCTACAGCAAAGCTGACACATGTCCTGAAGTTATGTTGGGGTATGAACCCTTTGAGTGTCAAGGACTTTGAAATGTTTAGTAATTGTCTGCATTTCTTTGTCTCGCCATTGGATGATACAAGACATTACTTTAACATAATTGTATACACAGGACATATGCAATACATTTACATAAGTAGAATAATCAAATCTTTATTTGTACAGTAGGTATTTTTTAAAAGAAAAGCAGAACTTTGCTGTGTGGCAGCAAGGTGATCACAACTTTACCAAGCCTGGGTGGTATATTGTCCAGTGTTGCCAACCATCTGTAAATTCCTGAACAGTCTATAGGAAAAATGTACTTTTTTCTAGTGACCATAAAAAATATATTTTCTTAAGTGAAATGAAATGGTGAGAACAGTGACTGTTAGTTCATAGCAAGAACCTAAGCTATAAACCTACTAAATTTCAGTAATTATCATTAATTATTCTGTATGGTTTTAGAATACATAGTATAATACATTCTACATCAAACATCGACAGCACGCAGCTCATTAAATAAATCACGCATTGTCAGCTGACTTGGTGGGGATATAAGCAAGACGGTATTAACAGCATTATGGGCCCCTGGGCAGAGCTGTACACTGGACCCCCCAAAAACCGCAGAATACAGATAACACATCATTTATACCGAAGAGTGAACACCATAAAACAAAACCACCGCAAACATGGTGGAAATACGCTTTTTTCACATTTCAGACAACTTAGACATTTTTTTAAAATTCCCAGTACATTACATGGTATGTTCATGGCACCATTAAAAAGAACATCTTGTATCACCAAAAACAAGCCATCATATGTCTATGTAGATGGAAAAATAAAAAACACTTTTTCATATTTTTATGCAGAATTTACATACCACAACCCCACTTTTTAAGCCCACTCTCCAAACCATAAATGTTTTAACGTCACTAGTCAAAACTTACAATCTCTTCATCATGTGGTCAGTAAACCCCAGGCCAGGGCACACAGCAACTCATGTAACAACTGCATGTGGTCAGTCATCCTGACCCATGTCACTGTCCTTCAGGGCCTCTCTTATCATATAGTAACTGCTATGTGGCCGGGCCACGTCTCTCAGGTCTTCTGTTTAAAGTCTGCTTCTTCTGAATGGGCACATCACCCCTGCAGTAGTCATGTGTCTCTGAATTGCATTAGTATTTAGGAGTAGACAGCTCCAACCGGTGAGGTACGTGACCTCGGCAGCAATCAGCGGCTGCAGGGGTGATGTGCCCGATCAGAAGTAGAAGACTGTAAACAGAAGACTGGAGAGATGTGATGCTGAGACCAAGGACTGTGGAAAAAGGAGTATAAGGTTTTTTTTTATGGGGACACAGAACGATTATATTATTTTTTAAGTTATGTGAAATAATGAGAAATGACACAGTGAAAAAGTATGGAACACAAGACAAAAGAGAGGTGCAAGAAGCCATGGAAAGTCATGACACCAGCTGAAATCAGTAATTAGGAAGCAATCCTGCTACTAAGAGAAAAATAATATCAGCTGGTTCAACTGATGGTCTATAAAAAGGTGTCTCATTACCAAGGTCCCAGACAAGAAACATCTCATGATACTGAGCATTGGCTGCACAAGAATTTCTAAACTACTGAAGGCTCCAGTGGACACTGTTGGGGTCATAATCCAAAAGTGGAAATAACATCATTTCACCATAAACCGGCCATGACCAGGTTCTGCCTGCAAGATTTCAGACAGAGGAGTGAAAAAAATTATCATAAGAGTTGTCCAAGAGCCAAGGACCCCCTGTGGAAAGCTACAGAAAGACCTGGAATCAGCAGGTACAATTGTTTCAAGGAAAGCCACAAGTAATGCACTCAACCTCTATGGCCTGATCTCTATGCAAAACTCCATCAAAAAGCATATTCAAGCATGTTTAAAGTTTGCTAAACAACATTTAGACAAACGTGTGACAAGATGAAAAAAGGGTGAATATTTCAACAAGACAATGATCCCAAACACACAGCCAAAGTTTCAAAATTGGTTTCAGAGAAAGAAAATAAAACTGCTAGAATAGCCCAGCCAATCACCTGACCTGAATCTAATAGAAAATCTATGGAAGGAACTAAAGCTCAGAGTTAATAGAAGGAGCTCACAGAACTTTCAGGGTATGAAGACTGTTTGCATGGAAGAATCGGCCAATCCCACCTGAGCAATGCATGCGACTAATTTTTCCATACAGGAGGCTTGTTGAAGCTGTCATCACCAACAAAAGCTTTTATATGCAGAACTAAATACATTTCAGTAAGCGTGTTTAATACTTTTTCCCTGTGTCCTATCTCATTACACATAGTTGAATTTATGGACATCCCTGGTCGGATTTCTTTGCCTGTATGGATTGGAGGGCTTGTTACTGACATCTGATGAGAATTTCATGTCAATGGATCCATCCGAATTTTTACATAAACGGATATGATTGTGATGTGTTTACAAACTATCCTTAAAGGCCGTGTTCACACGGCTTATTCCCGACGGATTTGTGAGCCGTATTGAGCTCACAAATCCGCCGTGAATAAGGGGCGGGATGGGGGCGGGGCCGGAGTGCGGCGGGGGCGCCTCTCCCGGCCCCATAGACAATGCATTGTTTACGGCGCGTCCGCGCCGTAAATAATGTGCATGTCACTTTCTCCCCCCCCGCGGTGGATTTGCCGAGCGGGGAGGAGCGACGTAATCCACTATTCTCTATGAGAGCAGTGGATTACCGTAATGACAGCGACGCATTGGCGCCATACTGAAGAGCAAATCCGGCGCGGAGTACGGCGCCAATCCGTGCCCAAATAAGCCGTGTGAACGAGGCCAAAATGATCTAAAAATAAATATATAAATACACAATGGTAACAGTTTTACTGTATTTGCATGTGCAGTGATCACAGTTCTAATTCGTTTGACTTATGCCAATTTTACACATTTACAGTGGGGAAAATAAGTATTTGATACACTGGCAATTTTGCAAGTTTTCCCACCTACAATGGAGAGTCCTGTAATTTTTATCATAGGTACACTTCAACTGTAATACATAGAATCTAAAAAAGACTCCAGAAAATCACATTGTATGATATTTAAATAATTAATTAGCATTTTATTGCATGAAACAAGTATTTGATCACCTACCAAAAAGCAAGAATTCTGGCTCTCACAGACCAGTTTTTCTTTAGAAGCCCCACTAGTCTGTATTCATTACCTGTATTAATTGCACCTGTTTGAACTCATTACCTGTATAAAGGACACCAGTCCACACAATCATACTCCAACCTCTCCACCATGTCCAAGACCAAAGAGCTGTCTAAGGACTCCAAAGACAAAATTGTAGAGCGGCACAAGGCAGGGATGGGCTACAGGACACGAGGAAAGCTCTTTGGCGAGAAGGCAACACCTGTTGGTGAAATTATTAGAAAATGATAGAAAATACAAGATGACTGTCAATCTTTCTTGGTCTTGGGCTCCATGCAAGATCTCGCCTCGTGGATGATGCTAAGAAAAGACAGAAATCAGTTCAGAACTCCATGGGAGGACAAGGTCAACGACCTGAATAGAGCTGGGACCACAGCCTCAAAGATTACCATTAGTAACACACTACACCGTCATGGATTAAAATTCTGTAGGACACATAAGGTCTCCTTGCTCATGCCAGCACATGTCCAGGCCGTTTGAAATTCACCAATGACCATCTGGATGATCCAGAGGAGGCATGGGAGAAGATCATGTGGTCACATGAGACCAAAAACAAACTTTTTGGTATCAACTCCACTCCCTGTGTTTGGAGGAAGAAGCTGGATTAGTACAACTCAAAGAACACCGTCCCAACCATGAAGCATGGGGTTGGAAACATCATACTCTGGGGGTGTTTTTCTGCAAAGGGGACAGGATGACTGCAATGTATGGAAGAGAGGATGGATGTATCACGAGATTTTGGCTAACAACTTCCTTTCTTCAGAAAGAGCTATGAAGATAGGTCATGGCTGAGTCTTCCAGCATTACAATGACCTCAAACACACAGCCAGGGCAACTAAGGAGTGCCTTCATAAGAGGCATTTCAAGGTCCTGGAGTGGCTTAGCCAGTCTCCAGACCTGAACCCAATCAAAAATCTTTGGAGGGAGCTGAAACACAATGTAGCCCAGTGACAGCCCCGAAACTCTAAAGATCTGAAGAATATCTGTATTGAGGAGTGGGCCAAAATCCCTGCTGCAGTGTGTGCAAACCTGATCAAGAACTACAGGAATCAACTGACCTCTGTAATTGCAAACAATGGTTTCTGTAACAAATAATAAGTTCTGTTTTTCTATTGTATCAAATATTTATTTCAATCAAAATGCAAATGATGAATTATTTAAAAATCAAATAATGATTTTCAGGATTTTTTTGTAGATTCTGTCTCTCTCAGTGGAAGTGTACCTACAATAAAAATTACAGACCTTTCCATTCTGTGTAGGTGGGGAAATTAGCAAAATCGCCAGTGTGTCCAATACTTATTTTTCCCACTGTACGTTTCCATATTATGGCTACAAAACCCAGCCCAACCACAGGTTTGATCTCCAGAACTAATTTAGGTTCTTATGAGGCTGTTAGTTCGAGTGATCAGACTTTGTCACTTTAGGATTAAAGTTGTAATGCCTGCATTATGCTTGTGTGAAGTATTTGCCTTAGGGTGACGTCAGGAATATGCTACTGTCCTCTAATGCAGTGACTTGCAACCTGTGCCACACTAGCTGTTGCAGATCTACACCTCCAAGCATGCTTCAGTAGTCTGCAGCTGTCAGGGCATGATAGAAGTTGTAGTTTTATAACCATTGCTCTAATGAGTGCAATATAAAATACTTGCTGCAGATGAACATAAAAGACCTGAGGATAGGCAAAGCTACCAGAAATTTTAACTCCTCACGGAGTCCTATCTCATTTACCACATAGAATATAAAAAAATAATTACCATGGTATTGAGAGTATCTTTATGCTGTTTGCTCATATATAGGACTATAGGGGTGACATAAGAAGGTCACTAATGGGGAGCAGCCAGCTACAAGAGACTCCGAGTTCTCTGTTTCAGGTACTAGTCTACTTCTAAAAGACAGATGTTCAAAGCCAAAGGCCAGCAAGAACGATAAAAGGTTCTTGTCTGTATATCCATGTTACAACCACAAAAATCATTCAGCAAAGCCATTATTAAACATATATAATACTTGCACCAATTTGTCTTTGTCACGCCACCAACACAGTCAGCAGGCTGTGACTCTGTGATTCCCAAGACTAAATATAAAGCTTCACCTCCTGCCCTGAACTCTAAAGGAGATGTACATGGCTGAAAAGTGTCCTACAGAAATTCAGTACAAATTGAAAATGTGAGAGACAATGTTAAAGTGAAGAACAATTCTTATTGTTATTAATGTATCAAAGGGGTGTTCTTATTTCACACATTGATACTATTTCGATATGATATGCCATCAGTGTGTGCTGGGTGCGGATCCCACCTTTGGTATTTACACCTGTCTCTGGAATGGGCCCCCAAAAGTCTCTGTTCGAGGAGGAGAGAGAAAAATAGTTAAGCACTTATTCCATAGTTCAGAAAACAGATTTTTATCAGGTCCAGAGGTTAGATCCAAACTGAATGTAGGTAGGAGCTGGTTTCTGGGGTATGCTCAAGTCACGAGCTTTTTATGTGATCGATTAAAAATTTTATCTAAAGAGTTTCAACCGAATAGGTTTGACGCCCTAATTAGAGACATGTCGCGCAAGAACTCATTATCCACATTAGTTAGGTCACTTAGAGAGTGTCAGTTGCTGGGAAATAGACTCAGACTTTTTAAGAGGTGGGCGCATCAATTGCACGGCGCCGATCTACCTGCAGGGATACTTGACGGGTGGGATTTAGTGAGGAAAATTAGCCTTTGTGGAAGCTGGAAGGAATCCCAATTCAAATTATTGCACTATGCCATATATGGCTTTGATATACCCCCTAGCCCGAATAAAACCAGACAGGTTGGTGGCGTGTCCTAAATGTCTGAGACCAGGGACTGATCTCTACCATGGCATATGGACTTGCCCGGAGTCTCGGGATTTTTGGCTACACCTGTTGCATTTCCTTAAGGAACGCCTGAAGTTTAATGTAGATCTATCCCCATATCTCATGATCTTTCACATATCCCCAGAAAACTCTAGCATTCTGGTACTGGCGCATATTTTTTTCCTGATGGCGAAGAGATGCCTCTTGTCTAGTTGGCTTCAATGTGAAGTCCCCTCCATTGAAATGGTACTCTTACAAATCAAGCGCTTTCTCTCCTTTGATAGGCATGCGGCCGAGAAAAATAAAGAGAAGCAAGCCAAAGGGTTTTTTCAAAAATGGAGGGTCTTTATTGACACTCACAGGAGATACAAGAACACATGTTGTCTTTCAAGGACACCACGTGGTACTACCTCAGAGAGCTGGCAGATGATTTGGGGCGTCTGAAAGTGATATAATTGGAGTCGTAAAGCCGCAGATTAGCTGAGGGAATAGATAGTAAAGTACAAAGGCAGGCAGCAGTTATTTTATTTGGGGCGGCGGAGACCCGTTATGGATGATAACATGTGATTCAGATGATTATGTCCAATATTATGACTGTAGATGTATTTTGGGGTGAGCGGGGGTCGTTTTGTGGTCAGTTGTTACTTTTTCTTATTATAAAGTTTGGCAGTCTATTAAGGTTAAAAATGACACTAGCTTTGTAATTGTTTCGCAACTACTACCTGTATGTTATTTTTAAATGTGTCAATAAAAATTTGTTAAAAAAAAAAAAAAAAAGTCTCTGTTCAGAAAAGAGTTGGACGCACTTAGGCCCTACTCTGCATTCTGTGCTACAGGATTTTTGAGCACAACCAAGCAATGTGTTGGGCTGTATTCGCAGCTCCCATAAAATATAATGGGGATTAATACGCACGCACCTGTTCCCAAGATAAGTGCATGTTTCAGAGGTGGAAGGATATACCATCCATCTTTGATATAGAAACACCCCTTTAATAATGTTCTGTTTGTGGTTAACTTAAAATTATTATATGTATGTGAGTTCTGTGAAAACACATAGGGGGACATGTATGAAAACGGTCTTGATCTAAGACTTTTTTTGTTGCCCATAGCAACCATTCCGAGCACCCATTTCATTGTTTTAGAGCACTAGATGAAATGTAAGGAGAACGCTGATTGGTTGCTATGGGCAACAAAGAAAGTTTTAGACAAAGACAGTTTTCATGCTTGTGGCCCATAGTATCTGAATGGAAATACTTCTAAAAAGTTTATTAACCCTTTAACACAACATGTATGTCGAGGAATGTCTTCTCCAAAGGTGCCATGCTACATATGTTCATCTTGAGATCACCAAGTCTGTGTGATCAACTGAAGGAGCCCCCTGGTCACTGACAGGTGGGCTCCCCTGGCCATTTAACCCCTAAGATATCATGGCCAATAGCAAATGAGGCATCTAAGGTGCATGACAGAGGAAAGAAGAGTTGGCAGCAGGAGCCTAGCAACACGTTGATCTACCATCTTTTTTTGACAATAAGTAATCCTAAGCATTATGTAAGCAATCAGGCAATCATTGCTTGATGTGCCTTGAATTTAATCTTTCTTTTTATTTTTTTTTTATTATTTATACCACCCAAACCAAAACATTTGGTTTTGGTTTGGGTGGTATAAACAATTGGTATATACCCCAAAACTGTATGCCACAAAAAATGCATAAATATAGTCCTCGAACAGCCATATAAACGAAAAAATAAAGTTTGGCTTTTAGAATTCGACTATGAAATAACTAAGTACATTGTTTGGCCCAGGGGGTTTATATGACACTATACCATAAATGTGCTGTACACCCACTTCATATGAAAATATACATCCTTTTTTCTTTTAAATATATCTGAGGACATCTGTCTGTACCCTAAGGCTAGGTCTATACAGCACCGGATTTCAGTCGGTTTTTCACCAGATTCAGTATTTTGAATCTGCTGAAAAACCAACCGCACCCAGTGCTGTATAGACCTCAATAGAAAATACATGCTGTAGTCTACACAGCATGGATTTTTATCAGGAGGAAAATGGCTTTGAGAAGACTAATCATCTCTAACAAGATTAGCTTTTGTTTATAGATCAGCAATTGTTTTCACTCTGCAGAGCTTTTTTAGATTTTGTTTACTGAAGATTAAATGAACTGCTCTTTGTAATGTCTCAGCTAGTTACAGACAAGCGTCCTTCGTTTATATCAGCACCCCGCTGTGTGCTTGCCAAGTGCCAATGGTCTTCAGAACAACCCAGAAGCCTAACAAAGGCTTCTGGGTTGTCTATGACCATGTACTGCCGTGTCCGGGGCACGGAATGCGATGTTGATTGACAGCAATATAATACATTGCACTATAGTCATAGTTACGATTCAGAATACATATGAAAATAAATGTATTAGGCTTCCCTCTGTTTTCTGGGCATACTTTTTGCAGAAGAAAGATGCAGATGAACCCTGCTGAATTTGGCTAATCCAAGTCTTACACAACAGCAAAACAAAGTGAAAATTTGTGGCAGAAATGTAAGGGTAAGATTTCTGCTGCATATTCCACAGCATATTCTACCTATAGAAAAATTTTAACATTAGACTACATTCACAAAGTGTCTGTACTAAGTGTAAAATCTACATTGTTTACAGAAACCACAATATGAAGCAGAAAAAAATCTACATGAAATATGTGCAGAAATTGGAGTTTAAATTCTGTTTTATGCTGATTTAGGTGATGGAAATGTTGTTTATTGTTTGGAGAGTCAAAACCTGAAAATCTGCAAGTGCCGATCAACTTTTTTTTCTTAGCAATTTCTTAATATTCTGCACCAAAGTATATAATGGCAAATTCACATCAAGATCTACCACATTTCAGACAAATTCACCTACAGAAATGCTGCTTACTTCTGCTGTTGAGAATCTGCACCATTTGTATCCTATGTGAATGTACTCTTAAAGGAGAAATACCAAGAAAGTTATATAAATTACCATACAGAGTCTATTTAAATTCTCTCTTCTGCCAAAGCTCAGTAAATGAGCAAAAAAAGACTGGGTGTGGTAAAAAAAATAAAAAAATCAGCAGACATTTTGAAAAGTAACACTTGTACCTTTTAACATCTACGCACCATAAATATATATAAATTATCAGGACAGTATCAATATCCTTGGGCTACGTCCACACGAAAGGACAAAATACTTGTTAGATTCTAATTAGAATCCGACTACTATTTTACATTCTGTTTTTGTTTTTGTACCGGTTTTCGTCCATTTTTTGCCACGATTTTCGGATTTCGCCATCCCATTCAATTGAACAGTACTATGATCCACCGTTTTCGAGTAAAATATGGAGGATATATAGAACATGTTCTAGGCTTCTCGACTCGGTTTTCAGATTTGAAATCCAGCCTCAGAAAATCTGAGCTGTGTAGACTACAGCTTGAATTTTCTATTGAGGTTTATGGGGATGATTTACAGTCAGATTTTTTGTGGATTCTAAATACCGAAAAATCCATATTGTCAGAGTCATAAAAAAAACAAAAGGCATTACTCACAAATTATATGACATTTGTCATATTTATGCGCAGTAGACAATCCCTTCTTGTCAAACCTATGTTTGTCTCTTCCAACCATTTCAAAATTATAAGGATGATGGTCTCTTCCCAGTGTCTTCAAAAAAATGACTTCTTTAAATTGTGTTTTTATATTAAACATATTTTAAGAATTCTTGGTGATTTTTATTTTATTTTTTCATCTATCTGTATTTGAAAAAAAATCTGTAATCCTGCAATTTTTTTTAATCTAATCTAATAATTACCTGACACTTCTTGTTCTGCAGGGATCACTTTTCAGCAGTCTCCTCGTTTACATCAGAAAGATTTACAACCAAAGTTTATAGCAATGTAAAGATAATACAGGATCCGACATTCACAATAGGTAAAGGTCACAGCTCATCATTTCCCTACACAATGATTTCTTCTCAAATCACCATGAAAACTCTCCCATAGAAGTCAAGGAGTCAGCTCCTGTTCACGGGATCCTATGGTCATGTAAGTGCTGTAAAGCATATCTTTTAATGCTGTTAAGAGCAGCTCAGGAAAGATAAAACATATGCAGAAAACAGAATTAAAAAATCTACAATCAGAAAATAAAAATGGCTAAGACAAAAAAGAATATTTATCGGTATCTCTTTCTCACTGGTAAAATAAATATGAAAATAAAGAAATATTTGTGATACATTCCCTTCAAGTGAGGAATGACCGTGCTGGGATTTTAATGAAGAAACAGCGGCACAAGCTTGAAATGTTTTTGGAAGAAATCTGCATTGTATAAACTGTATTTTATCCCAGAATAGTTGGATCCAAAGAGAAGGCAGTTAACTTAGAAGTTGACTGTTTCAATCTCATATCCGCAGCATATTTACATTCTGTTCCGTCCTAAGTAACTAGTGCATAAATTACTGGTCCAAGTCCTAATATTGCTGTGCTACAGAAATCTCATGGTAACACTTACTGTTCTGCTTTCTCTCAAATTCAGTGTTGCCATAGGGACATTGCGCAGATTCTGACATAGATATTTAAGTGGCACTTATGTGGACAGAACACAATCAAAAGATGTCATGATAACATGGAAGTACAGTATGTGCAGCCTCAGGCTTCAGGCCTATAATGTCAAGAGCTGACATCTAAGCATAGAAGATTCCAAAAACAATTTTCATGTTTTAATGTGCACGATAAAATATATTCTATTCTGTCACATTTTATATATTCCAGATTGTTTTTAGCAGTTTCAGCTCTTTTAAGTAAGAAATTACTTGAATTGCTCCACCTTTTGAGGATAATGTCTTCTGGAAGTAACCACTTTAGTTTAACCCCTTAAGGACCTTGCGTTTTGTTTTGGTTGACACATTTGTTTTTCTTCCTCGCCTTTCAAGAGTCATAACTTTTTTTATTTTTCCATCTACCTAGACATATGAGGACTTTTATTTTGCGAGACAAGATGTCCTTTCTAATGGTCTCATTCACCTTACCATAGAATATGCTGGAAAACTACAAAAAAAAATGCCAAGTGGGGCAGAATATGAAAAAAAAACGTACTTGCGCCATTTTGCGTTTTTGCTTTTTTTACGACGTTCACTCTGTGGTATAAATGATCTGTTTTCTGTATTCTACAGGTTGATGCGATTCTAGAAATATCAGACATGTAGGGTTTGTGTTATTTTATAATGTCGTGAAAAAAACCCAAACATTTTCTATCTTTGAAATTTGCGCAGCAGCGCCACTTTCTGTGACCAATAACTTTTTTACACTTCCACCTATAGACCTGAGTGAGGGTACATATTTGATAAGCTGAAGTGTACTTTTTATTGGTACCATTTTGGATAGATGTGATTTTTGTGATCACTTTTCTGGGGTCCTGAAGACCCCAAAAAACACAGCTTTGGCTTTTGTTTTGTGTTTCTATAGTATTCAGCATACAGGATAAATGATGCTATATTTTAATAGATCAGACTAATTCAGATGCGACAATACCAATTATACACACACACACACATATATATATATATATTTTTTTTTTACATTTTCCCTAGAAGGCATAATCGTTTATACAGCCTACTGCATTGTATAAAAAATGGGGGCAAGAAGTAGCAAAACGAGAAATATGGCGGCAATGAAAGCCACAAGGCTTCCAGCCGCAATGTAAAATGATCGGAGCCCAGTGATCTCAATGTGGGGGCCACGATCGTAGTGAGGAAAGGTGCGCAGTACTGTTTCTTATTCATATAGACGCCGTGGCCGCGACATCTATTAGGTTAAAGAGCACGGAATGGTGCTGTTACCGGCAGGTGACAGCTGCAATTAGCAACTGACACCCACCGATTGTGTAGCTACAAAGCCCCTTGAAATTGGGATATAAGTTTATGTCAAGTGTCATTTAGGGGTTAAAGAAGTCAATGTTTTACTTCACATTGCTTATACATTATTTATAGGCTTCCAATTCCCCAAAATATTAAAAATACATATATTACATATGTATGTATACAAGTTTGAACTGGGTGGGATGACTGCTCCCACGCTTCAGGTAAAGACCAATTTGTTGACATATGTAAGACTGGAAAGTCAGGTATACCAGGTGTGGTTCCGAGCCTCAGTTTGTAGTAGAGGCGTGTCACACTACAACTATATGAAGCTACACATTTATAGCTTTAGTACGGCAAATCCAGGCGCATTACTGTTGGAACAGGAAAACCACTTTAAAAGTGGTTTACCTGAGCCAGAAGTCTTGCTTTGTAGCTAGAAAGCGCAAAATCTATGACCGTAGTAGAACAGGTTCGTAGATGCAGGTGCATTCTACGCTACTAATGTGCGCAAAAAAATGGTGCCTGGGTGGAAAAAATTATACATGTCGCCCTTAGAGTCCCTTTCTAAACCTGTGGCCTGAACCTACCGCCCAGCACCACAAACACACTTTTTTACCAGTTACTTCTGGTTCCTGGTTGAAGAGCCCCTCTTCAGCTCTGCTGCTGCTCTGCACTCCTGGTAGCAACCACACCCCCGGGTATCTGGAGCAACAGGCTTTTAATAGGCCTGTAATACCTGCCCTAAGCCTGGCCTGGAATGTGGGAACAGCCTCCCACACAGCACTACAATTGTTGAAGGAAAGTCAGCCTGTATTTATCTGCAATGCAGCTGTCCTAACACTTACCAGTGTCCTTACCCTTTGGCTACTGACAAAATCTGGTTTTTCCCCACCAAGGCCCAGCACATCAGTGTCACGTCTCTTGCAGGTCTCCAGCTGCAAATAATCCCATAACAGAAACCTGCGACCTAAAGTCGCCTGTCACAGTTTACACACACTATGCTGCTTCTCTATAAATCAGATGAAAGGATAAAAGTATGATTAACATCACCTGCCACCTGCACTGTTGGGCACATCAATACAGAATTTTGGATGTTCTATAATTTAAAGTCAATGAGAGACATGGGGTGGATTTTGCAGTTTCTGTTCAACTTCATAAGAAATAGACTGGGACAGGGAGCTAACAATTCTAGGATGGATCGTCCACTATGCTGCACAGCATGCCTAATTGCAGGGCGTACAGTACGCAGCCCGCCGGCCCCATAGACTGTCATTGCTCGCGGTGTAAGGGCCGTGAATAAATGACATGTCAATTATCTCCCCGCGCGTACAATACGATCGTATTGTACGCCCAGGGAGAGGAGGCGTAATCCATAGTTCTCTATGAGAACTGTGGATTACCGTAATGATTGAAGCGCATTTCGCTCGTATTAGAGCGCAGAACGCTCTCTATATGTGGTGAAATGCGTCCCAAAATAAGCTGTGTGAACATAGCCTAAGAAGAAAAGTTGCTGTGCAGGCCCTGCTTTAAAAGTTTTTTAAATGTCATGTGACTTAATAAACCCTGATACACGAAACACACACATTGGAAGAGTTCGAATAGAAAGTTGCCTTTTTTATTTTTTTTTTACAATATTTCATATTCCAAACCAGGGCCATAAATAATCTAAAATGTCATATTAAATTAAAACCATAATCTGGGCAGTAGATACATTTGTCCTGTTAAAAAAGGCTTCATTTTCTATGCTAAAGTTAAGTGCAGAGAGGGAAATTTGGACAAGAAAAACACAAGTGTTCACAGGATAAAAAATTAAAAGGGATCCTCATATATCTCGTTGTTAATGCTCTCTGAGATTTACTAGTCTAATAAAATTTATCTGAAAGAAGAAAAAGAGCAAAATGAAATGATAAACTCCTGGACTGACTCCAAGCTAAAAGAATATATAACATCTAAATAGGACAGCTAAGCTATGACCTCTAGCCGCTCACTGCGAGCTGCAGGAAATCTCAACTCTATTTCATCTGAAAATGCTGAACTGTCTTAAGCTAAACCACAGCACTTTCTGTGGGCTCCTCAGGGAGACGTCCCCAGCGCCGGAAATTAATTGACTTAGAAAAGATCTCTCTGAATTTACCTGCGTGAATAGTGCTGTGAGGCAATTATTAGCACTTTTGTACTTACAATAAAACAATTTTCCACAACCTTGTCTGCTCATCTGAAGGGGGTATTTTTTTCTCGGCTCAGAGGTTTTCAGCTTGTGGTAAGATCCATTACTCAGTTGAGAACTGCTTAATACTGTGATCATAAATATGACTTCTTATAGACTGGTTGCAAGTGCTCGTTTTTAACCATATATTTTATTTGATACTAAGCATCTGCTGAAATATGTATTTGCTACAAGACACCAAAGAGGATAATGTCCACTGTTTCCTCCAAGTTAACAGCTACAGCTCATTTCATGTAGCATTAAAGGGGTTGTCTCACTACATTGATTCCTTTTACCTCAGTCCTGTTTTCTCGGTTTCACTTTGAATTCAGGGCTGCAGTAGAAGCCAGGTCTGTAGCTATAGCAACCACTGCTGGCAGCCTATCATGAGAGATTGAACAGGTCTGTAGCTATAGCAACCTGAGGCGCTGATGCAGCCCATACAAAAGGGGATATCTAGGAATAGGTAGGATACTGTTAATGGATATATATTGCAAAGTGACTTTTTTTTTTGCAAGATCTTTAACATAAAAAGCAATCCTTGTAGTGAGACAACCCCTTTAAATGTACTACAACTGCTGGTTTTGAGGTTGTGATCTTGGGTCATGCATTCTGTTTATCTACTTGAGCGTTTACACATAAAATAATATTAAAGTATATAGAGCAGATCTAGAAATGTATATACAACAAATGTTTTGTCTAAATACATTGAAAATGATGGTGCCTGAGCTTTCATTACCTTTTCCAACACAAGTGACAATGTCAGAGCTTCGGAATAGTTTCACAAGTGATTCATTTATTAGCATTTTCACTATTTATATACTAAAGTGCTGAGATTTAAAGGGAACCGTTACATCAGGCAATGTTTACTACCCTACCTGGATGCAGGGGGAGAAGCTGAGCCCTGTGATAAATAAATTTACGGCATATGATTGGATACTGAATTTCTGAATAAAAAGCAGAGAAAAACTTAAAAGTGAAAAATGAACAATTGCTGACCCTGCCCACATACATTGATTGACGTTTAGCGCTCTACACACTCCAATACAGGGGAAGCTGTCAATCACTGTTTGTGGCAAGGTCAGCAGGACTTCCACTGTCTCCTAAGGGGTCCGGTCATTATTTCTCTGTTTCAGAAATCTTGCTCCAACCCACATAAAACTATAGATCACAGAACTCAGCTTCTCTCCAACGATCACATACTGCTCTCTGATAGGGTAGTAAACCACTTGACAGATTCCCTAGCATTCATCAATTGGTGCAAACCCTGTCCATGTTATATTAGACACCGCACAATAGGGAGTTACTAGTGCACTACTCACACAGTATTACTATATCTTTGTCTCTACAGTTTGAAGTTGGTGTAGATACAAACATATTAATATTCTAAGAACCTAGGTGAAGGACCAAACTTCAGCAGTGTGTGTATAGCATGCAATTATTAATCTTTAAGGTGGTTATCTCACAATAACAATCTTATGCCCTTTTAGAGCTTGTAGGTGTCTGCCATAGACAGGCCCTCTCTATGAGCCAACGAGAACGCCTGCATGTATATTGAACATACACTCTCACTAGCCAAATGAGTTGTTTGCTGGGAAGATGAAACCATAGGCTTGTATCTGAAAAGTTGTTGACTGAGGAAACACCTTTTAAATGAGTTATACCAATCAAGTGGAAAAAAAATTAAGGCCTTAGGATAAAACATGGTGATGCCCAAACCACCACTCTCCTTCTCTGGTATATTCGTGCTTGCTGCCAAGTGGTAATACCGCACCAGGTGACCCGCCTCCTGCTCAACCTTATGATATGTTGACACGATGTACTGCGGCGCATACAGTACGCGCCGCAGTACATCGTGTGTTTCGGGAGCTCACACTAATACGTGCGTACACCCGTGGTGCGGGGGGGGGGGTGGGGCGGCAGCCCGCGGTTCCCATTGACATTCATTACTCGCGCCGCGTATTCGCCGCAAGTAATTGACATGTCACTTATCTCCCCGCACGTACAATACGATCGTATTGTACGAGCGGAGAGAGGAGGCATAATCCATAGTTCTCTATAAACTATGGATTACCGTAATTTCATCGTGCATCTCGCTTGTATTAGAGCACAAATACGCGGCGAAATGTACGCCAAAATTACCCTGTGTGAACATACCCTTACAGAAGTGCGTTGCAGTTAGGATAATTTGACGACCACCACCACACATTCCCCCAAACACATGCCTTTCCCCCAAACATACATTCTATAACCCCCTGTGATTCATTATATAAAAATCAATATTGTACATAATATAGCCCTAAATTCATTCTCTCCTGTCCCTACCAATCTAATAACACAGTTTATTATTTGCCATCCACACTGACAAGTACAAATACTCCTTTGATATTGTACTATAAATGATTATTCTGTATTTGAGCCCCAGTTGATATTGCTGATGAAGGATCTTCTCTGCTTGTCAGTGGAAGAATGGGACTGAATATGTTCTGCTCCTTCTCTGACAAGTAGAGAAGAACCAGGAGCATGGGCTACATCACAGAAAGATTACTGTGCAGTTAAAGGCAAAAAGAGAACTGCAAATGCCACCACTGCCTGATGGAGAAAGTGGGTGCAAGTACTAGGGCATAGCGCAAAATCTGAAGAGCACTTAAACTGACACCAGTGCAAAGAAAAAAATTATTTTAATAGATGAATATTGAAAAAATACTTATGATACTGATATTTTGTCAGTTTAAAAATAATAATGTGGAATAACGCCTACAAAGGTCATTTGTATAACTATCAAAAAAATACTACTGATAAGTGCTTCTAATAACTACAGAATATGTCATACATATTTGAAAGACACACATATAAACTGGATAAGAGGATAAGTCGAACATAACATTGAGGAGAGAGATGCACTTACATACATATCTGCATTCTGTGACTTCTAAATATAAAACCTTTCACGTCACAGAAATTCTATCGGTACATTCTAAAGGCAGAAAATGCATTTTTTTAGTCAAAGTAAATTAATGTTTGTTTGATTGGAAGGGAAGGGGTTAAGTGAATGACACGATTTGCCCTCAGCAGAGGCAGGATTCTGGGGCCGGATTAGTTTTGAGCTGGCACTCAATCAAAGGCAGGAGGATTTCGAGAGAAAGGCCCACAGGTGATCCTGCAGGAAGCTTTCTGAGCACTTATCAAAAACATACAAGTTCAAAGCAGCTCAATTTTCATATGTTAAAAGTATCTGGCGAGGGCCCCAGGCTGCTTTCTAGGTAGAGAAATGTGTAAAAGCTGTTTGTACTTGCATATTTAGAAAAGAAAGCTATTGGAAAGCATGCAGTGAAACAGGATTAAGAGCGGCCTGGCCCTTGTTAAACCTAATGTATTAACAAGATGCAGGATGACAAAACATTGTATATGTGCACAAACATATATATATTATATAACATTATATCCTATATATATATATATACATACAAAGGCATATATATCGAGAGACAGTTTTTAATAGTTATCTTTAAGCAATCTGTTTAAATGCCGGCAGCAAATTTTGATTTCCAATATTAATGATGATGTATCAGCAGCTATGATGATTGTTACAATAAAAGCAATAATTATGATAATAAATTATTCCAATAGCAATGCACAGCACTGCCTGGTGATGCTACTATCAGATAATACTACTTACCTATAGGAAAATGTATCACATAGTCTTTCCATAATCGGCTCCCCCATACATCTCTGCCTTAAAGGGGTTGTCTCACTACATTATTTCATCTTACCTCAGTCCTGTTTTCTCTGTTTCATTTTTTAATTCAGGGGCGTGTTTACTGGCTTCTAAATAGGCTGCAGTCCGAAGCCAGGTCTGTTACATAGCAACCAGTGCTGGCAGCCTATCAGGAGAAATCAAACAGGTCTGTAGCTATAGCGACCTGAGGAGCTGATGCAGCCCATACAAGAGGGGATATCTAGGAATAGGTAGGACACTGTTAATGGACACATATTGCAAAGTGACTTGTTTTTGCAAGATCTTTAACATAAAAAGCAATTCTTGTAGTGAGAAAACTTCTTTAATCTTTAGAAACCCACCCTTAGTGTGCATCCACACGGCAGTAACAAAATACCAGTCAGATTCTGTCTTTTTGTAGTCTTTTGCATGGTTTTGGGGGCGGTTCGGTCTGCAGTTTGTGGATTCGCCCATCCCCTTCAACCACTGAAATGCACGTCCTCCGCCCAAAAACCAGGTGGAAGATTGATCATGTTATAAGTATTTTGCTACGCCGGGGGGAAAAAAAAAAAACCCGTCTGGCAAAAAAAATCCGTTCGTGCGGAAAACTGTCTGAAAATCCAACAAAAAACCTGACGGGGGACGGCCCCTTAGGCCCCCGTTCACAGGTTTATTCACGCCCCGGGGAATTGCGCTCGCAATTCCACTTGAATAAGGGGCGGGTGGGGGGGCGCGCCCCCGGGCCCCATAGACTTCTTACCCACGGGCGCGTATTGCATGTCACTTTCCCCCCCCCCGGGGGATTCCCGAGCGGGTGGGAGCACGGAACCATGTTTCTATGAGAACAGGGGGATTACCGAAATTACTCCAGGGATTGGACCCCATACGCGCGAAAACCCGGGCCCGGGGAGTACGGCGCCAATCCGCGCCGAAATAAGCCTTAAAAGGTTGGGTGTTTCCCAGGGCGTACTGGGGTCGAAAGGGTTTACGCCCCAAAAATCGCCTGCTGTAAAGTACGTGCGCCAAATGTGTTTTTTTAACCACAACGGCTTGCTCCCATTCAGTTGAGTAAATACGCTTGTTTTACACAGCAGTCAATGATGATTGATTTAACCACTTTTGGGGGGAGACTTTGGGGGTTTTTAGCCCCGCATACAGTACGTCTTGCAAATATCCTGTGTGAACAAACCCCCTTCACAATCTTGCCCCTCAAAAGGCCCTTTCTTCTTTTTTGTCGCTTCTGACATAACCACCTTTAGGATTTTCCTGTGCACTTACTGTGGAGCTCACTGCCACAACATATTAGATAGACTTTTTAAAACTTTCAAAAGTGACCTTAAAACCCATCTCTTCAGGAGCCTACAATTTACAAAAACTCTGCTGCCTTACCCAAATACAAACATCTCCCCCTCCCCTTCTGCTACTTCTTCCTTCTTTTGCGACTGTAACTCTGTAGGGCCCTCTCTCATTCTGTATTAGTTTATTATTACTTAGTGCCAGTGTTGTATTTTGTCCTGGTCTTAAAAAAATCTATTCCAACTCCTTTGATTGTACAGTGCCCTAGAATTAAAGGGGTTTTCTCACAGTAATGATTAGCTTTCAACATAAAGGGACAGTTAAATGAAGACTTTTTCTAAATACTTTGGTCAATAGATTTTACGTTAGTTAAGAGAGGAGTGTTTTTTATGTGCTCTTAAGTGTACAGGTTTCTATGATTACCTGCATACCAGATGGACATTTGATGTCTGGATAGCTGAGAGCAGGGAGTGACATCATCCCACTGACAGACTGATATTGAAGCAAACTAATTATATCTAACAAGATTATCTTCACTAACCAAAATGTACATGTGCTATGAGGACTGAAAAGCATGGCTTAATCTGTAATCTTGTTTGATCTAACAGGTCACTAGAAGTTGAATATACCCTGCTGTAGAAACACCCACAGCCTCAGAGTAAGTGCAAAACTGCTAAAACAGCATGGTGAGAAAACCCCTTTAATGGCGCTCAAAAACGAATAATACTAACAGTTCTCCATTTACTTTACAGATGCCTTTTGGTATATTTCTGGGTGGAATATGGTAGTGTAGATTTTTTTTGTAATGCAAAATCACAAGTGGACAAGGCATCCAGTAAAAAATAAGCATATAAAAAACAAAACATGTATACCAGTGCAAGTTTTTTAAAACTTTTATAAAAAACAAACAAAACATAAGCAATGTTTGCCACTGCAGGGGCATATGGGCTGGACCCTTCCTTTGATGTACATCTTAAACCCTTCTGCTTTTTCGCTCTGACAGAAGGCTCAGGATATTTAACAAAATCTAACAAATAGAGATTTTAAAAGATAATGGCCACATTACAAATTCATGTTGCACAGATCCATAATGGTATTGTATAGGCCTAGTCTACTCTAGAAACATTGCTTTTAGGAGTTAATGTTGATGCCTCATACAAAGTGCTTACACGTTTATGATGTTGAAAAAGTTACAGATTCAGTATGCTGCTTAACATTGCACAAAAAGGAGAAAATATCAATATCAGGTCAAAAAGTTGGTACATTCATGGGCATAAAGGAGCAAATGGCGCTTAAAAAGGTTTTCTCACTGCAATGCTTGGCTTTCAGCATGTAGGGAGAGGTAAATGAAGACTATTGCCAAATAGATCAATGTTTTTATTTTCTTTTTTGGGGAGCAAGAGATTTTTCTCTCTCGTCAATTTGTTTTCCTTTTGGTTATCCCATCTCCCTCCTCCTTTACTTGTTGTTTTAAAATTTGATTCTGCCCTGGTTTTCCCCCCCCCTTTGGTTAATCCCCGAACAGAGCTTGGAGTTTTCACTCCCTTAAGTTTGAAATTTCTTGTTACACAAATTTTTATCCTGCAATCATTTCACTGTAACAGGAATACGGGAAAATAAATAATTCCCAAATCCCAAAAATAACCCCCCCACAGCCTGACCAGGAACTGAGAGTCTGAAGCTGGCTGTGACTCTGGGAAACTGCCTGGTGAGAAAACTCCTTTAATGACACTGTGCCAAAGAGACAGTCAATACATAAACCAGTTAAAGGGTGTCTTGAAGACAACCTCTGTCTTTAAGGTTTGGCATTAAAATTTGGGAATTTAAGACCCCCTTCCTTGAGGCAGAATGAAAGTGCTCTCTGATAACCTCCATTTTGGCAATTTATACCACCCTTCTATTATATGGTTGTCCATTCACCTAAATGGCTACCATGTAGCACTACATTTATTCTGCAGTGGCTTCCTCCAGCAAAACAAACGGTTTTCCATGACTAATGGGAGTGGGAAGCGAATATGGTCATATGCACATCATATACTTGGGGCCCCCTTCATGAGCGAGAATATGAGTGTCTCCCATTCTGGATGACTTGTAACGTCTTATATCATTTTCTTTTAGTGGCTGTCATGGATCTACTTTTTCCCACAGTGTCCTCTGTATGGAAATCCAGGCTGGCTAAATCCCATTTGAAAAGTCCCAAAGCAGGGACTGTGGCATCCGCTGGTCATCTCAGCGGCCTCATTTTAAAAGGGATTGTCTCTAGTGATAATACACCTGGAAAATAACTTAATAGTGTGCAAATGAGAAAGCGCTGGTTCAAATGTCAACCACTAATGAAGATGTCAGACACCAATGAAACAAATGGAAGTCACAGAAAACTTCAAATGAGCACAATTAGAAGCCATTTATGGGCTATTCATAGGACGGGGGACTGCACAGTCAAGAAGATCAGGTAAATATAATTTTTTACCATTTTCAAAATTTTTAGCCCTGTACCCCTTAATGGGTTTACAATGTTCAGCTGCAATTCAATGGATTTAAACAAAAATATTGCTTTAAACAAAAAGGGAATTGAGCCATTTGATGCTTTCCATTTCCAAGGCTTAAAGGGGTTTTCCCCATTTCATTAATTACGTTAAAATGTGGGGAAAAGGGAAAAAAAAGATTTTTACCAATACATTTCTTTTGTAATTTGGGGTTCTCTTTAGTTTTGTCAATTGATTCCTGCTTTTGCACGAAGCCTCCTAGTTACCAGCAACCTTTCTGCAAAACTTTTCGGGACTGCATAAGTGGCTGGAATGGTGTTGGCACTCTTTGCTCTGTTTCTTATTTCAAAAAACAGGAGCTTATTTACACTACTTACTGACAAGATTTAACAATTTAGAGCTCTGTAGTCGTGTGCACTGCTGTTTATAAACCTCCTGTCGCTGTAACAGGATCAGCTAGGAATAGCAGACACAGATATGCCTATCACTGCTGTGGAACCACCCCATTAACCGGGAAGTGTTACCCCTAAAACTGTCGTGGCCTAAAACATGTGAGAAACAATCCCTTTAAGAATCAAATTTTAAATTACTATTAATTCTGTGTTTTAAACCTTTTGTAATGTGACACAGGATTAATTAAGGAAACTCTGATTTTAAATTCGAGTGCTCTTTTCGAACCAAGGTGAAGATGCTGCGGGGTTTTCAGCTTTTGAATACTTTTTAAAAAAAAAATATTTCATCCAGCATTCCTTATTAAAATAAATTATATTAAAAACAAAATATCCAACATCTTTGGAGATATGCATGTCCTTGTTCACAGTAAAGCTATGTCCTTATTGTCTGAAACGCGTCAGCGTGTACATATCTACAAAGACATTATGGGCGACATGTAAGAACGGGGCTGTGCCAGTTATCTGGCGTAGACCTGTTCTAAAAGGGACGAACATCCACAACCACTACACTTTCACACATTTTTTAAAGCGCCCAAAGATTTTTGGGGGTTCCCGGGGGTCGCCCACATTCACAGACCAAAATTTTATTCTTGACGCCAAACTTTGGGGCATAATATTAGAAAGCCCGCAAGTTTAAAGGTTCTGCATAAGCCCGATTGTCGTATTGGCACTACCTGCCTGTTGATGACCAAGAAAGGTCATACATTTGGCTCCTACAAATGCCTTTAACCCCTTACCCCCGAGCCAGTTTTGGCCCCTTCCCGACAGAGCCCGGTTTTAAAATTTGACATGTGTCACTTTATGTGAAAAAAACTTTTTGAACTTTTTTCCTATCCAAGTTTATTCAAGATTGTTTTCGTGACCATTGTGCTTTAAGTTATATAATTTTGGTCCCCAAAAACTTGTTTATTTGTAAAAAAAATAAAAAATCAGAAAATTTGAAAAATTACAATTTTCAAAGTTCAAAATTTTTCCGTATAAAAAGTTATTCCCTTAAAAAAAGTTTTTCTAGCCTCTACCCTTGTTGCGAGGTTTGGCATAATTTTTTTAAAAGTTTTTTTTTTTTTTACCACATTTTGGGGCTTTTGAAATATATAGTAATTTTTCACATTTTCAAAAAAATTTTCAAAATATATTTTTTTAGGGAAACCCCCCTCCAGTTCTGGGGTGGCTTTGAGGGGGTGATGTTAGATACCCAAAAAATGACCCTCTAAGAAACTACACCCCCAAAGTTTTAAAAAAGCATTTAAAAAGTTTATTTAAAACCCTTAATATTTACAGAAATTAAGCAAAAAAAGGGTGAAATTTCAAAAATTTCACTTTTTTTGCGATTTTTTAATTTTTATAATTATTGACAAGAAAACGGTAAAAAGTGATCAGGGAAATGCAACTTAATATTGATTCCCCAGATTCTCCTTTTCAGAATATCCCAATTTTGGGCCCAGTGCCTTTTTTGGGTCAAACCCAACCCAGAATAGGAGGAGCACCACTGGACTCGGGGGCTCATTTTCATTTACCATTTTTTTTTTAGCGCCATTTCAGGTTTGCGGACACCCCAAGGTTCCAAAAAATTTAATAAATACCCCTAAAAAGACCCCATATTGGAAACTACACTCCTTAGGAAAATATCCGGGTGATGAGCATATTGACCACACGGTGTTTCCAAATTTTTTTACGCGGGGTCTGAAAATAAAAAAAAAAAAATTTTTTTTTTAATAATCGCAATTTTAGCTGAAAAAGTTTAATCCTGGAAAAAAAAAAGCCCCAAAGTTGTGTTACGCAATTTCTTCCAAGTTGCAAATTAACATGTGGGTGTTTAAATCGTTTGGGGCATGGCAGGGTTTCAAGGGGGGGAGTTTTTTTGGCTTTTTTTTCGCAAGATTTGGGTGGGGGCCCGCGCACTGAAAGCCCCCAGAGTAATAGAACAGGGGGAAACCTTAGAAGTTCCCCATTTTGGGTTCAACACCCCCAGGGGTCCACCCAAGGGTTATTTTCATTTGGGGGCAAAGGTGTTCCCATTTTTTTTTTTTTGCATTATGGGGTGAAAGGGGGGGGGGGGGGGGGGGGGGGGGGGCGGGGAAAAGCGTTCCCCCATTGGGGGGCTTAATTTTTAAAGTATTCGCCATAGGGGGTAAATGACGGGATAACTTTACATGGGGGTCGGTACAAATACAAAGATATAAATTTTTATATAGTTTTTTATGGGTTTTTTACTTTTTCACAAGAAGCGGTTTATAAAAAGTTGCGTTTTTAATTTGTATTCTGACAGCCATAGCTTTTTAAAATTTTTTGCATACGGAGTTTGTGGGCTTTTTTTTTTACAGATGAGTGATGTTTTTATTAGTACCCTTCGGGGGGGCATGTGAGCTTTGATCACTTTTTATTAAGGTTTTTTGTGAGGCATTTTTGTACAAAAACAACAATCCTGGAGGTTTTTTATTTTTTTTTTTAATCGCGTCACTTGTGTTAAAAAATACCCAAAATTTTTATTTTTTTTTTTGTTTATGTTTTACACAAAAAAAACCTTTTTTTTTTTAAAAGAAAAACAAAATTTTTCTTGCCCCTGTCTGAGAGCCATAACTTTTTAATTTTTCTGTGTTTGGAGCTGTGAGGGAATTTTTTTTTTTTCGGATGAATTTTTTACTTTTTATTAGTATCATTTTTTGGGGGAAAAAACTTTTGTCGCTTTTAAAAACCGTTTTTTGGAAGGAGGGTGAAAAAAAAAAAAAATTGCAATTATTTTTAAAAGGTTCACCGTGCAGTATCCTGACAATTAGTTTTCTCTGTGGGAGAACGATTACGGTGATACCCAATTTTTATAGTTTTTTTAAGTTTTTTTTTTTTTTTTTTTTTAGTAAAAATTTTAGCATCGATCTTTATAAAACCATAACTTTTTTAAATTTTTTGTTTACAGAGCTTGAAAACTTTTTTTTTTCGGGATGAATGAGTTTTAATTGGGACCATTTAATCTGATAAAAATTTTTTATGACTTTTACTCCCTTTTTATGGCTTGGGATGAACAAAAATTGCAATTATGTGACTTTTTTTGGTTTTTTTTTTTTACGGGGTTTACCTACGGGTTAATTAACATGACAATTTATAGGGAGGTCTTCACAGCGGGATACCAAATATGGGGAATTTTTTTATTTTTTGATTTCCCCTTTTTTGGGGCGATTGGTTTGAAAAGGGGGAAAAGGGCGGTTACGCGTTTTTTTTTTTTTTTTTGGTTTTACTTTTTTTCACTTTTTTTTAAATTTTTCCATTTTTTACACTTTTCCCCCGGGGGGGAATTGTATGAACGATGTCAGATCTTCTTCAATAGGGGATCAGCAACCTTTAGCTGTAGCTGGTTCCCTGCAAATGTCAGTCACGCGGCCCCCAAGATTTTGGGATCTGAGTCACCAGACAACCGGATGCTGTCATTCAGGGCGGGAAGTTTGGTGGGGGAAAGAAGCGCGCGAGCGCCATACGCGCCGGGGTCCCCTGGGGAGCAAGAGCTCACTCCTCCGGGCCGCGCAGCCGGGCCCCGATGTTCGACAAACGAAGGGTAATCCCCGGACCGGGGCTCAAGGCCCCTTGGGGGTTGGGCATGTGCCCAGCGTAATATACCGCTGTTCCATGCCGCACCCCTTTTCGCGCTCCGCCCCGTGACGGCAAAACCTTTAGTACCCATAAAGTCAATTTCGGAACCCCTACCTGACATTGCCCCTTGGTTACGTCAATGTCGGTAAGGGGTTAAAGAGGAACCGTCACATAGATTATTCCTCCCCTTCTGAGGGGAGCACAAGCTATGTCAGACATGTGTTTCCAGCACTTGTCCCTTTTTGTGAGATGCAGTTTTGAGCACTTAAAGGGGTTGTCTCCTACAAGAAAACTTTCAAATTGTAGGAACACAAAATAAAGACATTTTCCAAAAAATTTGCTTTTTTTCCTTGTTTCCCCAAGGAGATACAAGTGAATTTTTATGACCCCCTGGGGTATTTCATTCCCTCATAACCACCGTAAACAAATTTTCCCCCTGCGTTTTTTCAATGAAATAACAGTGAGTAGGTTTTCACACAGGGCATGGCGTGTCTGTGCTGCTCACATTAAAAAAAAAAAACTTGATTTATTAAAATAAACGAACTGTAATTAGAGCTTTTGTTTTGGGGGGTCAGATAAAAAGTCCGTTAGTAGTTTGAGAACTAATCTGATTAATTAGCCTGAAAAACACAGCATGGCAGGGAGCTTACAACCCGACTTATGCAAATGATCAGTTTGAACCAGGAAAGTGACAGAGTATTTTATTCATGCATTCTCTAAACTCGAAGGGGGACAACCCCCTTTTAAAGCTCAAATCTGCAGTTTTTTACCCGAAAAAAAAAGTCCCGCTTTTAGAAAAAAAAAGTCCTTTTTTTTTCAACTGTGAACACCCCAGGTAGGCCCTGCCCACCTCACAACTGGGTTAACCTATTTCTTTTATAGGTAAAAAAAAATGTGAATAACTGTCAGTGGGGGAACAGCCTTTGGTGGGGGGGCTAAACCTACCAAATAAATTTTTAGGGGTAAATGCTCTAAAACCTGCTGCATCTTACAGAATAAGGGACACAGTTGGGAAAACCCGTCTGTCACTAGCTTTGCTGCCCTAGCAAGGGGGGCATAACCAAAGTACAAGCTTCCCCTTAAAGCTATTTTTGATCTGGCCTGTCAGTGCCAACATACATACATGTCGCCCTATGTTTTAATTGATCTATAATAAAGCTTTTGGATTTTTTAATAAGGAGTGCTGTACATCAAGGTGAACAATTTTAAAAATACAAACTTTTTTTTTTTTCGTTAGCATACCATAAAGGTAGAGCTAGAAAAATGTGCAAACTTCAAATTATGACCTTGATTAAAGATTAACAATAAAAACACGTTGTGGAAGTTTTCAATTATTTTTTCTCCCCGTTCACCTGTGCTTTTATCAGGATTCAGGTAAACCACTGTGGCAAACAGAAAACACATGCCCCACGCCATCAGAGCACCACAGGTATACATCTGTGTGTGTGACTAAACAAAAATGTTTTGCCAGAAACAAAATCTGTCTTTAATCGTCCTCCCCATCTGCATGGCATTATGGGCATGTAAAACAGATGTAACCTCATTACATTTTCATTTAAATTGCTAAGTAACTACTTAAGTAAAAAAGCTAGCATAACATACAAACAAGTTAACTTAATAACCCATCAGAAGAAAGAAAGCAGCTGGACAAGCAGTCCTTGGAGTAGGGAAATATCTGAGCGGTGACTGTAGGATAGGATTCTCTAATATCACTGCTGTCCAGAGAACCGAAGGGATATATGTCCTGAGTAATATGTAACCATATTGCATGGGGCCTGCTAACAAAACAATGCTGCCTATGTCCTTTGTCCTCAGAGACAATATGGTTTGCTTTCACAAGTTAGAGACGCAAGATCTTTTCAGAATATATTGATTTGGTGCAGAGCACAGAAAGGCGTCTAACATATATTTGAATAAATCTCAGGCCTACGCCATATGTTTTTCAGCGACCTCTGCCGAGAGTACTATATACATGGGAGCCATTAAACAGATTAGCACTTGTTCTCTAGCAGATGACACAACAAGGACAGATAATAGATCCAGTTAAAGTATAACTTTTTGCCCAAAGTGAGAGGAGTAAAAAGACTTACTGGGGGTAGGACAAATTTCCCAGTCTGAAAACTTACTTACCTTACACCAAGATCTTTGTACTCAATGGTTGTTGGCATTGTAAGGCCTTGTTCACACAGCTGATTTGCATGTAGATGTATTTGCACAGATGCAGAAACCATGTCGAGAAGGCAGGACATGGATCAGCATCACTGAAAGGTTGTGCGTGAGTTTAGTGTGCGTTGCTAAGGCTCTGTCTACACTGCACAGAAAAACCTCCGTTTTTTCAGCGTTTTTCGTTTTCTACAAACGCTGGAAAAACGACTGCAATCATCTCCCATAGACTTCTAATGTAAACCCCCCTTGCTCTCTACACTGAGCTTTTTTCTGTCGTTTTTTTTACTAGTCGAATTTTGCAACATGCTCTAAAAAACGCCAGAGCCGGGCAGAAAATTTACTACAGGAGTCTATGTAAAGCGCCGGACGTCTTTTGGCACGTATTTTGGCGCGTTTTCGCTGCGTTTCTTGCCGCGATTTTTAAATTTAAAACCCCTCCCAGGAGACCCAAGTCCCACCTATAGTGGGTTTTAATAAAGGTTATACCTTATCAGATCTGCATACAAGTGTCTGATGTGTCCTTGTTTGTACCTTTTGTAATAAAATGATCATGCTTTGGTCGCTAACTATTTTTTGCGCAATTAATATTTTTTTTGCTAAAAATACGTTTTTTACACATTTTGGCATCAGAATGTTTTTTTTTTTTTTTTTTTTTTACAGATTTTGATGCTAAAATCTTTTTCTAAACATATTTTGGCACTAATAAAGTTATCTCGCTACGGACGCTGAAAATAAGTTTTTTACGGATTTTGGCGCAAGAATCCGTTTTTTTACGGATTTTCGTGTTAAAATCCTTTTCTTAACATATTTTGGCGCTAATAAAGTTCTCGCTTTTGACGCCAAAAATATGTTTTTTTACGGATTTTGGCGCAAGATTCCGTTTTTTTTTACGTTTTTTGGCACGAAAAAAATTTTTTTTTACAGATTTTGGCGCTAATAACGTTATCTCGCTTCTGACGCCAAAAATACGTTTTTTTAGCGCAAGAATCCTTTTTTACGTTTTTTGCACTAAATTATTTTTTTTTTACAGATTTTGGCGCTAATAACTTTTTATCTCGCCTCTGACACCAAAAATACGTTTTTTTTTAGTTTTTTGGCACTAATTTTTTTTTTACGGGATTTGGCGCTAATAATGTGACTCGCTTCTGACAAAAAAATTTTCTTTTAGGAATTGCAGCAATAATGGTTTTTGGGGGATTTTGGCGCAAAAATCCTTTTTTTTACAGATTTTTATGTTAATAAAGTTATCTTGCTGTATGCAAAGGTAATGTGGGTTTTTGTGGATTTTTTGGGGCAAGAATCTGTGCAAAATTTAATAAGTAGTAGCACGCAGCAGCAGCACACAAAAGGGCAATGTGCTCACAATGGCTACAGTGATCTAAAGGAAGTGAACCCTTTAACATGTTAACTCCACCTGTAGGGTGTAGTTTACATCCAATGGCTTAATTTGTGCATACATTAAAAAGCAGTGCAAAGACGCTTCAAAAAATGCTCCAAAAAACAAAATATTTTAGTGCCAAAAAACGTAAATAAAATATTTTGTTTAAAGATTTTGGCGCTAATAACGTCATCTCGCTTCTGACGCCAAAAATACGGTTTTTTAGCGCAAGAATCCTTTTTTTACGTTTTTTGGCACTAAAATAATTTTTTTTTACAGATTTTGCCGCTAATAACGTTATCTCGCTTCTGACGCCAAAAATACATTTTTTTGCGGAAAAAAAACGCTCCAAAAAACAAAATATTTTAGTGCCAAAAAACGTAAAAAAAACAGATTCTTGTGCCAAAATCCGTAAAAAAAGTAAGCAGCTGAAAAAACGTCCGTTTTTTGGCGCGTTTTTTGAGCGCTTTTTGAAGCGTCTTTGCTCTGCTTTTTAATGTATGCACAAATTAAGCCATTACTACACCCTACAGGTGGAGTTAACATGTTAATTAGTAACTTCCTTTAGATCTCTGTATCAAAAAACACGCCAAAAAACGGACGTTTTTTCAGCTGCTTTTGACAGGCGGTGGACAGAAAACTCAGTTTCATGAACGTTTTTAGTAATTCGTTTTCAGGTCGTTTTTTGTCCAATGCAGTGTAGACATAGCCTAAAAGTGGCGAAATTCATCACGAACAATGCTAAAAGCTGCAGCAGAAATCAAGGGTGTCACCTCGGATTTATGCCATGAATAGGTTTTGTAATAAAAATATGAAGGTCCAAACATTAATACTTTAACACCTTAAGGATGTAGCTCACTTTGGAATAGAGGACGCAGCACAGATCCCAGTTTAGTTTTTTTCATTGTTCTCCAAGAATATTATTTTGTTAAACTTTCTTCAAATGTTTTTGCTTTTCAACTTTTCTACTTTTTATATAATGTTATATATATTATAATGCACTGAAATTCCACATTATCACATGACGGCCTGACAGAGAATCACACAGGACAGCTCCTTGGTTAATTTTAGGCACTTTGCTGAACTTTAGAACCATCAGCAGCGGAAACAACTATTAGTGGAAGAAGCTGGATGGAAGATCCACACTGAGACCCCACGGTATATTTTAGGACATCACTTAGCCATGCCCCTTTTCTAGTACTTGACAAATCTGGCACAAGGTACGTACCCCAGTTATTTTTTTATGCAATTTGTGCCCGAATTTTGGTGCATTTGCATTAGTAAATTTCCATCACAATTATTATTATTTATTTTAGATTGATTCCATTGATTCCAGGGCACTGTACATTCAAAGGGGGTGTGGGGGAGGGGGGTTTCACATACATAACAAATGTTGAACAAACACAATGGTGATGATAAATGACTATTAACTGATACCGAGGAAAGAGGACCCTGCCCGTGAGGGCTTACAATCTACAAGGAAGGAGGAGAGAGACAGAAGGTGAGGGGCAGACATGTTTGTGGGGCTGTGTGCTGGTGGTGGGGTTATTATAGGTTATAAGCTATCCTGAAGAGATGGGTTTTCAGGTTGCATTTGAAACTGGTGAAAGTTGGGGAGAGTCTGATGTTTTGGGGTAATGAGTTCCAGAGAATGGCGGAAGCACGAGAGAAGTCTTGGAGACGGTTATGTGAAGAGCTGATGAGAGGAAAGCAGAGAAGGTCCTGTGAGGAGCGGAGATTGCGAGAGGGGAGGTATCTGGAGATTAGAGCAGAGATGTATGGAGGGGAGAGGTTATGGAGAGCCTTGTAGGTCAGGGTTAGTAACTTGAAATGAATTCGCTGGGCAATGGGAAGTCGGTGAAGGGATTGACAGAGGGGAGAGGCAGAGGAGTAGCGAGCAGAGAGGTGGATAAGACGGGCAGCAGAGTTGAGGATGGTTTAAAGGGGAGCAAGGAAGCTTAATGGGAGGCCACAGAGAACGGTGTTACTTAGTCTACGCAGGAGATGACAAGAGCATGGACTAACGTTTTGTAGTGTCAAAGTTGAGGAATGGACGGATGCGTGAGATATTTTTCAGGTGGAGGCAGCAGGCAGAGGTGAGGGTTTGGATGTGTGGTTTGAAAGACAGAGAGGACTCAAAGGTTATCCCAAGGCAATGCTTTCAACCTACTGTTGCTTCTGGGTTAATCACAATAGACACTATGGGGAGCCTGTGAACTACATGTCCCTGAAGCACGAGGAGCTCTGAAGCCGGAAGATGGCTGGTGGGTCAATAACATACTAGCTTTGGTTCTGGACATAGCAATTCAGTCTTGGCCACTGTATGTGGAGTCAGTAAGCACAGATGCCAATAGTCCAAAATTTGCCGGGACAGTTACAATTAATTCATAATTAAATCCCGTTCCAGGCTGAGTTCCAAACAACTGTCTGCACTTTGCGATGAAGGAGCTTCTTTTCTTCTCTCACACAATTCACATATCCTGGTTTAGTTGGGTAGTAATGCTACTAGTACTGGGATGTCAGGACAGGACCTGTAAAATACAGTTCCTTCCCCCTGACCCTGTGTAACCAGTATGTGTGACAGGATACAGAGGCCATCGGAGGGTATCTTTTCACACCAAAGCAGGACAGCTTCTATCCTCAAGCAATTTTTTGGAGTGAGAGGGAGTGTATGTAAGATGGTGAAGGGGATACTGTTAGGGCCACCAGTCATTGTTGTCAAAAGTGGTCTGGGAGGTCACATTTATAAGATTTTCTCCCTTAGATGAATGAAAGGTGTTCACCTGCACATTACCACTGCGGCTTGTGAATGGTTGCACTTTTCATGTTAAAGTTGAACAAGTCTCACAGATCAAAAGAAAAATTCCTAAAACAATAATCTTTAATATATATGCATTAAAATAATTATCCTTTATATATAAAAATGGCCTCACACATATAGCCACTATACAAATATGCAACTGTATATGTATAAAGTACCCGGTGTATATCAGTACCCAAATACAAAAGCAAGTGGACAATGTCTAGCTAATCACAGCAAAAAAGACTTTGTACCAAATACCTATTAACAGGAGAAGTGCCCCTATAAGAGGGAGGAAAATGTGTCAAAAATGTGGTCAAAAACTCACGGTTCTGAAGACCTTGTCACAGTGGACTCCATTGCCCCATTGGACCAGTATATACCATATAATAGAAAAAGCACTATCGCTATCACTATGCTAGTCCTATCCAGATAGAGCACTCGCCCCGAAAAGGGCACAGACATAAGTCCCGACGCGTTTCCCCAAGATATGGTTCATCAGGGGATAATAATTATACATCTGTATGAGAGATGATGATGGTCCAAGTGATGGCCTCATCATGCCATCACTTGGACCATCATCATCTCTCATCACAATGTATAATTATTATCCCTGATGAACCATATCTTGGGGAAACGCGTCGGGACTTATGTCTGTGTTCTTATGTATGTTACTGTATAATTTAGTTAGTTAGGGTGAGTCGCCGAGAGGTGGGGTCGCCCTTTTCGGGGCGAGTGCTCTATCTGGATAGGACTAGTATAGTGATAGCGATAGTGCTTTTTCTATTATATGGTATATACTGGTCCAATGGGGCAATGGAGTCTACTGTGACAAGGTCTTCAGAACCGTGAGTTTTTGACCACATTTTTTACCACATTTTCCTCCCTATTATAGGGGCACTTCTCCCTGCTAATAGGTATTTGGTACAATGTCTTTTTTTGCTGTGATTAGCTAGACATTGTCCACTTGCTTTTGTATTTAGGTACTGATATACACCGGGTACTTTATACATATACAGTTGCATATTTGTATAGTGGCTATATGTGTGAGGCCATTTTTATATATAAAGGACAATTATTTTAATGCATATCTATTAAAATTATTGTTTTAGGATTTTTTTTTTCTTTTGATCTGTGAGACGGTTTACTATATTCCTATTATTATCTCTTTTTTCTGTGAGTTGTTCTAAAGTTGAACAAGTCTACTCCCGGGATCATCGGGATGGGCACAGTGATGGAACAAGGGTAATAAGTGGAGGTGGGGTGGTTATGGGTTTTTAGGTGGAGGTGAGAGGGTGATGGGGTGATAGGTGGAGATGGTGGAGAGTCTCTGGGATGATAGGTTTAGGTGAGGGGGCTATGCGGTGATAGGTGGGGGCTGTATTTTGTGTTGGCACTAAGATGCATAACACAATGGTAACGTGGTGGGAGAGAGGCGTAAAGAGCACAGCTTACAATCTCATTAAGGGAGAGGGGAGAGGACCAACCCCCTAGAGATTGTATAGCGGCTGTGGTCGGTACCCCTTAGAGTCATATTGTGCAGCTTGAAAGCCTTATCCTGCAACCCTATAAGATCAGCTGTAGACAAGATCTTCAGGGGGTGCAGGGGATGCAGTTTAGTACTATAAGGATTTTTGTAGTGTTTTTATTTTTATACACGTTTCCCTATTTGACTATGATGGATTCATTGGACCAGCAGTGCATCCATTTAAAATGGTCAATGAGGGCTAATGTTGGGGAGTGTTTATTTAAATAAAATGTCTATTTCATGTCATCGTGTTTTTTACCATTTTATTCCAGTGTTAGTAATGGAGGTTTCTGACAGACGCCTCTGCATTACTAGCACTAGAACTTGGTTGCAGCTAACAGTGTAATTTTTTCACCCCAAGGCTGATACTAAACCCCTGTCATTATTACCCCCCCGATACCCAACGCACCAGGGTTACTGGGGAGAGCCAGGTTACCATCAGAAGTTGACCCTCTGATGTGATGGTCTGCTTCTGGTTAAGCTGTGAGCTGTTATTTTTAAGGTGGGAAGAGACTAATATCCATTCAATATTAATTAGATGGTCTTATTCTGGTGGTTACCCAGCTCTTCTCAGTACCCTTTGTGCTTTGGGTACTGGGGTAATACTGAGAGGTGGTGAGTGGCAGCCTTAAAATGACAAAAACCACCGCTGGTGGACAGTAAACCACAGCAATAGTAATGAAGAGGCGTCTATCAGACACCTCTACCCTATTACGAACACAGGAATTAAAATAAAAAAAAAAAACAAGGATACTAAACACAAAAAATTATTTAAATAAACACGCCCCGACGCCAACCCTCTTTAACAATTTTAATAAAAGAATGGATCCAAGGCTGATCCGCAGTACTCCACCAAATCTGTAGAAGTCCAGAAACCAAACACAATGAACACAAACATTACACACGGACCAGATCGCCTATACAGTGTCCAGGGAAGCTGGGTGACGTCCCATCCCCCACAAGTGGCACCTAGTTATTTTTTTTTTTATCATAAAACAGTTGGCTGCTACTTGTGAGGGATGTGGTGTCTATCCAGTGTCCAGGAAAGTGGGGTAACGTCCCATCCCCCACATGTCACACAGTTTTCCAATCTTAGAAAAGCTGTGTGTTACAAATTGCATCTAGGAAAGCTGGGTGACACCCTACCCCCAGAATGGTACACAGCTTTTCTACGATAAAAAAAACTGTGTGCCCATCCCTCCTCCCACCCCCACTCTAAACTCCTTTCCCTGTTCTCCCCACTCCTACTGACCGTCCAAGCTACCCTTGATCCCCCACTCAAACTTCCTCTCCCCCACCCCATCTATTCCCTACCACTTTTAATCCCCCTCCACATCTCAACTTTTACCCATACACCCACACCTCCTTCTATACTCACACCCAGTCACACTCACCCCGACTCTACACACATTCACGGCCTGGTCCTCTCCTCCCAGCAGTACACTGGGGCCCGTTGCTTTGGTAGCATCCTACGTAGAATACTGTCAAAACAACACCGCCTGTAGTCAGTGGCTTCAGGGCAGTGTCTCATGACAATTCCCTGGTGGCACTTGTAGTGCAGAGAACATCCTGCAGTCGTTCGGCTGTGGGAGGTTCCGCAACTCTGTGGGGAATAAGGGAGATGTCCACTATTTGTGGGAGGCAAGTATCGGCATAAGGAACACCACACTATACACAGAGGGTCTGTCACTACCTTATACTGTCCTCAAGGAAATGACAGATTCACTTTAAATTGTGGTCGCCTATCCTTATGACAGGCCTTCAACATTTGATCTGTTGGGTCTGAAACTGGAAACTACTTAACAAAGAAACGTACTGGACTTTTACATTCAGTACACGCATCCCACATGGCCTGAACAGTAGACAAGAAGTTATTTTGCATCATTGAAACATATTTTTATGTTTTCTTATCAAGTGATCCATTTCCTGTTTTTTTCGCTTATACAGTTGTGCTCAGAAGTTTACATACCTCGGCAGACTTTTTGCTTTCTTGGTCTTTTTTCAGAGTATATGAAGCCAGTGATTGTCAAACTACTGTGTTTTCTCTTTTTAAATCATAATGACAACCACAAACATCCAAATGACCCTGATCAAAAATTTGCATACCCAATTTCTTAATACCGTGTATTGCCCCCTCTAACATCAATGACAGCTTGAAGTCTTGTGTGGTAGTCATGGATGAGGCTCTTTATTTTCTCTTCTTGGAAAAAAGCCTCCAGTTCCGGTAAATTCCTGGGCTGTTTTGCATGAACTGCGCACTTGAGATCTCCCCAGAGTGGCTCAATGATATTGAGATCAGGAGACTGAGGGCATGTCCCCACGGCACGGGTTTTCGGCTGGTTTTTCAGCCAGTTTGCGGTTTTTCAGACCGCCTGAAAAACTGGCCGAAAAGGAGCACAATGGTGCTCTATGGAAAACACGGTTTCCCGTCCGGCGGTTTAGCCGCCCGCGGTCTGGCCGTAATACATTGTGGAAGCACAATCTTCTGTCCGGTTTCTGGACAGAATCTGTGCTTCTCAATGTGAAGTGGGGACGGCCGCAAAACAGGACAAATACTGGCCGGCAAACCAACCGGTATTTGTCCTGTGCAGTAGGAATGCACCCTAAGATGGCCACTCCAGAACCTTCACTTTGTTCTGCTGTAGGTAATGACTGGTCGACATGGCCTTCTGTTTTGGATCATTGTCATGTTGGAACGTCCAAGTATGTCCCATGCACAGCTTCCGGGCTGATAAGTGCAAATTTGTCTACAAAATTTGCTGATAACGTGCTGCATTCATCTTTCCTCCAGCTCTGACCAAGTTTTCTGTGCCTTTGTAGCTCACACATCCTCATAACATCAGCAATCCACCTCCGTGCTTTACAGTAGGAATGGGGTTCCTTTCATCATAGGCCTTGTTGACACCTCTCCAAATGTAACGTTTATGGTTGTGGCCAAAAAGTTCGATTTTGGTCTCATCACTCCAAATTACCTTGTTCCAAGAGTTTTGAGGCTTGTATCTGTGCTGTTTGGCGTATTGTAGGCAAGATACTTTGTGGCATTTGCGCAGTAATGGCTTTCTTCTGGCGACTCAACCATGCAGCCCATTTTTCTTCAAGTGCCTCCTTATTGTGCATCTTGAAATAGACACACTGATAGTTTTCAGAGAGTCTACTATTTCAGCTGATGTTTTTCTGTGGGTTTTTCTTTGCATCCCGAGCAATTTTCCTGGCAGTTATGGCTGAAATTTTTGTTTGTCTACCTGACCGTGGTTTGGTGTTTACAGAGCCCCTGATTTTCCATTTGTTAATCACAGTTTGAACACTGCTGACTGACATTATCAATTCCTTAGATATCTTTTTTGTATCCCTTTCCTGTTCAAATATCTTTTCCCATAGAGCCGTTGACAATTCTTTTGTTTTCCCCATGACTCACAATCCAGAAACGTCAGTGGCTGGATGAAAAATGCAAGAGTCTGTCTGGATCCCAGAAACTCACTCAGGTTTTATGCACACACAGTGATTAGCAAACAGGACACAAGTGAGGATGTTACCTTTAGTAGCTATTCAAACCCAATTGTGTCAACTTCTGTGCATGTTATCAGGCCAAAATCACCAGGGTATGTAAACTTTTGATCAGGGTCATTTGGATATTTGTGGCTGTCATTATGATTTAAAAGAAAAAACACAGTAGTTTGACAATAAATGGCTTCACCCAACCACTAACCATGAGTTGAAAAAAAAGTTTTTGTGTTATCATTCATATTCTCTGAAAAAAGACCAAGAAAGCAAAAATTCTGCTGGGGTGTGTAAACTTTTGAGCACAACTGTATATGTGAAAATTCATGCGATTCCATATTCTTCTTAATATATAAGAAAATGTCATGATTATTGGCATTATGCTATGAGTAAGGGTCATCTTTAGAACTTTAAAATGCATAAGCAACTATTTTATGTCTTTTCTGGATTTCATACTTCCAAAATGTGAGATGAGCTGGAATTCCACCCTATTTTCTATAATTCATTAATAGTGTTAACACCCCTCCATACTCCTCAACAACTTCAATACAGCAGGTGAGCTGCGACTTGGTTTGCTCAGTCCAACCCTAGTACTCCCAACAATAAGTACCGTATTTTTCGGACTTTAAGATGCACCGGACCATAAAACGCACCTACTGTATTTTTGGGACTTTAAGACGTACCACCATCTTCCTCCCAAATTTGTGGGAAAAAAGTGCGCCTTATAGTCCGAAAAATATGGTATAATGAGGCAAAAGGGCCACCTCAATTAATACACAGAGATGGTGTGATACAAATGAGTACAGACAAACCAATGTACCTGTGTAAATTTCCCTTTTGGAGAACACCAGCCTCATCATTCTGCTAACTAGGGGGGTGAAAGATGGTCTTTGAATGCTAATGCTATGGAAAACATCAGCTCATTTATTCATGGTCTGACAGAAGGTACCTCCAAAATCATGACCCTGATACCATTTGAGAGGTGGCTGCAGATTCATTACAGACTCCGTTGTTAAGCATTAGCAAACATGGAAACAGCAAATACTCGTGGCATAGCAGGATATATGAAATTCTTGATTTAGTCTTTTGGACACGCGGGTTATAGGTGAAAATAATATGATGCTTCTTGTCCTAATTAAAGGGGTTGTCTCACTACAAGGATTGCTTTTTATGTTAAAGATCTTGCAAAAACAAGTCACTTTGCAATATATGTCCATTAACAGTGTCCTACCTGTTCTGAGATATCCCCTCTTGTAGGGGTTGCATGAGCTCCTCAGGTCGCTATAGCTACAGACCTGTTTGATCTCTCTTGATAGGCTGCCAGCACAGGTTGCTATAGCTACAGACCTGGCTTCTACTGCAGCCTTGTAAAAGCCAGTAAACACCCCTGAATTCAAAATGAAACCAAGAAAACAGGACTGAGGTAAGATGAATCAACGTAGTGAGAGAACCCCTTTAATGAAAGAAAGATGGGCATCATAATATAATTGTTAATTACTTGTGGTATCACTATAGAAAGGAATTTTTCTGAACGACGTAGTTACTAATGAACAATAACCTGTCATCATACACCTAGTTATTATTACAAACAAATACTCTCTCTACTGGATAATACCGGCTCTAGTAATGAAGAGAAACTAATATGAGTAAAAAAAACACCTCTTATTTGAGCCTCATGCTGCAACAGAGGTGGGCATAGAGAACTTCTGAGATATCCCCATTACAAAAGGACTGATGAAATTGGAAGATTAAATTGCCACTAAAGCTGCACTCACATGGAGCAGGAGCAGGGAGAGGTGAGCGATGGCTGGGCCAGTAGACGCAGACACGAGCGCTAACACAAGAATGTAACAGTAAGGCAGACGGCACAGAGCTCTAAAGGGTTAAAGTTTGTTAGTAACATAGACAAACAAGCTCTTGTGTTGCTGATAACACAGAGCAGGGAGTGACCATAGACTTTAATGGTATATCTACCTCTAGAGCCCACACCCGTGTCACAGGGAAGAATAGTGGATCCTCTGGGTCACCACAAGAGGAGTGGAGTGGTCAGGGTGCGGAGTCTAAGGAGCCCCCCAACTCTTCAGTAGCGCCGGCCGCAAGACAGGTTGGGCTTTGCTGTGGGAGACTCCCAGGTTCACTAACCCTGACGTGGCCGCTCTCAGTGACAGCTGAGATGCAGAGTGCTACCAAGGTAGAAGACAGAGGCATAGTCGATAGACAGGCGATGAAGTCAGGGCTGACGGCAGGCAAGAGAAATCAAGGTTCAGAGCACGGGTCAGACACCAGGAATACAGAATGTAGGAATAGCAAGGGACACAGTGAAACACCAACAAACTGGCAAGGAGTGTGGGAGCATGTGAGGTAATAAGAGTCCAGCGCCCAGTGATTGTCAATCAGTGGTGTGCTGGCCCTTTAGATTTTAAAGAGTCAGCACATGCGTACCTTAGTGACGGGTACATGCGCGCTGGTCAGAGACAGCAAGCGGAAGCGGAGCAGCAGCAGGGAGAGGTGAGCAATGGCTGGCCCAGGAGACGTAGACACCAGCCCGTCCGTGGTCCACAGTGGAGTCTGCGGTGCCCCTCGTGACAACCTGTCTTGAGAACAAGCTCACGAAAGTGACAGTTTAGAATGGGTAGCCAGTCGCACTTGTGCACAATGCTTTATTCTGTTCCATGGGAATACCGAGAACAGGTCAGCGTATGTTCTGGGACCGGCACTTATCAGACATTGATCCTTTCGATATGCCGTCAAAATCTATTGTGGAAACACTCCTTTAAGCAAATAATTGATTACTCACTTGCAACACCTTTCTAAACAATTTTGGGAATTGAAAGTTTGCAGTTAATAAAGGCAGTTTCACAGCAATACAGTACCGCAACAGAAACATTTTGTCAAAACCGCACCGTGTAAAGGTACCCAAACTCAAGAAACTATGTATAAGTAAATATACAGCCATAACATTGAAACAACCTGGCTCAATTTTGTAGGTACCATATGCGCCAAAAAATAGCTCTTAACAGTCGAGACATGGACTCCATAAGATCTGTCAAGATCTTGTGATATTTGGTACAAAGGTAAAGGCAGAGGATCCTGAATGGTGGCATAGCTATAGAGGATGCAGAGGAATCAGTCGCTTCTGGGTCCTGGAGTCCGTGGGGGCTCAAAAGGCCCTTTACAACATAGGAAAATACCAGCATTATAATTTGTACATGGTTAGGTGTGGGCCCCAGCTATAGATTTTGCACTGGGGCCTAGAAGCTGTACCTTACGCCTCTGATCCTAAAATAGGGTCGATAGCGTCTTCTAATGTACAATTTGGTAAATAATTGTATTCCACATGAAATTACAATTCTGGAACATCTTTTCCTGTATCTCTACGTTCTGGTTCTTCCATAAAAAAGTATCACTGAACTGTTCACTGGGTGTTAACAATTTAGGCAAGGTATCCCTGGACAGTCTGATATTGTCCAATTGGTGATGACAAAATAACCGTGTTTAGGGATACATCCCTTTGACAAGGGCAATGGTAACAACCAGTTGACAATTTAGTCATACATTTCTATGAGGAATAACAGAAGAGCAACACAAAGATATAAGAAAAGATGCCTATTTCCTAATACAGACATGTCAGGAGATGTAACAGGTCCTCTTTAAGTTAAGAGTTGTGACCTACATGTATAAGATATGATTTTCCAGCGCATCCCATAAATGTTCAATCAGACTAAAAACTGGGGAATTTAGAAGCTAAGTCAACACTTTGAACTCTTTGGTCATGTTCTCTAAACATTCCTACAGAAGTTTTTCACTGTGGCAAGGTGCATTATCCTGCTGGACAGAACCACTATCATGGTGGAATGCCAATGCCTTGAAGGGGTGTACTTGATCTGCAATAATGTTTAAGAAGATGGTACATGTTAAAATAGCATCCAGATGAATGCCGGGACATAAGGTTTTCCAGCAGGACATTACCCAGAACATCACATTACCTCTACTGGCTTGGACATACATGGGCCTAATAAAAGATCTGCAGGTACACAGCCCCATATGTACACAGCAAGTTGTGATGCATTGTGTGTTATGACACCTTCTATCATAACCAGCATCGACTTTTTCAGTACTTTACTAACTCTTCTGTGGAATTAGATCAGAGGCCTGCCTTCACCGCCAACATGCCTCAATGAGCCTTAATTGCACATTAGGTGACTGGTTCACCCATTGCCTTTCGCTGGATCACTTTTGATGGTTACTAACCACTGCATATTGAGAACACCTCAGAAGTTGTGTCATTTTGGAGATGATCTGACCCAACTGTTTAACCGTCACAGTTTGCGATTGTCACAGTTAGGGCATGTTCACACGGCGTTTTTGGACGAGGTTTTCAGATCGTTTCCTCATCCAAAACGCTTCCAAAACGCCCGCAGTTAATTTAATTGATTCCTATGTAAGACCTCGTTGTAGTTCACACACGACGAGGTTTTTACACGCTTCTTTGGAAGCAATGAAAAAGAAGTGTCATGTCAATTCTTGAAGCGCGTTGTAGACGTGGTTTAGGCGCGGTTTTCGGAGCGGTTTTTAGCGCGGTTTTGGTACATTTTTGGTGCGGTTTTCGCCATGGTTTTTGTCCTGGCTATTCATTTGTATGGGTGAAAACCTCGTCGAAAACCTGATCCAAAACCTGATCAAAGCTTCATCAAAAACCTCCTCTGAAGAAGAAGTGTGTTTCAGGCGAGGTTTTGATGTGGTTTGGACAAGGTTTTGGGCGAGGAAACGCTCAGAAAACCTCATCCAAAAACGCCTTGTGAACATGCCCTTACTCTTTCCTAATTTTTCCTGCTTCCAACATATCAGCTGCAAGAATTGACAGTTCACTTCCTGCATAGTACAGCCCTTGACAGGTGTTGATGATCGAGAGATTATTAAGTTATTTACTTGACCTGTCAGTGGTTTTAAAGTAAGGGGCCATTCATAAGGCGCTATACACTACATCTATGGTATCCGTCAGGATACTGCTAGAAAAGGTACCCCAATGGATACCACAATATAGCAAGCATAGTCCTACTTGGTGGTGTGATATGCCTTCCGTGAGGGAAAACAAAAGTGAGGTCTAACACGATTTTGGATTCCACCACACAAAGCATAAACTGCTGGCAAATAGAGTTAATGCAATTCACATAGTATTATGTTCACGCTACTGTTCCCCATGGGGCAGCAGCAGCTATGTCCCGTTGGCTGTTGGGTACCTTTTCTCACAACATCTTGAAGCAGGCATCCTCAAACTGCGGCCCTCCAGCTGTTGGAAAACTACAACTCCTATCATTCCCACTGTTATATATTATATAAATGCATAATGAGAGTTGTAGTTTCGTAACAGCTGGAGTGCCGCAGTTTGGGGATGCCTGCCCTGAAGGATAACACAGATGTAGTGTATAATGCCGTGAGAGCGGTCCCTTACTATTATCAGTGTTTTTAAAGTTATGATGTATTTGTGACTCTGTTACAAATATGTCCTTTGCAGAATGTGGAGTTTACAGGCAGTGGTTGCATAATCATTGTCTCCTAGCAGACAACCAAATTACACTAAATGCTGTTGACATCCATAGTAAAACATTTTACATGAAATGCAAAAATTCTCTAGGACATGCCGAAATTACATTAACCACAGAACTTGAGGACAAATGAAGCTCTTTAATTAAGAACATTTATCTTGGGGACAAGAACATCAGGTTTTGAAGAAATAAGAATCTACTAATATGGGGACAGATGGTATAAGGACTCCTGGGGTTTCATGAGTGACCCACTAAAAAAAAAATGATGTCACAGATTTACGAAGGTTTCAGAGAATGGCACTCAAGTGTAGCCAAGAACAGTTTTGTATTCTAATTTTAGATGAGCTTCATTACCCATATAATGCAAAACAGCTCTTCTTGCTGGGAAAGAAAACCACAAACACAATATTTTTAAACATATTCAAACACTTTTACAGTTGGATATTTACATTTTATACACATTTTAAGCACTTAAAACATTTAACTTTTTCTTCAGTACATGAGAAACTCTGGAATATTGAAAACAGAAGGGTAAAAGGGTTTTCCGAAATGTGACAAAAATTGGCTAAAGAAGGAAAATGTAACAAAATAACAAAAGGAACATAATTTGAGTGACTGGCTACAGAGACCAAACTGGTATAGGCTGCACTGACCATGTTGGTTATCGCCTAAAGGGAACCGGTCAGGTGCTTTATGCTGCCCTCTCTGACAATAGGATGTAATAGAGGGGGAGAAGCTCTATGGTATACTAGTTTCTAAGATTTAACGCTAATTTTCTGAGTAAAAAGCAGAGAAAATCAATAAATGTGAAACTGAAAGTGCTGCTTACCTGGCCTACATAGAATGATTGACAGTTTGTTCTGTACAAACGCTAATGCACGGAAAGCTGTCAATCACTGTATGTGGGTGAGGTAAGCAGGACAAACACCAGAACAGAGGAACTAACGGCCATTAAAACATAACTTTTAATAGATATAAGGATAAAACATTCACACTAGTGCAGAGGACCAAAAAGAATAAACACACTCCTTAAAAGGCACACGTACGGGACAAGGACTGAAAAATCCCTATAGAGCCCAAGGAAGGGCAACTATTACACCCTTACCTATACACCAAACAGGAAAATCGCCCCAATAAGGGCGGTCCTGGCAGGAGCCTGACCCTGCAAACACTGACCCTAAAGAAAACCTATAGGTCCTATCCCAACATGTTTCGATCCTCCTACATAAATCGCATCAGGGGATGATGAGGAGCAGGGACCGACAGGTACAGAAACCAGATACAATATAAAGAGGTAACAGATGCACAAAGAGGTTACCTCACAATGAACTGCACAAGAGATATACTCACACAACCTCCATATGATTACAAAGAAAATGCGAGTTAGGCAGTACAAGATAGGGTTCAGGCATCTAAAGAAATAAATGAATAAAGAGCTTCAAATAGGGGGCCAAAAGGCACTCAAGCAAGCCGTGCATAGTATAATGAAACATACATACAAAAATGCACTCACCAATAGCCTCATGAGAGAGTCCTGCAAAGCGGAACAATGCAGGAAACAGTTGTGTCCCGCACCCTGTAAGGGTGTCCCAGCAGTGGCCAGGTAATGGAGACGCCGAGGGAGCGCGCTGGCTGCACATAAGAGCGCGCGCAATCGCACCTGTGTGACGTCATTAGCATGCGCGTCAGGAGACGCGCGATCCAGGGTGAGATGCGTCCTGGTAACGGCGGCGCATGTGCAGAGAGGACCGCCGGCTAAGAATAGCTGGATGCGGAACTACACAGCTCATAGACGCGCTTTTAGATGTAACACAGCGCGACAAATGGGAATGCAAAAACGGTATTTTTAGCAGGCAGGAAACTATCAGACTTGTAGAATACGAGCAGAGAAACTCAAGATGTAGGAAAAACGTAATGTAAAACAGCACATAAACCGGTCAAACATTGACAAATGCGCAGAATGAAAAATAACCAATAGATAATGACAGACAAAAATCATAAATAGGCGAAAATAACATTAGCAAATTACAATAGAAGGAGCATAATAATAAAAATCAAAAAAGATATGAAAAGATGGACTATGATTACAAAAAGCAGCTAAAGTCAAGATGGTCCCAAGAAGCAGCTAAGTCAAGATGGTCGTTGAGTCTATTCGGGCGAGTTTTCAACGTATAGATCAAAAGGATTCTCTCTGGAGTAAAAGTTGGTCCAAATTGCCACGTCTTATGGATGGTTGAATGCGGTCAATACCTGTAGCGCGCCATGTTCTTTCAGTACACAATGGCGATCCAAAAAGTCTACGATGGTCTGGTATTGACCGCATTCAACCATCCATAAGACGTGGCAATTTGGACCAACTTTTACTCCAGAGAGAATCCTTTTGGATCTATACGTTGAAAACTGTCGCTCCGAATGGACTCAACGACCATCTTGACTTTAGCTGCTTCTTGTGACCATCTTGACTTTAGCTGCTTTTTGTAATCATAGTCCATCTTTTCATATCTTTTTTGATTTTTATTATTTATGCTCCTTCTATTGTAATTTGCTAATGTCATTTTCGCCTATTTATGATTTTGTCTGTCATTATCTATTGGTTATTTTTTCATTCTGCGCATTTGTCAATGTTTGACCGGTTTAGTGCTGTTTTACATTACGTTTTTCCTACATCTTGAGTTTCTCTGCTCGTATTCTACAAGTCTGATAGCCTTCTGCCTGCTAAAAATACCGTTTTTGCATTCCCCATTTGTCGCGCTGTGCTACATCTACACAGCGCGTCTATGAGCTATGTAGGTCCGCATCCAGCTATTCTTAGCCGGCGGTCCTCTCTGCGCATGCGCCGCCGTTACCAGGGACGCATCTCACCCTGGATCGCGCGTCTCCTGACGCGCATGCTAATGACGTCACTCAGGCGCGATTGCGCGCGCTCTTATGTGCAGCCAGCGCGCTCCCTCGGCGTCTCCATTACCTGGCCACTGCTGGGACACCCTTACAGGGTGCGGGACACAACTGTTTCCTGCATTGTTCCGCTTTGCAGGACTCTCTCATGAGGCTATTGGTGAGTGCATTTTTGTATGTATGTTTCATTATACTATGCACGGCTTGCTTGAGTGCCTTTTGGCCCCCTATCTGAAGCTCTTTATTCATTTATTTCTTTAGATGCCTGAACCCTATCTTGTACTGCCTAACTCGCATTTTCTTTGCAATCATATGGAGGTTGCGTGAGTATATCTCTTGTGCAGTTCATTGTGAGGTAACCTCTTTGTGCATCTGTTACCTCTTTATATTGTATCTGGTTTCTGTACCTGTCGGTCCCTGCTCCTCATCATCCCCTGATGCGATTTATGTAGGAGGATCGAAACATGTTGGGATAGGACCTATAGGTTTTCTTTAGGGTCAGTGTTTGCAGGGTCAGGCTCCTGCCAGGACCGCCCTTATTGGGGCGATTTTCCTGTTTGGTGTATAGGTAAGGGTGTAATAGTTGCCCTTCCTTGGGCTCTATAGGGATTTTTCAGTCCTTGTCCCGTACGTGTGCCTTTTAAGGAGTGTGTTTATTCTTTTTGGTCCTCTGCACTAGTGTGTATGTTTTATCATTATATTTATTAAAAGTTATGTTTTAAAGGCCGTTAGTTCCTCTGTTCTGGTTTTTGCATTTTGGCTATTGAGGAGCATTATCTATCCACTACAATTGTGGTTTCTTGGGTTTTTTTGAGGTAAGCAGGACTCCTAATGTCACGTAAGGAGTCCGGTCAGAAGTTACTCTGCTTTTTAATCAAAAATCCTGCTTCAAATCATATAAACCTATATATCACAGAGATCAGCTTCTAACCTTCTATCATATCTTACAGTCAGATAGGGCAACATAAACCACTTGGCAGGCTCCTTTTAAGGCAACTGAACTAAGATCAGCAGGGCGGCTCAAAGCAGTGACACCATGGCAGGGGATATATCAGGTGAGTAATGTTTATTTTATGCCATTTTTAAACTTGAAAAACCCCTTTGAATACAATGGTCTTCTTAATGTATGAACATATATTATGTTGTAAAGACTGCAGTTTATGGACCTTTGTTTTTCCCAACATTTTTATGTATCTATTGTTTTTTGCAAGATAAACAAAATTAAAAAAGTTAGAATCTCTGTCAAAACTTTTTGCTGAGTTGTTTGCCATTTATGTAAACTTTTTTAGTATGGTTTATAATTATTAGGCTTGATGGCACATTTGTTGTAATTTAAACAATATTAATTGAAATAGAAACAATAAGGGGCTTCTAGAAGGATGGGAGCACAGGTCCAATGTTTTTGGTAAACAATATGGAATCACTAAACGTGCAAAATAAAATTATGGAATGATTTTGTAATTTGCATTTCTAAAACAAGTACTGGAACAAAGAAGTAAACTAGTCTGCAATTAAAAGGAAACACTTACAGACCTTACCAATCTGTTCGACTTTATTAATTAAAATAAAACATGGCCCAAACAAAAGAGTTGTCAATTAAAACAATGTAGAGGATTATAACACAAATATGAGTAAGTATATAAAAGAGTAAAGTTTATAAAGAGAAAACATATGTGTAGACCAAGGAAGAAGTCAAAGCGTCATCAGAGAAAACTCCAAGGAATTTGCCTTGTAAACAGAAAATGATCAACAAATGAAAAAAAGAGAATGTTAGTAGTAGTAAATGTTTGTGACAGAAATTTAAGATAGTGGCGAAATGAAATAGGTTTTACAAACAGAAGAGCCAAATAAAAAAAACAGCACTAACACCGGTCCTAGACAGAAGGAAACAAGCTTATGATGGGCTAAAGAGAAGCAATCACGGGGCGTGGATGATTGGATGAAAGTGATATTCAGTAATATTGACCAATATACTATGGCCAAGATGATGATGCTGAGCTTTTGTCTTATAGCGCTCTAAGGAAACATATGAAGATGATCTCTAAACAAAACAATAACATTTCCCTACTCATTTACGACATACGATTGTATGTCACATATCCTTACAGCAACATTCCAATAGCCCATCACCCTACTGATGGCACAGAACTGGTCAGAGTTTAATAGCCACAGAACACGTCTTCATCCAAAATTAAACAGATCATTTGGCATTGACAATCAAGTCACCCTTAAAATTGTTATTAAGATTCAGTAACATTAGATGTTCAGTAAGTAATATATGTCTCAGGTTGCCTAGGTCAGTTTGCCACCAAAATGCTACCAACATGTGGTTGGATAACCACATGACACGCTAAGGCATTTATATATGTGGGTCAACAGATGGGGACTAATCAACTGATTGTTTATACTGCAGGGGACACTGTGGCCCGCACTTATAAGCTGGAGGGTGGGGTTGAGGAAGAAGATGCCATACTTTAAACAGCAGCCTTTGGAACTAGAATACTGCTCTTAAGTGGATGTATTCTCTATTACAGTCACCATACAGGGACAGGGTATATGCTAGTTTTTAATATACTGAAATTTTAAGTTTCGAAAGTTTATTTATTTTAAATGTATAACTAAACAGCTTCATGTTGCTGTGCCATGCATTATCCCTTTAGAACAGTTTACAATTAGAAGATTGTTGTGTAGAATTGTAAATACAGTGAATTCCTTGACCTGATCCTGAATTACAGTCTGTAGTAAGTGCAAAGCAGCATATACAAGTCTACTGGTCTTAGAGCTGTAACCATTTCTTACCAGTACAGTCTGCTATGATGATTTACATTTGAGGGAAAGTGTCTTCAAACCAGGCAATGTACGCCAATGTAATGGATAACTTATTCACTCAATGCACTATAGGAGTGTAGCTGAGCTGTTGGGGCTTTGTCTATTAACACTCTGTTGACTGTTTCCAAAAGCAACCGGCAAAATTGTAAATGCAGTTCAAATTATATAACACAGGCAAATGTGAAATAATTCCCTTCTACACAAAGTAGTGTGACACTGCATTTCGGGAGGGCGGTCACTATATACAAGCGACAGCAAGCACACTAGTCAGCATGCCAATGGCCGCTTTTATAGTGTATGCGGTAGTAAAGGATGTCATCACTTATGTCCATACATGTAATAATAAAAATAAAAGTAAAAAAAAAAAAAAACACATCTAAAATCAATGAAGCCTATGAATGCAGTTTAACCCATAGAGAGCCTAACTAATAATAAAAGAAACGGATAACCCCTTTATGTGTCACTGTCTGCATACCTGCCATTTGAATCTGCTACGGCATGGATAAAAATCTCAATTGTCCTGCAGACAAATAAGTGAAAATGATTAAGGAGGTGGATACATTTTCCAGCATACCTTGTACAAAACCAGATTTGTGCACTGACACAGAAGGCACAGTATTAAACAACTAAAGGACAGATGTGTGTAGGTGGTAAGAGTGTTAGTTCATATCACAGGCACTAGCCCAAAAACCCTTAGAACATGCTAGGCAGGGTCATGTATCACAGTGATGTGACAAGCTGGGTATTGGCCTCACATTGCATGTATTAAAGATCCACCCTGTTGGAGAAAGTGACAAGTTGTTACAAATCACCTTTGTGCATGAAAACGATCAGATCTGTTTCTATCTAAATAGACGCAGTTTGTTTGTGGCCATCACTGCAGCTATTATGTCTTTAGACAAGTCTACAATTGCAAGCATTGCTTCTGTTTGTAACAATGTTTGCTTTTCAGCAATATAAACTAGGACACGTTTGAAAATGAGATGTACATCTTAATGTAACTTCCCTTAAGGAGCACATTAAAATAAATATATTGTATACGATCAGCTGGAATACCAGTTGAATTCCAAGCCTTACGTGAAAATGAGAGATCGCAGTAAATGATATGTATATGTTGGTGCTCGGCACTGCTCGTCCTCTGCTAAATTAATCCAATTATTCAAATGCCAATGACAGCTGTCAGCAGACGCCTCTCTGGGTTGGGCCAAACTGTTAAAAATTAAAACTGTTTTTATTCCATTTAGTTTCTCTGCCTTTTTAATGTAAAAGCCGAAGTCTGGACAAAAAGTTGTGGGAGTTGACGGCAGGGCAGTACCACTCTGCTGCTGCTGTCGGACATGCATAATTTACTTAGGAAATTTGAGACTGTCTTAAAATATCTGTAAAATATACATGTAACATATGCTAATTGAGCAGCAGTGTCTTGTAAGCTTGAGTCACTAGGTAATGTGCAAATGTTGCCAAGTGCAATGCGCTGTGTGTAATGGGATTATATATGAAAAGGAAGTGGTGCTGCCCCCCGGCTTCCAGTCCTGAGCTCTGGCCAAACTGACAGGCCTAAATCCCAGCTACATTTAACATGGGCTTCCCGTGGTGAAGACAGGCTGTTCTTAGAGTCTTAATTACATCCCAGCTGACCTGCAGGCCCTGCCAAAAGCAAGCAATCTGGTCTGTAGACAAACTAAAAAAAAGAGGTTTTGTGTTAAGATGGGATCATGGGACAAGTAAAGGAGAGGTGAGATTAAATGATCTGCTGAGAGTTTTTTAGAATCCTTGTGTTGCTGAAGGGGCCTGGAGAATAGTTTGTAGAATAGCCGGGAGAGAAACTAAAAAAAGAAAGGCAAGACGGAGGCCAAAGCAAAATGACTCAGGCTCAAGAAGCAAACAGCTTACATTAGGGATAGGGACAGTAAGAAAACTGGTGCACTAAGGGGCAGCAAGGGACTGGGCATCAGGGTGAAGCGTACACAGAATTTCAGATACACTATAGATCAGTGCTAGAATGTATAGCTTGTTTTACATAATATCATGAGAAGCATGGAAATACTGTGCCCACCATGTTTCCAGAAATCTGTTTGTGACATGGGGCAGCATCACTGAAGTACAATTATAATCCTGCAATTAGCAGGATAAGACTGGGTTCACACAGGACAGTAGTGTGCATGACAACACTGTATGCAACTTGCTGTGGATTTGCAGTAGGTACAGGTGTAGGACATCGCTTATCAGTGGTGGTGTAACTAAGATTCATAGCAAAATGAGACGGGCCTCCACCACCTAATGACAATAAACTAAAACAGTATATGCAGCAATAAATATGCTACGTTTAAGGCTGTGTTTACACGGCATAACTGCAGGGCGTAATTACGGCCCGCAATTACGCCCGGACTTTGGCAGCTCACGCCGACTCCCGCGATGCGGGTGGGGGGGGGGGGGGGCTGGCAGCCCGCCGACTCCATAGACATTCATTACTAGCAGCGCGTATTCGCCGCTTGTAATTCACATGTCACTTGTCTCCCCCCCCGCGGCTTATTGTCCAAGCGGGGAGAGGAGACATAATCCATAGTTCTCTATGAAAACTGTGGATTACCGTAATGACTGGGACGTATCTCGGCCCGTATTTAGCGCAGTAAGACGTGAACTATGGGCCGAAATACGTCCCAGTTTAAGCCGTGTGAACATGGCCTAAGGGTCAGGAGCGACCAAAAACACGTCAGCGGGGACCTGTTTGATTTAAAGTTACAGTATTGGATGTTATCCCTTGCAACATGTTGTAACACAAGAGAAAATAAAGGAAAGTTTATATCATCAGCTCATCAAGCAGAAGCTGGCATTTCTTTTCAAGTGTCCTGTTCACAGGGAGTGGTGGTTTTACTCCAGCTGTGCTTCCTTGGGAGTTGCCTTGAATGGGACTGTTTGCAGTGAGCCAGTCATCTCCTGTGAGTATTGTTTCTAGCAATAATTAAAGGTATAAATAATACTGCCATGTATCAGGGAAACCACATAGTAGTGCTGGAGAACAGAAAACCACCAACTACTTGTCCCCTACAAAAATGAACAATGTTCTTGAACCTGCGTGGGCCCCCTCACCCTTTGGGCCCTACAGCAGTTGCTATGGCTGCTACAGCTATAGTTACACTCATGTTTCTAGGTAGCTCAGCAGTTAAGCCACTTAAGTCAGGCTCAGACTGGCCCACAGGGAAGCAGGGAAAACCCAAGATGGGCCAGTGGGTATGGCAGGCCTAGGGCTGCTTTCAGGAAGAAGGGAAAGAGAGAAACAGAAAGAGTCGTGTGCAGTCATCTACAGAAGCGGTAGGGTGGACCCCCCGATTCAGCTCCACTGGTGGCCCCCAGGCACCGTAGTCTGGCATTGACTACAGTTGAAGGTAAACAGTTTGTGATTTTGTCATGAAGTTCTCAGCCGCACAGCACACTACCGAGTCATGGCCTGCAACCTGTTAACCATGTCAAAAAGAGTGTATTCACAGCAAATACAACAGTAACTATGGCCCAAGATTCTTCTATATTTATTTAGCAAATTAAGAAAAAAATGTTATTGCTAATAAATGACCTATAATAATAATAAAGTATTACCACATAAGAGATGTTAAAGCTTAGCCCACAATAGGTGCCTGATAACCAAAACTGTCGACAATAATCCTTTAACCTATGCAGGAGATCAGTGGTCAATAATAATGGCCAAGGCAAAATGCAATCTGGTTGGTCTATTATAATTACTGATGAACGGCAGGTTCCTCAATGCAATGGCAGATAATAGTGTCCAATATGTTCATTTGGCTAATAAGTACTTTGAGAGCCATCCAGGTACAGTAGGTTTTATGCAACAAATGTCACATAGGATAATTTTATATATAGTATCTCACAAAAGTGAGTACACCCCTCATATTTTTGTAAATATTGTATTTTATCTTTTTGTGAGACAACACTGAAGATATGACAGTTTGATACGATGTAAAATAGTCAGTGTCCAGCTTGTAGAACAGTGTAAAGTTGGTGTGCCCTCAAAATAACTCAACTGACAGCCATCAATGTCTTAATCACTGGCAACAAAAGTGAGTTCACCCCTAAGTGAAACCATTTTCCCTCCATGTTGTCATGTGACTAGTTTGTTTTATAAGGTCTCAGATGTGAATGGGCAGCAGGTGTGTTAAATTTATTGTCATCATTCTCACGTTCTCTCATACTGGTCACTGGTACCTCATGGCAAAGAACTCTATGAGGATATGAAAAAAAGAATTGTTGCTCTATATAAAGATGGCCAAGTCTGCAAGAAGATTGCCAACACCCTGAAACTGATCTGCAGCATGGTGGCCAAGACCATACAGCGGTTTAACAAAACAGGTTCTACTCAGAACTAGCCTTGCTATGGTCGACCAAAGAAGTTGAGCGCACATGCTCTGTGTCATATCCAGAGACTGACTATTCAAAATAGACGTATGAGTGCTGCCAGCATTACATAGTTACATAGTTAGTACGGTTGAAAGAAGACACGTGTCCATCAAGCTCAACCAACGGTGGGTAAAATGTGGGTGAAGGGAGAGAGACAAGGACATTATGCCCAGTCTCACCACTGGTTAATGCCCTGGAACCCACAAGGCATGAACCAATCTGCTCCAGTGGAGACCCTATCTCTGACCCCAGATCCTCCACCAGCCAGGATCCAGAATTTTACATGGCTACGTACGCATTAATATTCTTTAGTTCCAGGAAGTATCTAAGCCTTTCTTGAAACTCTCTACAGTTCCTGCCGTGACCAGCTCCTCAGGTAGGCTATTCCACAGATTCACAGTTCTTACAGTGAAGAACGCTCTTCTCCTCTGGAGATTGAATCCTTTTTTCTCTAGTCGAAGGGAATGTCCCCTTGTCTTTTGAGGGGGCTTCACTTGAAATAATTTCTCCCCATACTTTTTGTAGGGACCATTTATATATTTATATAAATTAATCATGTCCCCCCGAAGCCGTCTTTTCTCAAGACTAAATAAGTTCAATTCTACTAACCTCTCCTCATAACTAAGATGCTCCATTCCCCTTATAAGTTTGGTTGCTCGTCTTTGTACTCTCTCTAGCTCCATTACATCTCTTCTATAAACTGGGGCCCAGAACTGAACAGCATATTCTAAGTGAGGACGCACCAATGCTTTGTACAGCGGTAGAATTACATCCTTGTCCCGAGAGTCCATGCCTTTTAATACACGCCAATATCTTACTTGCCCTAGAGGCAGCTGATTGACATTGCATGCTATTCTGTAGTCTATGATCTACAAGAACGCCCAGATCTTTCTCAACAAGCGATTCTCCAAGTTTTTCTCCCCCTAGGACATATGATGCCTGTAGATTATTTCTCCCCAGATGCAGAACCTTACATTTATCCACATTGAACCCCATTTGCCAAGTGGATGCCCAAGCACTCAGTGTGTCCAGGTCTGCTTGCAATTTATGAGCATCTTCCATAGATTGCACTACCCTGCATAGCTTGGTGTCATCTGCAAAAATCGAAACCGTGCTATCGATCCCTTCCACTATATCATTAATAAATACATTAAATAAGAGAGGACCTAATACTGAGCCCTGCGGCACACCACTCACAACCGGGGACCACTCAGAGTAGGAGTCATTTACCACCACTCTCTGGGTACGATCCAGCAGCCAGTTTTTGATCCAATTACACACTGTTATCTCTAACCCAATGGATTCTTATTTACCCAACAAACGCTTATGAGGGACAGTGTCAAATGCCTTTGCAAAGTCTAAAAACACAATATCCACAGCTGCCCCGCTATCCAGACTTCTACTCACCTCTTCATAAAAAGAAATCAGATTGGTCTGACAGCTTCTGTCCTTAGTAAATCCATGCTGGCAATCACTAATAATATTGTGTTTGTCAACATACTCCTGTATATAGTCCCTTATGAGCCCCTCAAACATTTTTCCCACAACAGATGTTAAACTGGAGCGTAATAATATAACAAGTTATAGTGACTAGGATTCAGGAGAGGGGTCATTGATCCAGGGATTTTTCTGATTGCCAGATTGGAGTCAGGAAGGAATTTTTCCCTAAAATGAGGACAATTGGCTTCTACCTCATTGGGGTTTTTTGCCTTCCTCTGGATCAACACCTTAGCACAACAGGCTGAACTAGATGGACGACTTGTCTTTTTTTAGCCTTACAAACTATGAAACTATGAAACTTACTGGTCTATAATTACCTGGGCAAGACTTGGAACCTTTTTTGAAGATGGGAACTACATTTGCCTTGCGCCAGTCTCCTGGTACTATACCAGTCACCAGAGAATCTCTAAATATCATGTACAGGGGCACAGAGATAACCGAGCTGAGCTCTTTAAGAACTCTTGGGTGAATGTCATCAGGGCCTGGAGCCTTGTTCACATTCAGTTTATTTAACTTGGCCTTGACTTTTTCTACACTGAGCGAATTAACTATAGCAGATGATGTATTAACAGTACTGCCACCACCTACTTCTGCACTTGGTCCACCCCCATCAACTACTATTTCATTGACAGTATATACTGAGCTGAAGAACCTATTTAGTTCCTCTGCCTAAATAGGTTAATAGGATGGGAAGATTAACTGTGCATGAAAGTGGTCTACTTGGCTGTCGTCCCAGTCTCTTCCAAAGTTGATGCAGATGAAAGCCCGCAAACAGTCTGATGAAGACAAGCAGACTAAGAACACGATTACTGGAATTATGTCCTGTGGTCTGATGAGACTAGGATAAACTTATTTTGTTCAGATGGTGTCAAGTGTGTGTCGCGGAAAACAGGGGAGGAGTACAAAGACAAGTGTGTCTTGCCTACAGTCAAGCATGGTTGTTGGAATGTCATGGTTTGGGGCTGCATGAGTGCTGCCAGCTGTGGGGAACTACAGTTCCTTGAGAGAACCATGACTGCCAATAAGTACGGTGACATACTGAAGCAGAGCATGATCCCCTCCCTTCTGGGACATGGGACAGTATTCTAACATGATAACAACCCCAAAAAGACTTCCAAGACAACCATTGCTAAAGAAAATGAGTGTAAAGTTGCTGGACTGTCCAAGCATGTCTCCAGACCTAAACCCTATTGAGCATCTGTGGAGCATTCTCAAGCGGAAGGTTAAGGAGTGCAAGGTCTCTAACATTCACCAGCTCCATGATGTTGTCAGAGAAGTGGAAAAAGATTCCAGTGGCAACCTGTGAAGCTCTAGTGAACTCCACGTCCAAGAGAGGCGGTGTGTGCACAGCTGTCCGCAATGTTTCATTGCACCCGCCCCCATTTGACAAAATGCTTTGACCCTACCATGCATTGTCAAAGAGGACTAGGTGCCCCTGAAACGTGGTGCACAGGTGAGTACACACTGCCTGTCAGTCTGCAAATCTGCTACAAGCCGTGGAAAAGACTGGATATGTGTTTAGCATGGACAAGAAAGAAAACTAATGGTGGCCACACAAAACATTGACACTTTGGGCACATTTTGTCCATTTTAACTTAGGGGTGAACTCACTTTTGTTGCCAACGATTTAGACATTAATGGCTGTGTGTGGAGTTATACAAGCTGCACACTGACTACTTTACATTGCATCAAAGTGTTGTCCCACTCACTTTCGTGAGATGCTGTACATACACAAACACACAATATATAAATTTAGACACTTTTGCTAAGCAAGGCCCACAGTGTGTATACCTACATTATGTATATACAGTGAAGGAAATAATTATTTGATCCCTTGCTGATTTTGTAAGTTTGCCCACTGACAAAGACATGAACAGTCTATAATTTTAAGGGTAGGTTAATTTTAACATTGAGAGAATCCAGAAAATCCCATTGCATAAATTATATAAATGTATTTACATTTTTCTGACAGAAATAAGTATTTGATCCCCTACCAACCATTAATAGTTCTGGCTCCTATAGACCAGTTAGATGCTCCTAATCAACTCGTTACTTGCATTAAAGACAGCTGTCTTAAATAGTCACCTTTATAAAAGAAGCTGTCCACAGACTCAAATGAATCAGTCAGTCTCTAACCTCTATAACATGAGCAAGGCCAAAGAGCTTTCTAAGGATGTCAGGGACAAGATCATAGACCTGTAAAAAGCTGGAATGAGCTACAAAACCATAAGTAAGACGCTGAGTGAGGAGACAACTGTTGGTGCATTAGCAAGAAAATGGAAGAAATACAAAATTACATTGATCTGGGGTACCATATAAAATCTCACCTCGTGGGGTATCCTTGATCATGAGGAAGGCGAGAGATCAGCCTAAAACTACATGGGGGGAACCTGTTAATGATCTCAAGGCAGCTTGGACCATAGTCACCAAGAAATCCGTTGGTAACACATTATGCCGTAATGGTTTAAAATCCTGCAGTGCCCACAAGGTCCCCCTGCTCAAGAAGGCACATGTGCAGGCCCGTCTGAAGTTTTCCAATGAACAATGGATGATCCTGTGAGTGATTGGGGGAAGGTGCTGTGGTCAGATGAAACATAAATTGAGATCGTTGGCATTTACTCAACTCTCTGTGTTTGGAGAAAGAGAAATGCTGCCTATCACCCATAGAACGCCGTCCCTACTGTCAAGCATGGAGGTGGAAACATTGGCGACATATATGATTTTTGGCGTTAAGATGCCAATATTTATGCGAATAACAATAGTATACAATGTGCCCGATTTATGAACCCACTCTACTGTGGGTCATAAATCAGGCACATTCTAACGCATAAACATCAATTTTGGCTCAGGTAAACCACTTTCAAAGTGGTTTACCTGTTCCAGCATTAATGCACTTTGAATTGCCGTAACCAAGCTAGCAGTACAGTGCATTGAGTATGGGCAGAGTACAAGTAGAGTGCAATACAGTACATGAACTACTGTATGGGTGGAGAGCAGGATAGATAGCAGTATAGTACATGCAGCACCAGTACAGATACAGAGCAGTACAGTGCATGGAGTACAAGTAAAAAGCAGTACAGTTCATCAAGAACAGGTGGAGAGCAAAGACAACATTACAGTACATCTAGTACCAGTACACGTAGAGAGCATTACAGTACATTTAGTAACAGTGCAAGTAGAAAGTAGCACAGTGCATGAATAACAGTTGGAGAGCATAGGCAGCAGTATCGTACATCTAGTGCTAGTGCAGTTAGCAATAAATTGCTTGGAGTATGGATGTAGAGCATAGACAGCAGTACACTATATGTAGCACCAATACAGACAGAGAGCCGTCTAATACATGTAGTATCAATGCAGGTAGAGAGCAGTATAATGTGTGAAGTATGGGCGAAGTATAGGACATGTACATGTACTACATAAAAACAGCAGTACAATACATGTTGCACAGGTACAGTGCAATGCATTGTAGCACCGTATTGTACTTTAGAGTGACACTACTAGTATAAGCTCTGTACTAATACAGAACTTTCAAATCGGCTGCACTTGCCCTCAATGTGATGTGCTGATTTCGAAGCATTCTACTTACAGAAGTATTGAAAGTTATACAGCTTTCTCAAACAAGCTTCATGTTTCAATTTCAACAGTATTTCACGAAAGTGAGAACACTCTCCACATTTTTGTAAGTGTTGTATCATACCTTTTCATGGGACAAATGACACTTTGACACAATGTTAAGTAGTCAGTGTACAGCTTGTATAACAGTGTACATTTGGTGTGCCCATAAAATAACAGAACAAACAGCCATCTATGTCTAAACCGCTGGCAACGAAAATGAGTATATACCTAGTGAAAATAGACAAATTGTGCCCAAAGTGTATTTTTGTGTGGCCACCATTATTTTTCCAGCACTTCCTTAAAGGAGTTGTCTCCCTACAGAGTTTCATAGGCTGCATGAATGAAATACTCTGTCACTTCCTGGTTCAGACTGACTGAAATTTGCATAAGCTCCATGCTGTATCCAGCCCTGTGTTTTCAGTTGCTAATTAGATCAGATTAGCTCAAAAGCTTCTGAAACTACTAACGGGACTTTTTATCTGATCCCTCAAACAAAAGCCTTAATTACAGTGCTGTTTACTTGAGATAAATTAAGCTTTTTACTGCCCAGCAGCACTGATGCTGAGGTGGCCAGGGAGGTGATTAATTCACTTGTATCTCCTTAAGGAAAACAGATGAACAAAGCAATATATTTGGAAAATGTCTTTATTTTGTGTTCCCTACAATTTGAAAGCTATTCTTTGTAGCGAGACAACCCCTTTAACTCTCGTGGGCATGAGTTTTACTTGAGCTTCACAGGCTGGAGCCACTGGAATTCCCTTCCATTCCTCCATGACAATATCATGGAGCTGGTGGATGTCAAAGACCTTGTGCTCCTCCACCTTCCATTTGAGGATGCCACACAGATGCTCAATAGGGTTTAGGTCTGGAGACATGCTTATCCAGTCCAGCACCTTTACCTTCATGTTCTTTAGCATGGCATTGGTCATCTTGGAGGTGTTTGAGGTCATAATCATGTTGGAATACTGCCTTGTGGACCACTTTCTGAAGGGAAAGGATCATGCTCTGCTTCAGTATGTCACAGTACATGTTAGCATTAAAAGTTCCCTCATTGAACTGTAGCTTCCCACAGTCAGCAGCAGTCATGCGGCCCCAAACCATGAGACTCCCACCACCATGTTTGACTGTAGGCATGACACACTTGTCTTTGTACTCTTCACCTGGTTGCCACCATACATGCGTGACACCATCTAAACAAAATAAGTTTATCTTGGTCTCATCAGAAAACAGAACATGATTCCAGTAAGCCATGTCCTTAGTCTGCTTGTCTTCAGCAAACTATTTCCGGGTTTCCTTTGTATCATCTTTAGAAGAGGCTTCCTTCAGGAACAAAAGCCATGCAGACCAATTTGATGCACTGTGCGGTGTATGGTCTGAGCACTGACAGCAATGCTGGTAGCACTCATACTGCTATTTTAAAAAGACAATCTCTGGATATGACGCTGAGCTCGTGCACTCGACTTCTTTGGTCGGCCATGGCAAGGATTGTTTTGAGTTGAACCTCACTCAGTTTCAGGGTGTTGGTAAGCTCCTTATAGCCTAGGACATCTTTATGTAGAGCAACAATTCTTTTTCTCAGATCCTCAGACTGTTCTTTGCCATGAGGTGCCATGTTGAACATCCAGTGACCACTATGAGAAAGTATGAGAGCAATGACACCAAATTTAACACACACAGTTCCATTCCGTGCTGATTAGCCCTTTAGATGCCATGGCAAACACAGCCACGGAGTCTCAATGAATGAGAAACGGTGCTGCACACCATTTCCCACTCCTAATCAGTTTAGTGAAGCCTTCCATCGCTGACATGTTTCTTTGCCTTGAGCAAAAAGTAGTAAAACCATCATATTTGTACATCATATTGCATTGTATTACAATGCAATAGGCTGTGTAAATGATTGCCCCCCTAGTGGTGAAGCACTCTGCCGCAGTCAGTTTTGGCCTCCTGACAGCCCCATATTTTAAATCTGTCATGTGTCACTTTATGTGAGAATAACTTTTTGACAGTTTTACCTATACATGTGATTCAGAGATTGTTTTCTCGTGACACATTGTGCTTTACGTTAGTAAGAAATTTTGTGAAAAATATCAAAATATCCAGAAAAATTTCCGATTTTCAATCTTCAAGACAGATAATTATTTCACTCAAAATAGTTTATTACTAGCATCTACCATATGTCTACTGTAGATTGGCATCATTTTTAAAATGTCTTTTTTTATACTACAACATTATGGGGCTTAGAAATTTAGTAGTCATGTTTCACATTTTCAAGAAAATTTGCAACATACATTCTTTTAGGGACTAGTTCAGTTCTGACATAGCTTTTAGGGGTCTGTATGTTAGATACCCCCAAAAATGACTTAATCTAAGAAACTAGAGCCCTTAAAATATTTAAAAGCGTGTTTAGGAAGTTTGTTAACCCATTAGGTATTTCACACAAATAAAAACAAAGTGGAGATGAAATTTCAAAATTTCACTTTTTATTTTGCAGATTTAGATGCCCCTATAGCCAGGTAGATGCTCAACATAGCATCCTATAGCCAGGTAGATGCCCCATATAGCCCCCAGTAGAGAGGTAGATGCCCCAAATATCCCCCAGAAGCCAGGTAGATGTACCATATAGCCCCCTGTAGCCAGGTAGATGCCCCATATAGCCCCCCTGTAGCCAGGTAGATGCCCCATATAGCCCCCCCCTGTAGCCAGGTAGATGCCCCATATAGCCCCCCTGTAGCCAGGTAGATGCCAAAAACAGTCCAATGGACCAGCTTAACCCATAAGTTGATGGCCTCCGCAGGTATCCCGGTAGGAGCAACCCGTATATAGTCCAATAGTAGGGATAAAAGATGAATCCGCAGGTTACACGTAAGACAATAATAACTCAAATTAGTTTATTGTACTAGAATAAACCATATGCTCACTTGAGGCATAGCAAAATGTCATATCCAACAAGGTGAATTTCGAGCGTTTCAAGTTGTAAAACAACATCCTTTAGGGACTAGTCTTTTGACATACTTTAGGGTTGTATGTTATACCCTAAATGCTCAGAAGCTCACCTTGTGGTTTTGTGTTGTATGAAGTTGGCAACTTAGGTATTTCATCAATTACAAAGTAATATTCAATTTACGTTTTTTATTTGTCTTACCGGTAACTCCGCATCCTATGCCGGTAATCATATACCCTTTTCCCTAACCTGTAGCCAGGTAGATGTCCCATATAGCCACCACCTGTAAGCCCAGGTAGATGCCCCATATAGCCCCCTGTAGCCAGGTAGATGCCCATATAGCCCCCCTGTAGCCAGGTAGATGCCCATATAGCCCCCCTGTAGCCAAGGGAGAGCCCCAGTCAGTAGTCCCTATAGCCAGTCAGAATGCCCCATATAGTCCCCTGTAGCCAGGTAGATGCCCCATATAGTCCCCTGTAGCCATGTAGATGCCCCATATAGTCCTCTGTAGCCGGGTAGATGCTCCATATAGTCCCCTGTAGCCTGGTAGATGCCCCATATAGCCCCCTGTAGCCAGGTAGATGCCACCTGCAGATAATGAATACAAAATAAAAAAAAACTACTCACCTCCTCATGGACGGGCAGCGCGGCCAGGTCCGGGAGCTGGTATACGGTGTAAGCGGCATGACGTCATCATGCTGCTTACGCAGTCACGCAGGTCCCAGGATCTCCTGAGCCAGACAGAGGCTGCCGGCTTAGGAAATCCAGCGTCACAGGGGGCATGGTGAGAGCTGTGCATCATGGCCCCTGCGACGCTTAGGTGTATGTACAGTGCTCAGTGAGCGCTGTATATACAGGTGAGAAGACAGGACGGCAATGATCTGTCCTGCCTTCTCTCTGTACCGCCAGCTGCACAGCGAGACTGCGCGGCCGTGATAAAACGGCCGTGCAGAGTCAGAGAGATAATGGGCCGGACAACACAAGGCCTTGTGTTTGACACCCGTGGTCTATACAATGCATTAGGCTGTATAAACGATCATGCCCCCTGGTGGTGAAGTTCTCCTAAAGTCACAGTAAAATGAAATAAAAATATTAAAAGTTCAAAACACTCCCCTTTTGCCATTTTACAAATAAAAAAAGTTACACATAATTGGTATCGCCGCATCCGAAAAAGTCTGATCTATTAAAATATAACATCATTTGTCCAGCAAGTACAAGACAAAAATTCCAAACGGCAAAAATGCTTTTTTTGGTCATTTCATGTCCCCTAAAATTGGAATAAAATTGACCAAAAAAGTTGCATGCATTCCAAACTGGTACCAATAAAAAGTGGACTTCAGCCCGCAAACAATGCACCCTCACTCAAGTCTGTAGCTGTTATTGCAGCTAGAAAAAAGTTATTGGTCGCAGAAAATGGCGCTGCAGCAAAAATGTGAAAAATAGAAAATGTTTGGATTTTTTTTTTACGGTACCAGAAAAAAAAACGTACATGTTTGGTATTGCCGGATTTGTATCAACCTGTAGAACACAGATAACACACCATCTATGCCAGAGATTGAATGCCCTAAAAGCAAAACTCCAGCAAACATGGCGCAAGTACTTTTTTTTCACATTTTGCCCCAACTTAAATTTTTTGCGGTTTCCCAGTATACTCTGTGGTACAGAGAATGACTCCATTAGAAAGTGCATCTTATCTTGCAAAGTAAAAGCCTTCAAATGTCTATGTAGGTGGAGAAATAAAAAAGTTATGGCTCTGGGAAGGTGGGGAGGGAAAAACGAACGTGACAACAAAGAAAATAGGCTGCGGCAGGAACTGGTTAATGGACAGCAGGCAGATGAAGACAAGTACAGGATTAGGTAGAGATTCAATGCAGGTACACTCCAGGAATGGGAGAGTAATAGCGATAACGGTCTCTAGCGTTATTCCTCGAAAATCTCACCTTATAACTATACCGAAATCTCTATCCCTGATGTCAAAGGGAAGCTGTCACATAGGTTGTGCCCCCCTTGCTGAGAACAGCACAAGCTAGTGACAGACCTGCTGTTTCCAGCAAAAGAAAAAATTGGGTCAGCATTGAAATCCAAAGTTAATTTACCATAGACGCCACGATGCAATAGACTGTCCCCAGATGGAATGGCCTAATATCCACCGTCAGAAATCCAGAATGATGAAGGGAAGGACGTCAGCATAAAAACGGCTTCTTTATTCAAGAGTCACAGGTACAATCAAGTGCAACTTTTCGTCTCCCAGAATAGCAGCCTTTCTCACCCTCTGCTGCTATTCTGTGAGCTGAAACATTTCAATTTTTTGTACCTGTGACTCTTCAATAAAGAAGCCGTTTTTATGCTCATGTCCTTTCCTTCATCATTCTAGACTTGCTGTTTCCAGCGCTGTGTCCCTTATTCTGTAAGATGCTGTAGATTTAGAGCATTTATGCTCAAATCTTATTCATGAGCAGGTGTTAGCTACACCCACCAAAGGCTAGCCCTGCCCACCTGGCCGTTATTCAAATGTTTCTGCTGATTCAAAGTAATAGGTTTATCAGTTGAGGTGGGCGAGGCTAGCAGGGCCGCCATACAGGGGGTACAGCCAGTACCCCTGTATGTGGCCCGGCGGAATAAGGGGGCCCGCTGCAGGAGACCGGGGCTCGGCGATGTACGCGGAGCGCAGCGCCACTAGCGCTGCGCTCCGCTGATCGCCCTGGCAGGCTGAAGGCGCTAGGCCTTAACCCTGCCAGGTGCCGGCCCCTACTGCTGACGTAGGTGCGCGGTGACGTCACATCATCGCGCCGCCTGTGCAGGACGGTAGAAGCCGGCGGGGAGATCGGAGCGGCAGGAGCGAGAGTGAGGTAAGTGGATGTTTTGGTGTTTTTTATATATATATTTATATTATATATATATATATATATATATAAGGAAGCGGGCCCTGACTACCTAAACCCTACAGGGGCCCTGGCTACCTAAACCCTACAGGGGCCCTGGCTACCTAAACACTAGGGGGGCCCTGACTCTACCTAAACCCTACGGGGGCCCTGACTCTACCTAAACACAAAGGGGGCCCTGACTCTACCTAAACACAAAGGGGGCCCTGACTCTACCTAAACACAAAGGGGGCCCTGACTCTACCTAAACACAAAGGGGGCCCTGACTCTACCTAAACACAAAGGGGGCCCTGACTCTACCTAAACACAAAGGGGGCCCTGACTCTACCTAAACACAAAGGGGGCCCTGACTCTACCTAAACACAAAGGGGGCCCTGGCTACCTACAAACTAAAGGGGACTCTCCCTGCACACTAGCTAAAGGAGGCCTCTAACTACCTGTATTCTATCTAAAGGAGACCCCTAACTGCCTGTATACTATCTAAGGGAGGCCCTAACTGCCTGTATACTTTCTAAGGGAAGCCCTAACTGTCTGTATACTACTTCAAGGGAAGCCCTAACTGCCTGTATACTACCTAAAGGGGGTCCCTAACTGCTTGCAGCCTATATAAAGGGGGCCCTAACTACCTACAACCTACCTAACTGGGGTCCACCAACCTAACTGTAGCCTATCAACTTGCCTAACTGGGGTCTGCTTATCTACCTGGGGGCTATTTACCTATGGCTAGGTACCCACCAACCTACCTGGGGCTGGCCTACCAACTTATCCAGCGGGGGTCTACCTACCTAAATAGGGCCTATCTAGTTACCTGGGGCCTCTCCCCACCCTCCAACCCCTTAGGATACTAGGCCTCTAAGTTATGGCTTGTACCCGCTCTCCCACCCCTGGGTAGTTTGTACAGAGGTGGGAATAGGTAAAGAGATGCTGGAAAATGGAGCATTGGAGCATTCTAAAATATTTGTGTGTAATTTCTGCAGGGATGAGTTGTGGCCGGGACAAGTCCTCATGGCGGTGTGGAACGGATGGAGAAGAGAAGGGAAAAAGAATGACTCATCAGATTAGACGTCTCCGGTGACTTCCTGATTTCAGGGGTTATGTTACTTCTATATTGGATCAGTGCTGTATTCACTGTAATGTGATATGACCTGAGCTGGTGTCTCACCTTTATGTGGTCTCTATATGGCGGTGTTGTAGGTTATACCTGAGCTGGTGTCTGACCTCTATGTGGTCTCTATATGGCGGTGTTGTAGGTTATACCTGAGCTGGTGTCTGACCTCTATGTGGTCTCTATATGGCGGTGTTGTAGGTTATACCTGAGCTGGTGTCTGACCTCTATGTGGTCTCTATATGGCGGTGTTGTAGGTTATACCTGAGCTGGTGTCTGACCGCTATGTGGTCTCTATATGGCGGTGTTGTAGGTTATATCGGCGCAGGTATAGTGGCAGTGTACATGTGTCCCTGATTGTAAAAGTGAGGGAACACCTGACCCTGTGATAGGAGTTACACTTTTACTTTCTTGCTGGTGTTTATTTTAGAAGGTGGTGAGGTGCGTGACCAAGGGAAGGGGGATATTGTATGTGGGCCGGTGGAGGGGGATATGGATGGAGCTATTTAGCCGTGTGTCTATGATGTGTGAGACAGACAGACAGATATGTGACACACTTGCTATTGTACTACACAATACAGTTCTTTTTTGCACACTATATTATGTGGTAAAATGGGCGCATTTATGTCCTATAGGTCTTTTTTTTTTTCTGGAGGCGGGCCGCACAGGTTGCTGGGGCGGGGCAATCGGGTTGCTGGGGGCGGGGTTTAGAGGGGAGGCCCAGGTGCTTCAGCTGTATGGGGCCCTGAAATTTCTGTTGGCGGCCCTGGGGGCTAGCCTCGGGTGGGCGGGGTTTGTATGGATCCACTCCATACAAATGCAGACAATAGAATACAGATATAACGCAGAAACTCCTGCTGACCTAATAAGTAGAAAAGGGATAAGTAGCAGGAAGATTCCTGCCATTCATAACAATCTGCTGGTATACAGCATACATAACTGACTCCTTTACGGACTCCCTGTGAGTATACCCAAGTCCAACTATTAAAAACTTGGTCAGCAGTTCTTGCACAAGAGAGTTTTAGATTGAGATTCAAAATGTTGACAAACCTGTCGGGGGACATAAATAAAACAGAAATCTTTACATGGAACATTAAAAGCAAATTACAGAACAAAGAACCCACAATTTCATCACAATTTGTAGCTTGGGAGGGTAACACGAGTCTATTTTCTTGCCTTTAGCAACAATTTAGAGAACCAGTAATTCCTTCAAAGAGGACATCTCCCGTGTAGAAAGGAGTTGTTATGCAGGAAATAAATTACATTGCAGAAATATAATGTTGTCCAAACAAGGTGATTTATTATGCTTGGTTTTTATTGAGTTTGAAAAACTCCCGCAAACTATGAAACCGAAAAGACAATAATGTGAAATAGATTTCTTCCATGTATTCAGCCTCATCTCCCAGCTCAATAAATAAAAGGATATGCAAAGTATCAGATTTTCTAAAGGGTAAGAAAGGCTTATTCTTTCCTTAGAAGTATATTACTTTATATTATATTAGTAACTCTATTTCTAACCTTAGATTTCTTCACACACTGTTTCTTGTACTACTGGCTATGCCAAGCCAGTAATCTTGTAACAAGACAATAGATACATGAGGCCTCGTTTATTAAAATTCCCGAACAGTAAAAGTGTCTTTGTTGCCCATGGCAACCAACTAAAAAAGTTTATATCAACTAATCAAAAATGTTTATTTTATCTTCATACTTTTATAGAGATTTTTTCTTCTCCAAGTGTAGTCAATAAGAAAATCTGCAATAAAATCTATAAATAAATATTAACTAAAATCTGCGGCAGATCTACTCCATGTGAATGTACACTAAAAGAAATGACTCAGTCAGTGATCAGCTGAATGAAAGGCCTATGGTCCATCCCATTAAAGTGAATCAAGACAAGCAGGATAAAAGGTATTGGGGGCCCTCATTTTTGGTAGCATTTTCCACATTTTAATGATCTGGTTAATTAAAAGATGATAAAAGTAAAAAAAATGTTGCTGTGGGAAAATCTATTTAAAGATAAAACCTGAACCTTAAAGGGGTTTTCTCACTACAATGATTAGCTTTTAACATGTAGGGTTAGGTATGTAAAGACTATTACCAAATACATTGATATGCTGATTTTGCCTTAGGAGATAAAGATTTAGGATGACATGTATGAATCCTCGCGCTGATAGACCAGTTCTAAATCACTTTAAGGTAGTATAGACTGCACCAGAATGTATAACTCTGTTCTACTGCAGGTCATACATACAGGCGCAGTATAGTGCCAATAAGACAACTCAGGCAGACCACCTTTATCTTGGTCTGGCTGTTCTAACTGTTCTGCGCCTAGATTAGGCGTCAAAGAATCATAAATGTGTCTAATTCTATCAAAGTGATGCGACACCCCCCCAGAACGCCCCAAATCTTTGGTGCGCTAAAAAGTGTTTTTGGCGCTTTACAAAGGCACTCATCGCACCAAAGTCTGGAGTGCACCTGTTCTTACGTTCTTTTTGGCTCACAGTGCACCAGAAAACTGGTGCAGCCTCGTTCATACATGTCGCCCTTAATCTCCTCGTAGAGTACACAAGTTTCTCTGGTTACCGACCACCTCTTTCTGTTCTCTCTAAGCTGCCATCAGTCAGTACCGACCATGGCAAGTCATTCCCTGCAGTCTCATCTCCAGCAACTGGACTTTATTTTCCTAACTAAAGGAGAAGCTTTCACTATTTAGAGCTCTGAAGCCTTGTATAGCACAATTTATAAAACTCTTGCACTCGTATCAGTGTTAGGGGGCGTCCACACGGCAGTAAGCAAATACCGGATGGATTCTGATTGAAGAATCCAGCCAGTATTTTGACATTTTCTACATGGTTTTGGAGGACGGTTCTGTTCGCGGTTTGCGGATTCCCCGTCCTCCTCAACCACTCACATGTTCATGTTCTGCCTGAAAACCAGAACATGTTCTAAGTTCAGTACAGCAAAGACTGACATTTCAGCTTTGTACTACTAAGGAGCTGTTAGTCATTAGTATTAAAGAGTTTTAACAGGTCGGCAGAAAGTCATGGCTCAGTGGATGATGAGTAATATTTATTAGAAGTCTAGGAAAAAATAGTAAAAATATATCTGTTACAGTTTTTACAAACTTTGTTCTTATTGCTTGATGGCCCAGTAGGTGGGGATAATATATCTAGCCCAATGCGGGGATACATACAGCCTATAGCAATAACTGCAGAGCTGATCTGGATCTATTAAACACTGCAGTAGACTCCCAGTGCTTTCACTTGGTGATTTGATGTGTTTTCAATGCGTTTTTTGTCGGAAGGCCAGCAATTAAGTGACTGTTACAGTTGCTGCAAAAAATTGTGCAAAACGCGGTAATTACCGCGATTTTACCGCAAATTTACGCAATTTTGCCGCGATTTTAGTGCAGCAATGTACAGCATTAACTGCTGTCTTCCTGCACAAAAAAGGCATGGGAAAAACGCATCTACAAAACGACAAGAAAGCCCTAGGACATTCAGCTCTGTTATTCCTACAGGAGACTTATGTTGACATTAGTATTAAAGATGTTTTAACAGGAGGGCAGAAAGCTACAGAGCTCTAAGAGAGTTAATATTTTTAGCAATCTAGGGAAAAATAGTAAAAATAAATATCTGTTACAGTTTTACATAACTTTGTTCTTATTGCTTATTTGCCCAGTAGGTGGGGATAATATATTAGCCCCAATGCAGGGGAATACATACAGCCCACAGCACTAACTGCAGAGCTGATCTGGATCTATTAACACCCAGTAGCTCCTGGAGATACCCAGCCCCAGCATTTACGTAATTGATTGGGAGAGAACCGTAAGGGTGCTTTCACTTGGTGCGTTTTTGATGCGATTTTCAATGCGTTTTTTTGTGCAGGAAGGCACAGCAATTAATGCTGTACATTGCTGCAAAAAAATTGTGGCAAAAATCGCGATAATTACGATGCGATTTTACCGCAAATTTACCGCACTTTTGCCGCAATTTTTGTGCAGGAATGTACAGCATTAACTGCTGTGCCTTCCTGCACAAAAAACGCATTGAAAAACGCATCAAAAACGCACCAAGTGAAAGCACCCTAAAGGCAAGGACATGCAGGAACTTCTTTGCACAGACACTTGTGGACAGCCCAGACATTTATGGTCAGCACGTGGTTAAATTAAGACTGTTCTCATCATAGACACTTTTTATACATGAGCAGGAGGAAATAATAAAGCTGAATTTAGCTGCTTTAATATTAAACTGTCAGGTTCTTACAGAGAATTATTTTAAAATCAACATTTCTTTGCACATTCCGTCCTGCCAGGTTGTTGCTTTTCTGAAAGCTTAAACCAGAAGGGAACTGAATTAGTAATATCGCTAATGATAATTCATTATTAAAATGACATATTCGTGGCTTAATAACCATCCTCTAATGTAGTTTTTTTTTCCCTGACAGCAGTTTGCAAAATAATAATAATGATACTTAGTTAAATAAAGTCAAGATCCTCCCAGTGCCAATAAATCAACATGAGTGGTTAGAAACCAGTTGTGGTATTCTGCAATTTATTAGATGTAATAACAGGGCAGGTAATTAGGGCAGGGCAAAAGTTCAGAAGCCATGTAGTTAGTTAAAAAAACGAATGTCATGTGTCACAGATTTTATTCACATTAAGTTTGATACATGAAACACAATGCCACTGTGCTCAATGTTCCCAGAAAAGTAGCCATCAATCCAACGCAAACACTTATTAAATTAACAGATTTCTGCACAGCCATTTTCATAATCCTATGATTGTCTTAAAAGATACATAAAAAAAATCAAGCAAATGAATGACTATAATCTGCAGAAATAGATACTAAGATAGCTTGCAGATGGCAGTAATACAGAAGCATTTTGGCATCTGTATTTGGCAGCAATTCCCAAATAAGCAGTTTAACTGTACTGGACTTACTTTAGTATAGTTCAGTAAAACTGTGGGCAGTATGGGAAGTGCCTCCATAGCGTATGCGCACACGGTGTATTGAGAGACCGCAATAAGCCGGGTGTTTTACAGGTACGTAGTGGCCAGCGCGTACTTCTAAAATGCTCTGTGCCGACTCTCATAGACTTTCACTTTCCCCGGCGCAGAGAGAAAGTGACAGGTCACTTCTCTCTCCCGGCATGTAATACACGTCGGGGAAAATGTCTTGTAATCATAGCTCTCAATAAATGCTATAAATTACCGTATTTGCGCAATTGCGCACCATAATATGGACCGCAAATATGCCGTGTGAATGTACTGGAGGTTGCTTGCCAGAAAAAAAAAAAAAAAAAAGGACAATAAAAAATGTTGAGGTGTATGGATGAAAAGCACCCTGAAAATTTGTTTAAAAAAACACCAGGAAGGCCAAATTTGTCACAAACAAAACCGCATTTTGTGTAGAGCACCCCATACTCTCCTACAAATCAGCAAACATTTTGTCTCCAAACTAATAAAAAAAATACCAGAAACATTTTAGGAAAACAGAACTGTATGATAGACGAGAAGAAAATAAAGATTGTAAATATGGCGCCACACTGTTTGCTGTACAAACATATACAGCATAAAAGAAGTTTTGCCACCATAGACATTTATCATCTGTCCACAAGCTAGGTAATAGGGGCGGCATGTATGAACAGGGCTGCGGCAGATATTTGGCTTCTTTTCAGCCCGATATTCAGTGCAGCCCCGTTTGCTACATTTTTAAATGGCCTGAATGCCATTATCAGGCGCATTACAGAGTGTCCGCGACACTTTGTAATGCGCCTGATTTCGAGGGGCGTGCTGGAGGTGGGGCGCAATTGAGCCCTACGAAGCTACATATTTATAGCTTCGGTATGGCATTTCTAGGCTCATTACTGCTGGAACAGTTAAACCGCTTTCAAAGTAGTATACCTGATCCAGAAATGTCGTACTAGCGCTAGAATGCGCCTGATTTATGACCCGCTGTAGAGAAGGTTCATAAACCAGGCGCATTCTAGACTAATATTATGCGCATGAAATTTGGCGTTTAAACGCCAAATTTCATACATGTCGCCCTAAATGTCTGATTGCTACAGGATGACTAAGATGAGAAGTGGATGGGTGGAGTGGTCCCAAGAGTGGAGAAGTCTTTGAATGGACCGGTGGCTGAACATGTGCACGACTTCATCACTCAAAGTTTATGAGAACTATGGAGATAACGGAGCGCTGTATTTGGCTACCTTATTCAGTTCCATACACTTTAGATAAAACAGCAGTTTGCATGTTTGACGGTTGTTCCTTTCAAAGACTTCCTCGATGCACAAGAGAAGTGAGAAAGGACAAGGCCTTGAGGCCCCTGTTTAAGAGGCCATTGGAGCTCACAGTGGTGGAACCCCCAGCAATCAGACATTTATCACCTATTCAAAGGACAGGTGACAAAACCGCTTCAAATAAAGAAACGCGAAACGCGTGTTGGGACAACATTTAGTATCCGCTCGCCATCTTCTGGGTAATGTTTTTTGAACACCTATTGTATGCTGCCTTACTATTAGAGGCCGTTCCTATGGCAAAAACAAAATACTGGTCGGTTTTTATGACTGGTATTTTGCCTTTTATTGGCACGCAGGAGATGGCTTTTGTCCGGGGAATGCAGATTAAAGCCACTCCCTTCGCACCCACATGTTCTGCCCGAAAATAGGGCGGAAGAATGAATATGTTCTAAGTTTTTAGAAATGCTGTCGGGGTCAAAAACCATCCGGCAGAAAATCCGTGCAGTGTGAACTGCTGCAAGAATTTTTTTTAATTAAAATCAGTGTAAAAGGTTCACAGTCTCTTTACAGACAGTTTTCAAATCCGAAAACCATCTGTAAAACCGACTGAAAATCTTTGCTGTGGGGACAAGCCCTTAATGTCATTTATTTTTCTTTGTATTATTGATTTACAAGGTATTATGTTCTGGGGTTAATATGGTATTCGCCAAGCATTCTGGTCCATTACCTATGGTATAGTTTATCAGTTATTCAGTGTTTGTTCATTTTGTATATGTATATATACACCATATATATTGCAGCACTATATGCACTTACTAAGTTTATTTATTATAAGGATTAACTACCTGTTAGTATATGAATTGGCATAAATTTATTGAACTGTTGTAGCACGTTGCACTTAATACACTATTGTAAAATGAAGACTATTATTTTGTATCATGCTTTGAGGACCTGGATGTTTTGAGACTTGTGTATACAGGTGAATAATTTTCCATACTGAACTTTTTATATTTTTTTTATTGCATGAAATAATTTTATACTTTGCGATACATAAATAAAAATAATGAATTTCATTTTTGGCTTGCTTTTTTATTTTGGTATATATTGATTTATCAGTTATAGTAGGTCTCTACTCTTGTGCCTTGTTTGTTTTTTGGATAATAATCCTATTATCAAGCAGAGTTGGCTTGATAATCCTCACTGAACTTTATCACATATAGAACCTTCTGAAAAATTTGTAAGCAGTAATTATGTAGTCACTAGTTCATGTGATACACAAATGTTGTTTATGGTAAAAAAAAAACAGAAACGCACCCACATTAAATTGTAGGATTTTAAAAAATGCCTAAGATATTTTTAAGGGTTGTGATGTCAGAACATGCAAATCCTATATATATTTGACTGAATACCTGTGAAATAAGCATTCTGGATAATCTTTTCTTATACCTTATAAATTCTGCTGTTCCACTGTTATTCTCCATAGGAACGTGTTACTGAATCAGTCACATGGGTGTTGCTATTCCAGAGGGGTGTGTCCCTGAACACTAGTCAGCTCTGACTAGACAAGGTCAGACTGTGCAGGGAAACAACCCCAATTGGTAACACAAAGCTGACCAATTTAATACATTTCTAGAAGAAACAGCATAAAAAACTCCAGAATTGTAATTTCACAGGGAAAACTAGTATTTACAAATACAGTCATGTCAGGAGATGACACAAGTCCTCCTCAATGTATTAATGTCACTTGGGGACCAGTGGGTTCTTAAGTACAATTTTCTAGCATTTAGGCTCTGTCTACACTGCACAAAAGAACGTCCGTTTTTTCAGCGTTTTTTCGTTTCTAAAAACACTGGAAAAACGACTGTAATCATCTCCCATAGACCAGAATCCATTTTTTACAGTTTTTTTCACTAAAATATATATATATTTTTTTACAGATTTTGCCGCTAATAACGTTATCTCGCCTCTGATGCCAAAAATAAGTTTTTTGACGGATTTTGGCGCAAAAATCCGTTTTTTTTACGTTTTTTTAACACTAAAATTATCTTTTTTACAGATTTTGGCGCTAATAACGTTATCTTGCTTCTGACGCTAAAAATACGTTTTTTACAGATTTTGGCGCAAGAATCCGTTTTTTATGGCTTTTGGGGGTAAAATCCGTATCTTTACAGATTTTGGCGCTAATAAAGTGATCTAGCTTTTGACGCAATAAATACATTTTTTACGGATTTCGGCACCAGAATCCGATTTTTGACGGATTTGGTGGCTAAGAGCAATATCTTTAAAAATTTTGGCGCTAATAAACGGATCATGCTTCTGGCACTAAAAATATTTTTTTTACGGAATTTGTGGCAATAATGCGTTTTTTGGGATTTTGGCGCTAAAATCCTTTTCTTTACAGATTTTGACACTAATACTGTTATCTTGCTATATGGAAAGATAATGTGGGTTTTTGTGGATTTTGGTGCAAGAATCTGGTGCAAAATTTAATAAAGCAGCACGCAGCAGCAGCAGCACACAAAGGACAATGTGCTCACAATGGCTACAGTGATCTAAAGGAAGTGACTACTTAACATGTAAACTCCACCTGTAGGGTGTAGCTTACATCCAATGGCTTAATTTGTGCATACATTAAAAAGCAGAGCAAAGACGCTCCAAAAAACGCTCTGAAAAACACGCCAAAAAACGGACGTTTTTTCAGCTGCTTTTGACAGGCAGTGGACAGAAAACTCAGTTTCATGAACGTTTTTAGCAATTCATTTTCAGGTCGTTTTTTGTCCACTGCAGTGTAGACATAGCCTTAGAGCATTAAAAAGTAACATATCTGATGTGTATCTTGGGTCCAGTGGACTGAGAACAACTTGAGTGTGAAATGTAAAAAAAACAATGTTATATATCTATGTATATTTGTTATGGTGCGATGAGGGTTCCAAATATACCCTGGTGTCTATTGGGTTAGTAATATTCAGGATGTGGAGGGTTCATAAAATCTTCATGAAAAGTCATAAAAACTTACTTCATTTATTAATAGCTCGAGCATTAATTGAGGCTTAAAGTCATTGATCACGGCCATGTGGCATAATAAGGTCATACACAAAAATGCTGGTCCATGCCCTCGTCATCTCCCGCCTCGACTACTGCAACATCCTTCTCTGTGGCCTCCCATCTAGCACCCTTGCTCCCCTCCAAACCATCCTTAACTCTGCTGCCCGTCTGATTCACCTCTCTCCTCGCTTCTCCCTGCCTCTCCCCTCTGCCAATCTCTTCACTGGCTACCCATTGCCCAACGAATCCAGTTCAAGCTAGCAACTTTGACCTACAAGGCTCTCCATAACCTCTCCCCTTCATATATCTCTGCCTTAACCTCTAAATACCTCCCCTCACGCAACCTCCGCTCCTCACAGGACCTTCTCCTCTGCTCTCCTCTTATCACCTCCTCACATAACCGTCTCCAAGACTTCTCTCGTGCTTCCCCCACACTTTGGAAATCACTGCCCCAACACCTCAGACTCTCCCCGTCTCTCACCGGCTTCAAATGTAACCTGAAAACCCACTTCTTCAGGATTGCCTATAACCAACATTAACCGTGTTGCACTGCTCCGCCCCACAAACATGTCTGTCCCCCACCTTCTGTCTCTTCACCCCTTCCCTGTAGATTGTAAGCCCTCACGGGCAGGGACCTCTCTCCCTCTGTACCAGTTGTTATTCACTTACTGTCACTTTGTAATTGTTTGACCAATGTTATTTATGTACCCGCCTGAATCAAGGGCGCTCCAAAATAAATGATAATAATAATACACGCAAAGGTCTCTCAGGCTATGTTCACACGACTTATTTTGGGACGCATTTTGCCACGTATTGAGCGCGTACTGCGCTGTAATACGAGCGAAATTCACCACAATCGGTACGGTAATCCACAGTTCTCATAGAGAACTATGGATTACGCCTCCTCTCCCTGCGTATATAGTACGATCGTATTGTAGGCGCGGGGAGATAATTGACATGTCATTTATTTACGGTGCTTATGCGCTGTGAGTAATGACAGTCTATGGGCCAGCGGACTGCCGGCCCCCTGCATCGCGGGAGTACGCGTCGATCGGCACGAGCTCCCGAACACCAGCATAATTGTGGGGCATACTGTACGCCCTGCAATTAGCCGTGTGAACTTAGCCTTATAGTGATCTGCAAATGTCAAACTAAAATAAAGAGTAAATAGCCAATTAAAACAAAATTGTATTATCTTTCACTAAATTCATAAGTTATAACCTAGCGCATCACTGTTATCTAGTGGGTTAGAACAGGTTCACATCTTCATCAGAGGTTCATGCTTCTCCAGGTCCATTATATCACGGACACCAATGCTGTCCAACATTCCCTATTAAGTAAGATGGGTTCTGGTAGGTTTCTGTCCTGGTGACTGTCAATGAAAAAAATAGCATTGAATACTGCGCTATTTTTTTCATAACTTTTAACAGAATCTGCGTTGGAGGCTTCGAATGTAACCTGTAACACAGATGTGAACTTAACTTTAATAATAAAATTCCTTGTCCTAAGTTGGTTACAGGGATATTTCTGCAAAAGATATTTATAACATATTACATCAGTTGTCCATCTCATGCCGATTTTAAACAAGCTGCTTCTGGGGCCCCACTAACAGTTTTAATAAAACATACTCACCGTTGTTCTGTCCCCGGGTCCCGCGTTGCGTCTCCACAGTCTTCTGTTTTCATTCTTAAACTTCTGAATGGCTTATTGGCTGCAGCGGTAAATTGCCACTAAATTACATCATTTATAGGGTCACATCACTTATGTAAGTTATGTGACCAAAGCAGCCAATCAGCAACTACAGCAATGATGCTCCCATTCAGAAGTTCAAGAATGAAAACAGAAGACCAGGGAGACGCAGCACTGGTACCGGGGACTGGAGAAAGGCGAGTAGAAGTTTTATTTTAATTCTATGGGGCCCCAGGAACTGCTTGTTTAAACCTGGTAGAAGGGGACAACCGCATTACTATATATGAAAGAAGGGGCTCCCATAAAGAACAGAGGTTCTTTGACCTGGTAAAAGCCAGCCTAAGTAAATAAAGAGGGCTGCATTACTGTCATTGACAGTAACAAAAACTGATGGAAAAATCCAACTTTTCTCCTTCACTTTGCATTGGACAGTGGCTATAACTAAATGGACTCTCATTCGTGATGGTTCTGTCTCTAGGACCTTCACCTTGGAGTCATATATATCTTTCTTAAATGACTAACATTTGTGATGTCTCCTGGCTTAATAATATTTTTGATGTGTAGTGGGTAAATAAATTAGACCTTATTAATCAAGTCATCACCAACAGGTTGATAATTGGTGGTCTAGTGGTCAACTAATTTTAAGCCACCGGTTTCTGTGGCCCTGGTAGAATGGGTGAACTGTCATCTAACGGCCAGGCATTTAATTAGATCAGAGGTCATTTGTCTATCGTTACAAAACATGTAAATGTAAGTAGGTTTCGTGTTCCTTAGTCTCCATATTTGTTAAGTTTTACATAAACAAGGAAAGGAGGACGTGTCAGTGTAAAAGTCAGTGCATAAGCTACAACTGAAGCCTTTCACTAGCAGAGATATCTAATATACAGCAAATTGGACTCTTGTTGCCTAACACGAAAGAACTTGACAACACAGAAGAAATTAAAATTCCTTATTTTACATCTCTAATCCTTTAAACACAGAATACACCAAGGTTTCATTCTGAATCCTTAAAGTGAGCCTGTCAGCATTATTGGCTGCAGCAGTTATGTGACGTTTCCTGAGGTTACCGGTCATACGTGAACAGTGATGTCAGGCAATGCATGTGACTGCTGCGGCGGACTGCTCGGACCAGAAAGGAAACAGAAGCTTGGTGGAGAGGATGGACCTCAGCAGTGCGGATCCGGAGGTGAGAACAGAGGTACCGTTTCCCCTAAAATAAGACAGTGTCTTATATTAATTCCTGCTCCTAAAGAGGAGATCAGACTTATTTTTAGTAGAGGTCTTATATTTCCATGCACATGAAGTATTGTTATATTGTCATTTATTGCTGAACAAAAATCAACAAGTATTAATATACTGTAGTGATTTCATCACAAACATCAGCATAAGCAGCCAAACTCTGAATTACATAAAAAAAATGCACTAGGTCTTATTTTTGGGGAATGTCTTATTTTCGGGGAAACAGGTTAAGTACTAGTTTCTTTATTTTTTAGCTGAAGCACCAGCATAAAATTAATTAAATAAGCAAGTGGACAATCCCTTAAACATGACTAAGAAATCCTAGTTTTAATGCCCCTGGTGTTGCTATGGCAAGTGCCCAGGAGATGGACTCTTCATGGTTTGTGCCCAAAGCTTTATGCACTGAACACTTCCTTAGCCCTTCATCTTATCTCCAAGTAGTGGCTCCAATCAAGAGACCAATGGAACCATCACTTAGCACTGAAGGAAGGGACGCAGGAAGCATTCAGTGCCCAAATCTCCGGGTACTAAACATGAAGGGACCTCCTGGGCACTTGCAATAGTAGCACCAGAGTATTAACACTAGTAATTCTGAGCCCCGTAACCTGCATAACCTAGGGTATGTCTACAGCCCACTCCTATCAGACGCTTTAATAGCTTTAAAGTGCTGACAGACTCCCATCAAGTAGACAAACCAACTTGATAAGAATACAATTTGACTTCCAAAGGATTTTCTTTGGTGATCGTGTCTTCCCTTTAACATTGTACAGATGAACTAATATTTAACAGAACAGAGATAATTGTTTTGCATTGTTTTTTCGGCTTTGATATGAGCAGGAGTGAATGCAGCATTTCAATCACTGGACCGTCGACTGGTCCTGTTACTGATTTCAGAGCAAGGGCAGACACAGACATTTAATTAGCCAGGTCTGTAGAAATCTATCTTAGGGACTGCAGGCAATGAACTAGAAATGAGCGGAAAGTTGAATCTGAGACTAAGGGAAAGAAGAAGATACTTTTGATTGCAGGATTGCTCATTTAGCCTGGCGTCAGGCTGGCTGCAGGTGAGTGGGAGAAGCACTATGGCAGAAAGGTGAAGTGTAGGGAGAAATCATTTATCTTATATTGGATTCTGCACACTGTCGCTACAGATTGAATGACAGCTTTCTGCTTTGTGTCTGCAGGGGGACCAGGACATCATTGTTTTCCGATCATATTTCCCTTCTCTTTCTCCCCCTTCTTTGAAACACGCCTCACTTAACATTCTTTGCAGGCTGGGAAATCTAAACAAGTTTATCGAGGTGGTGAGGCGGGAGGGAGTAACAGGGGGAAGAGAATTAATCAGCCATTTTTTCTTTCGATGTCAAGAGGTCAACTGGGAACACAATTGGTCCATTTGGTTGGATCTGAGGGAGCCCCCGGCCTCCCATCGCTGGTAATTGAGTCTGTCCCTTTTGGTCAATGTTTCTGATGTTCGTATCCAATGTCCGTTATTAAGGAGAAATTCTTAATGTTATATTACACTAAGGGAGCTATGGGAAAGGTGTACCCATCACTCATGGCACCAAAGAGATAATGTCTAAGCCCGGTTAACCTGTTTATACCCAAGCTGACGTGGAAAATTCCACCACAGGAGCATTCACTGCTCGACTAATTTTTAACTGACTTCTTCCTTAATGTATTACATGAGATTGTGATCTCAGAAGGATAATGCTATAAAATTATTAGGAAACCACAATAGAGAGGTAGATTGAAGGACTGGAGACTTCAATCTACAAACCAGGCCGGGCAGAGAAAAGTGAATGGGTTAATAATCAGCTCTGCTCCTTTCTTTTGCACTGCATTGCTGCGTAGAAGTAATATATCCAGTTACGACACATTATTAGGCCAAAGAAGGGGAATGTGGCCAGTCTGATGAAAGATCAAATTCTTTTGTGTATTCAATTGTAACTGAGTAGCATGGGATGCTGAGAACAGTGGCAACGGGAGGAGAAGGAGGGGGGTGTGAGGAGAACGGGCGACCCACAGGTCAAAAAGCTTGTTAGGGTTTTAACTTAGTCAGCAGACATACAGCTACTGTACAGAAACACATGAGCATGAATGCAGGTAGGGATATTAGGCACTATGTGAGAAATGTGTGCTTTGCTTTTCAGTCTGTTCATTTGTAATATTAAAAATTATGTGCAACCTCCAACACAAAAATCCCATTAAGAAGTTCTGAGGACCTTGATATAAGAAAGCAAATACAATTCCTTGATGAAGAATATGCTACTATGCAGATCCATTAAAAAAAGATTGCACGCTAAATCAGGTACAAACTACAGATTAGTCTGGTTTTACTTGGCCATAATAATGAATAGTCTGGTTTTACTTGGCCATAATAGTGAAGCATCTCAAGTTTATTTTATGACTACAAGAGCCGGATTCTATTGTACACAATCAAAATAGCCTATAATCCATTCAACAATTCAAGAATTATTTACCAATAAAGTCACAAATTTTTATTCAAATCCATATTAGAAGACACAAAGAGGTAGGACAAGTGTAACCAATAACAATATTGGGCAAAGTAGCATCGATATAAAGATACTATTATATAAATACATTAAGCATTGCATATGGGTATGAATTCATATAAAGCACCAAGTACTGGTAAATCCACAGTGGGAGTAGCATTAACACACAAGTTAGTAAATTCACTTACCCATGTTGAGTAAGAGATGATACTGCCCAAAGCCCTGACATGTGTTTCATGGAAACCGCTTCAGGCAGTATCATCTCTTACTAGACATGGGTATGTGCTTGTGAATTTGCTAATATGTGTATTTATGCTACTCCCACTGTGGATATACTAGGACTTGGTGTATTATATGAATTCATACCCATATGCATTACTTCAAAGGACGCGTCCATGAGAAAAAAGTACTTTTTTAAATCAATATTCCTAGAAAATATTTTTTTTTACATTATTTGCAGTATTTATTTTTTATTTCAGTAGTCCTATGCAATTCAAAATTACATAAAATATTGTCCTTTTCTAGCTGTTATTACTAAAGACATAAATGAAGGGTCAGGCAGACTAATCTCACTTATCACTTGCTTATCTCTATGTAGCCGTATTACAAATAGTAGGTAATGACAGTGGTCGCTTTTCTCTGGACAGAGATAGATGAGCTCAATTTAGACTATGCCATAGGGCAGGGGTGGGCAATTAATTTTCCCATGGGGCCGCATGAGAAAGTGCGATGGTTTTGGGGGGCCGGACTAATAAAAACATAGGATGAACGGGAAAAAAATTGTTTTTCGGGGATTATCTTTGTGGAAACTTACTGGGGGATGTATCTATATACCTCTATATATACTGATGGTACACAGTAAGGCAGGTATATACAGCTCTCCTCAGTAAGGTAGGTATGTAAATATATGTCCCTTCAGTCTGGCAGGTATATACAGCTCCCCTCAGTCAGGTATATAGATAGGTACAGCTCCCCTCAGGCAGGTATATAGATAGGTACAGCTCCCCTCAGGCAGGTATATTCCCCTCAGGCAGGTATATAGTAGTTCAGCTCCCCTCAGGCAGGGATCTAGATAGGTACAAACTCCCCTCAGGCAGTATCTAGATAGGTACAGCTCCCTCAGGCAGGTATCTAGATAGGTACAGCTCCCCTCAGACAGGTACTAATAGTTTTAGGCTCCCAAACCCGGCAGGTATCTAATAGTAAACTTAGGTACTTCATTACAGGCAGGTATACAGTTAGCTCCACACAGGCAGGTATACAGTTAAGGGGTGCCACACAGGCAGGTTATAATAGTTAGGTGTGTCCCCAGGCAGGTATAGAATAGTTAGGTGTGTCCCCAGGCAGGTATATGATAGTTAGGTGTGTCCCCAGGCAGGTATAAAAGATAAATTAGGTGTGTCCCCAGGCAGGTATAGTTAGGTGTGTCCCCAGACAGGTATATAGTTAGGTGTGTCCCCAGGCAGGTATAGATATAGCCAGGTGTGTCCCCAAGCAGGTATAGAGATAGCCAGGTGTGTCCCCAGGCAGGTATATAGATAGTTAGGTATGTCCCCAGGCAGGTATATAGTTAGCTGTGTCCCCAGGCAGGTATATAGATAGCTGTGTCCCCAGGCAGTTATACAGATAGCTAGGTGTGTCCCCCAGGCAGGTATATAGATAGATGTGTCCCCAGGCAGGTATATAGATAGCTAGGTGTGTCTCCCAGGCAGGTATATAGATAGTGAGGTGTGTCCCCAGGCAGGTGTATAGTTAGGTCTGTCCCCAGGCAGGTGTATAGATAGCTAGGTGTGTCCCCCAGGCAGGTATATAGATAGGTGTGTCCCCAGGCAGGTATATAGATAGGTGTGTCCCCAGGCAGGTATATAGATAGCTAGGTGTGTCCCCCAGGCAGGTATATAGATAGTTAGAGCTGCCCTCAGGCAGGTATATAGTCAGGTGTGTCCCCAGGCAGGTATATAGATAGCTAGGTGTGTCCCCAGGCAGGTATATAGTTTTATGGCCAAAATTAAAAATAACAAACACTAATACTCACCCTGGCTTACCTGCTTCCTGGCCGAGCGCGTTCATCTTCTATCCGAGGAGCTTCCCGGGCTGGTGGCGTGATGACGTCATAACCCGCCAGCACCGGGGCGCTCCTCTGTCAGCTCCTGGGCCCGCACAGAGTTATTACTGTGTGCGCCCAGGAGAGCAGCGGCGCGTGAGCGGAGTTCACCGCGTCGCTGTCTAAATTCCACCAGCAATAGTAGCGCTGACGGCCCACGGCGGCCTCTCAGCAATACCCGGCCGCGGCGAGCTGTCAGCGCTACTATTAGCAGACCTGGGCATGGTACGCATCCGACGAGCTGGCGGCCTGGGGGCCGTACTTTGCCCAGGTCTGCCATAGGGCAATAAAGAAAGCAATACATGAAAGGATACTGGTAGAAACCGATCCAGCACTTCCAATTACCTCCTTTAAAACTTCATTCTTTATTGGCAATCCATTAAAAAAGCATGTCACAGCGGCATAGAAAGGCTGACGCGTTTCAGGGAGACCAAGCTACCCCTTACTCATAGCATGATTAAACAATGGACAACTGCATATGTATAGATAACAAAAATGCCCACCCTAATAGATGCTCTTACCTGATTGGACACGCACCACATCACCAGGTGTACAACCATTGCCCGCCCGAACTGAATGAGCCTGTCCGTATAGAGCAAAAGTCACGCAGACGTCCGCGCTTGCACTGTCATACGCCGTAAATGCCCTTACCCAAAATAATAATGGGTTTATCTTTTTCTACACTGGGGAGGGGGTTTCTTCATACTTATCAGGTCCAGCTGATAATACTCTCAGGCCATAACCGTCAAACAATCCTCTTAAAGCTGTTCTATCAGAGCTCACAGAGGGCAGGTCAGAGACACAAGCCAGAAAGTCATGTACATAGTGGAACTTTAAAAAAATCATCTAAAAAAAAAAAACACCTCCCAAAAAAACCCCATAAAATAGTTAAAGAAAACACTTGATAACAGCATTCTTATAATGTATTTATATAATAGTATCTTTAATGATACTATTTTGCCCGATATTTGTATAGGTTACTTCTGTCCTACATCTTTATGTTGTAATATGAATTTTAATTAAAACAAAATAAACTTTATCGGTGAATAAGTCTTGAGTTGTGTTGTGGATTGTATGCTCTTATTTTGTTTGTGTACATATGAATTTGGAGGATTAATATCCTAATACCTTAATTCGCTATTAGTTAGGGGGCAGTTATGTTTCATGCCCAGCCTATTGAACTATACCAGACTATTTGCCTTTGTGTATCTAAAGACCCGGATTCTGCAGTTTTATCAACAAGACTTAGATTACCATTCAATCCTATGGTGATCTGATTTTTTGTTTAGAAGAATCACCAGGGTTCAAAAATGACACAGAGGATGGAGTTTAGGCTAACTTACGTAATAAGGCACCAGACCATTTTGAAACAGAATTAATGGGCTTAAATTGTGCTGTAATGTTGCCAAGTATGAAAGTGTTTCATAGAATGTATGTTATGTAGTACAGGAGGAATCAAAAAGGAGGGTGCAAAATCATAGCCTTTGGGCATGTCCCCACGGCACGGGTTTTCGGCCGGTTTTTCAGGCGGTTTGCGGTTTTTCAGACCGCCTGAAAAACCGTCCGAAAACGAGCACAATGGTGCTCTATGGAAAATCCATGTAGAAGTCCCCACTGCACGGGTTTTCCGCCCGGCGGTTTTTCCGCCTGCGGTCCGGCCGCAAAACATTGAACATGCACATTCTTCCGTCTGGTTTTCGGACGGAATCTGTGCATGTCAATATGGAGGGGGAGGGCTTTTCTCCGCTCATTGCGGAGAAAAGCCGCCCCCCCGCGGCCGTGGGGACGGCCTCAAAACAGGGCAAATACCAGCCAGCAAACCAGACGGTATTTGTCCTGTGCAGTGGGCACGCGCCCTTTGAATTCATAACCAAGAGACCATAACACAAATTTATTAAGACAAAAGTTTTATCTATTCACCACAGTGATTTCCAATGGTGGCGTGGCAGATGTATAAGTGGTAGTCCAGTTCTGACCACATGCATGCCAGCATATCCTCGGATATGGACTCCAGTTTTTCTAGTAATGCAGTGTCTGAAGTCATTCAGATCCCGTGGCAGATAAAGAGTCCTTAATGCAGCCTCACAGCTCAACTTTGGTAACACATTATTTCTGGCGTGGTTGATCCAACAGTCCTGTACAGTTTAATTTAGGTATGGGCTAATATACAAAAGGAAATGTGGAGATGCACCATCCTGCTGACTACAGACTACATTTGGCAAATCATCTTCGATCTATGGCATAACATCTCCAGGGAGAAGCGGCTAGTGACAGTATCCGCAATGCAAAGTTTGCTTTATGCAAGTCCCTTATGTGCTTGATAAGAGTGGATAGTTTTTCTCACCCAAAAAATTAAAAAATTGTGGCGATTGTCCTTCCCACTGAGATGCAAGGTGGTGACATCACTAAACACCATCCTGTCAGTGAAGTTGTCCTCTTCCAATGGGCCATGCCAGTCAATGCAAAGGTCACAATGTTCTATTTGTCATCTGGTTTCAGCTTCTCAAGTAGATGTAATCTTTATGGCTTACAGCGCAGATGTTTTTGTAACATATGCCATGTCGTGGTTCGTGGCACTTGTGGTTACATAATACTCAACATTCTACGACTATGCTCATACATGGCTCAAGTCCAGCCTGGACTTCATTTTCCATAAACACCTAGGGTGACATGTCCGACAATTGGCGTCGCTGGGGCAGTTTTTAGGCGCATTTAATCAGTGTTAAGTGCACCTGAAAGTATGATCCCTTAAAAATCTGGTGTCTGTTATACCTTGCATAGTAAACTTAATGCGGCAATCGCGGCGCATAGCGTGTCATTACTAGTGTGTGTAATGCACCTCAATAGGCGCATTGCATTATGGAGGTGCACAGCCATTCACTGCTACTATATTTAATGCGCCTTTTTAGGTCCATTACAATGTGTCGTGCCCGGCGCATAATGTGCCTAGTTTTGGTATTACAGTCCATTTATATCGAGAATATGGGGTCAAGAGTATTTTTGGCACAAACTAGACCAAAAAATGTCGACCCTAGTGGTTACAAACTGACTCATCCAACACCAAATGCAGGTTCTATGTGGAGCACATTTCCAAATTTATTTTCAAAGATTTACTGCAGAGCTAGTTCTTGCACATTCCCACACACTAAAAGCTTTTTCTTGCTTCCATGTCGCCATCTTATGTCACACAATGTAAGCACATTTTACATTTGGCCCTTGAAAATAAAGGCCATGCTGTGATCAGTTGCTATGGTCAATAAGCCAGTTTTGCTTTGATTTTCAATCACTAACCATTTACCACTGATGTTACTATAACTAAAAGGCCTTTACTAAAGACACCAGCCTTTATCAATCACTCTGTACATCAATTCATTTTATGGAAAGCTTGCATTACATGTCCCAAACCAACTTTGCCATTGCTAGACAAGTCCAACCCATTTTTGGGCCACTTTCAAGTGGGTAAGAGGCAAGAAAAAAAACATAATTTGCTCCTTTTTACACCAAGAAAGTAGTGTGAATCTGTTAATAAACTCAATTTGCACATGCACTCAAATCCACTTCTTGCTCTGATCAGGACAGAGAAGCCGGTCCAGATAGTACAGTCACACAGTATTCTTTATACTATGCACTATGAGCATCTCCTGGTTGATTTTTTACCAGTTATTTTGCTCTGTTACTGACCAGGCACATGTTCATTTTTCCAATACATGGGGATCAGAACACCATAATACATAAAGCTTAGGGTAATTTGGGACAGGGATAAAAGTTGTACTCTGAGTTTTTTTTTTTTTTTACTTTTTTTTTCTTATTCATTCTACATATTGTGTACTCCACAAAGTCAGTAAATGACCTTTAATATAACCTCTTTTTTGTTATATATTATCCCCAGTTACAACAGGAGCACATCCCTCAGCACTGACTGTACATCTAATCTGGGATTAGTAAGACTAAGAAGCATTTATAGTTACAGGCAGACCCCGACTTACGTTGTTCCGAGTTACGACTGGCCCCTAGTTATGAACAGGGATTTATGGGGGCATGACTCAATGTGCTGACGTCATACAATGATCAGGTAATATAAACGTATTTTATTATATCAAAATAGCAGCAAATATAGTAAACAAGGTTACAATGTTACTTGCGTTTTTGTCATCAATAGCTGTGTGGTCGGACAGTTCATAAATGCGAACTTGGCATCAGTCCAGTAATGAACTATTCGTGCTTCCGCATAGCACAGCGTTTGCTTCTGAGCACATAGATGGACAGGCGGGCAATTCACATTTATGAACTGTCCGACCACACAGCTATTGATGACAAAAACGCAAGTAACTTTGTAACCTTGTTTACTATATTTGCTGCTATTTTGATATAAGAATACGTTTATATTACCCGATCGTGTTACAAAGTATGGAACCATGGAGTCGCAGATCTCCTATGTAGGGTAATTAGTGGTCGTGATATATATACTTAAAAATCTATCTACAAGTACAGATTTGGACGTCACACACTGAGTCACGCCCCATAACGTCTGGCAAGGAACAAATACCGGTCGGTTTATCTGACCGGTATTTGTCCTGTTTTGGTGCCGTCCCCACGGCCGCGGGGCGCGGGGGAGGGGGGGGGCTTTTCTCCGCGATGTGCTTCTTATCTGATGACAGGGAACATGAACCAGCTTGCAAGGGACTGTGGAGAAAGACCTTTTTCTTTTGTATAGAAAATCCACTGGTTGTGATTATTTGAGTAAACATTGTACACGGTCCCTGCTTACTGGCTCTGTGCTCGGCCCCCCCTCTCTCTCCCTCGTGAAGCTGCATCCTATGTTTATCTTCTCTTCTGAGCAGACAATAGGTAAGGAACTCACATCTTGGCAAAACCCCTTTAAGAACGAACCTACAGTTCCTAAACCGTACTTAATCCGGGCACTGCCTGTACTAGGCTCTCATGTGACCACCAGGGACATGAAGTAGGAAGCCTGAATGTCTCTGGCTGAGCTGTACTCACTGGGCTCATTGAGCATAAGGTGTGTACAGTGTTCAGGAAGGCAGGAACGGTAAGAAACCATCCCTGTTGTCTCCCCAATGGGCTCAGCTGTTGCTCACAGCCAGCTCAATCTCTTGCAGCTGTATAGGCTGCAGAGACTGCAAGATCATTCTTAAATGCTTACCTCTATAGTCAGGGCTGCTGTCAGAAATTTCGGGGCCCCCTACAGCTAAAACACCTGGGCCCCCCATCAACCCCGCCCCTGTTAACCCCGCCCCTGTCAACTCCACCCCCTGTCAACACCATCGCTCCGCCCCTAACAACCTTATGGGGGCCCCACAACCTACAGGGGCCTTATGGGGCCCCACAAACTACAAGGGCCTTATGGGGGCCCCCACAGGACTGGCAAGTGGCCCGGCGCTACTGGCCACTTGAAATAGATCACTGTGGCGCACAGCGAGACTAGAAGAGTGGCCTCTCCCCCTAGTAGCGCCGGACCCACCTCTCCATCTCAGTTAGCACTCCTGGGGGGGTCCCCATAAGGCCCCTGTAGTTTGTGGGGCCCCCATAAGTCCCCTGTAGTTTGTGGGGCCCTCATAAGGCCCCTGTAGTTTGTGGGGGGCCCATTCAAGGCCCCTAAATGTTTTGGGGCCCCCTGAAGGTTGTGGGGGCCCATTCAGGGCCCATAAAAATTGTTTTGGGCCCCCTGAAGGTTGTGGGGGCCCTGTTCAAGGCCCCTGAATGTTTAGAGGCCCCCACAACTACAGGGCCTTATGGGGCCCCACTATATACAGGCCTTATAGGGGCCCCCACAATATACAGGGCCTTATGGGGGCCCCCACAGGACTGGGAAGTGGCCCAGTGCAACTGAGGAAGTGGTGGGTCCCGCGCTACTAAGGGGAGAGGCCCACTCTTCGAGTCATGCTGTGCGCCACAGTGATCTATTTCAAGTGGCCAGTAGCGCCGGCCACTTCCCATCCTGTGGGAGTCCCCATAAGGCCCCTGTATATTGTGGGGCCCCTATAAGGCCCTGTATATATGGGGCTCCCATAAGGCCCCTGTAGTTTGTGGGGGCCTCATAACATTCAGGGGCCTTGAACAGGGCCCCCACAACCTTCAGGGGGCCCCAAAACATTTAGGGCCCTGAATGGGGCCCCCACAACCTTCAGGGGCCCCATAACATTTAGGGGCCTTGAATGGGCCTCCCACAAACTACAGGGGCCTTATGAGGGCCCCACAAACTACAGGGGCCTTATGGTTGCCCCACAAACTACAGGGGCCTTATGGGGGCCCCCATAGGATTGCTAAGTGGCCCGGCGCTGCAGGGGCCTGGCGCAACTAAGGTGGAGAGGAGGGTCCAGCGCTATGAGGGGAGGGGCCCGCGCTGCGAGTCACGCTGCGCACCATCTCTATCATTTAACTATAACTTACTTCTTCTTCAGAGTGCAGCAGCTCCTGACTGAGCAGCCGGGCGGCCCCTCCTCCTTCCTCCGGCTGTGGGCAGGAAGCGCGATCATTTGAATCAGTGAGGCTCGCAGCGCCGGGCCCCTCCCCCTCAATAGCGCTGGACCCCTCCTCTCCACCTTAGTTGTGCCGGGCCCCTGCAGCGCCGGGGTGCAGTTAGGGGATATATAATGATAGGGAGAATAGGCCTGCGGCCTCTTCTCTCTACCATTATAATGAAGCAAGGGGGCGGTACCTGCCGACGGCGGCGGCCCCCCCCTTGCTTCACATTCTGGCCGGGCCCGGTACGGGAGTACTGGTTGTACTCCCCTATCGGCGGCCCTGTCTATAGTGCATTAAGTCAATGGGTGGTCACCAACTTGTTAAATTAGTTTTTTCTCACTACAAAGATTAGCTTTCCACATGTAGGGACTTTTTCCACATACATTAGTCTTTTGATTTTACTTAAGTCAGGAGATTAAAGATTGTATCTACTGTGAGTGCATAACTCTGCTATCTGATTAGAGCAGAGAAGGAGGTCACTATGGTTGTAAAACTCACTTGAGCAGACTAATTATCTCTAACAAGATTAGCTTTTGTTTACAGATAAGCAATTATTTTCCCTCCCCAGCGCACTTGTAGCTTTCTTTACTGAAGATAACATGTCCTGCACTAGTCCATGTAATAGTTACAGAGAAGCTAAATATGCTAATTATTGCTATAGAACCGCCTACAGCCTAAGGCCATGTTCACACGGCTTAAAATGGGCCGTATTTCGGTCCGTAATTACGCACCGAAGAGCGCAAATTACGGGCTGTAAACGGCCCATTCATTACGGTAATCCACAGTTCTCATAGAGAACTATGCATTACGTCTCCTCTCCCTGCTCGGCGAATACGCCGAGGGGGGAGATAATTGACATGTCATTTTCTAGCGGCGTTTACGCGCCGCTAGCAATGATTGTCTATGGGCTGGCGAAGTTCCGACCCCCCGCTCGCTCCCCCGCTCCCGCCCACACGGCGTAACTGTGGGGCAAAATTACGTCCCGCAGTTCACCCGTGTGAACATAGCCTAAGGAGGAAGAGTAAATGAAAAACTGCTTGTGACTCAGCATGGTGAGAAAAACCCACTAAAGACACAAATCAGAGAGGTCCCACATACTTCAGACTACAGGATGCAGACATGTTGTTCACTTTTTTTTTCTTTTAAAAAAGTAAAAGTAATAAACGATTGCTACCCAAATAAAATAAAATACAAACAGATACAGGACATTATCACTGCAGCCACTAATTAGCTGAACTCATGTGCACTCACTATCTTATATCACTGTTCGGAAGTAAACAGTTCTACACGATGATGTATGCAGTGACTGCTGCAGCCAATCAGCGAAAACAGAAGGTAGGGAAAGACTTCACAAAACCAGTGCTGGAATGGCGGTATGGAAGAGAAAAGGAGTATGGGGTTTATTTTATTTGGGCAGCAATGGTTTATTATTTTATTTTTACATAAAGTGGACTACCCTTTTAAATAAAACTTGTCACATAGTTTATGCCCCCCTTGCTGAGGACAGCACAAGCTAGTGTCAGACATGCTATTTCCAGTGCTGTGTCCCTTATTCTGTAAAATGCAGCAATTTTAGAGCATTTAATACTGAAATCTCCAGTTTTCAGCCAGAAAATAGTCCAGCTTTTCATGAAAAGAGCCTGTTTAATTCATGAGGCTAGCCATGCCCACCTCACAACTGATTATCCTATAACTTTGAATAGGTAGGAACATGTGAATAACTGTCAGGTGGGTGGGGATAGCCTTGGGTGGGCGAGGCTAACGCCATGAATAAGCTGAACTCTTTCTGGCTGCAAACTGCTAGATTTGAGCATTAAATACTCTGAAACGACAGCATCTTACAGAATAAGGGACACAGTGCTGGGAACAGCAGGTCTGACACTAGCTTGTGCTGCTCTCGGCAAGGGGGCATGAACTAGGCGACAGGTTCTCTTTAAGCAAGATTCTTTTTTTCCCCTCTGAAAAATACACCTTACATCTCAACATTTACAAAACTTTTCAAATCTACAAAGCAAACAATCTATAAATTTGTCTTCTCTTTTAATTTGCTTAAGTATGTCATCAGCATGCAGTCCAGGCTACAGTCTCTGGTCAATGACTTAAAAAGGTTGGGTAAGCTTAAGTGGGTTGTATTTCTAAATCTCTTGTTGAGCCAAAAAAGTTAAGCTTCAGTCTGGGTCTGAACAAATTTTTGCAGTTGACAGCAATGCAATCAGCACATTTCAATAGACCGGGCCAGTAATATACAGTGTAACATAATCTGAGAGCCATTATCCACGGCTGATCCAACAGCCGCATCACAATCTGATAGTTTTAATTAAAAGGAAACAATGCAGAAGAGAAGGCCCTGCTCTCTATTAGTACAAGTCTATAAAGGAATCCTCTCCTCGGAAGGTGATGCACTGTGCCTATGAGCCCAGATAAGAAAATTACATTGTAGGGTTGCCAGCGAGACATCAAACTGGCCTTATTTTAAAAGAGACAAAGAAAACACTCAATAAGGAAAACATTTTTTTTTAAATTTCTAACTAGACAATATAAATGATGGTCAAGATCCATCTTACCTCATCTATTTGTCAAATTTAAATTGTATTTAATTGTTTTACATTAGATCCCTTTCAGAGGCCTCAAAGTAAATGTACACCTTTTGTCACTGTGTTGTCTTACATTTTTGGCTTCAGTTTCTAAATACATTATTATTTTGTTAGGGAGCTCCCAAAAAAAAGAAAAATTCAGAAATTTTTTTTAAATATGGTTTAGGCAAATAGTAAATTTTTAAAGGGAAATGTGTCATAGAAAATGACTTCTGGCCTCAGTTTGAAAACTGTCTAGGGTAGGCTTTTTTTTTTTCCCCATAGCAACCAATCAGAGCGTCCCTTTAATTTTTCCACAGCACTAAATGAAATGAAAGGGGAGCACTGATTAGTGGCTATGGGCAAAAAAAGGGAGTATTTATACCTAACATTTTCATACATGAGCCTTTATTATTGCTCTCTTTGATGTGAAACCTGTTGTTTAAGAATTTTTGGTTGTTTTCTTTTTGTTTTCCATATCACTAATATTTTTTTTTTTAAATTCCTTAATCCTGCTTTTTTTCCTTTGGCTCTGGGCCAAAAAAATTTTGACAGTTCTGTTCTGTAGAAAAAAAACAATGTGTATAGATTAAACAGGATCCACCATTCACAATAGACTTCTTCTGGCTCCTATGCCCATGAAACTGCTGTAAAGCATCTCTCAAAAATCCCCCGGGAAAGGGGTAAATATTTTTTGGTTTACCAAACCCGGTATTTGCCTGTTTGCGGCCCGTCCCACACTGTGGGGGGGGGGGGGAGGGCGGCTTTTCTCCGAAAATGAGTGGGAAAAACCCCTCTCCCTAAATTTCTAAGCACAGTTTCCCCTCCGAAAACGGGACGGAAGAATGTGTTGAGTATGTTTTGTGGGGGGAAAAAAACTCCGATGTAAAACCCATGCAGGGGGGGACTGCTGCAGGGTTTTTTCATAGGACCCGTTTTGCCTTTTTTCGAGGGGTTTTTTTCGGGCGGTTTCAAAACCTAACCCGCTGAAAAAAACCTTTCCGAAAGCCCGTGCGGGGGGGGAAAGCCCTAAATGTTTAAAAGAGCTTAAGAAGGGGCTGCCCCCTATTCAAAAACAACAAAAAAATTTAAAAAAATCTATAAGCAAAATAAAAACGTAAAAGAAAAACCACATATATATATATAATTATACACACACATATATACATAAAACACAATTACAATATACAATTATACAAAAATATAAAAAACATACACAAATATACTAAAAACATTAATTACAAATATACACAAATATACATTACATACATACATATACACAATTATATACATACATACATATACACATATATACATACATACATATAAAAACCTTACTGTTTACACATATATATTTTTAATTATAATAAAATAAATATGATAAAAAACAGATAAGTCCAGCTTCATTAAAAAATAGCGTTTCCCTTAGGTGACACACACCTCTCAAAATAAAAACTCCCCCATATACAAGGATAACAAAACACTAAGGACCAAGAGTGTATATTCAAAAGTACAAAATAGCTTTTTAACAACAACATAAAAAGAATTATCATTAAAATGGGGCATATAAAGGGGGACCAGATAGAGAGGCACATACTTTTCATACTATACAAATAAACCGGGTTTAAAATTCATAGGGATGCCCCAAATCAATAAAAATATCTCCAGTGTAACTAAGAAATTCAATTTGTCCAGGTTAATATAAATGTTACTGGATAAAAATAAACCCTAATTAGTTACCATTGAAACTGAAAGTGTCCCTAAGGTAAAGGGAAAGACCCCAGTATAGAGAAACAAAGCCCGCGCCTCATATATACATACATATAACACTTAAATATTTTAAAATTAAAAATTATATATATAAATATTCCAAGCAGAGGGTAATTAATTAGTGGGAAAAAAAAAAAATTTGTAATTTTCCTTTTGGGCACCTCCCGGTATTCATTACAGGCAGGCAACATTGTATGATTTAATTATGTAGAACAAGCAGAATAACTGGACTTTGTATAAAACAAGCACCACAAGGAATAAAAAATTGTGAAATCCCCCATCACAGCTATATAAGCTTCTGAACATCCTAAAGCTATGGATGTTGACGTAGTTGGGCATCCTTATGCAGCTATAACAGCCTCCAATCTTCTAGGAGGCTATACACAACATTTTGGAGTGTCTGTAGAAATATGTGTCCATTAAGCCAAAAGAACATCCGTGAGGTCAGAGGCTGATGTTGGAGGAAAAGGGGTCTATCCCCAAAATTTCCCTTTCCAATTCATTCCATAGGTCTTGGCGAGCTTGCATGTTTTACGTATTTGAGGCAGACCTATTGTTACAACTAAACAAACAATAGCATTATTCACAGTTAAGGGAATGTGTCATCAAAAAATTACTTATTGTTTAACACATTTTTATGTTAAACACATTTTTTAGGAATTTTTGTTTAATGTTTTTTTTTTTAAATTTTTAGATCACTTTCATATTTTGTAAATAATTCTTAAGAGTACCATCAAAAAAATTTTCACATTTGTTTCAAAGCAAAAGTAAAAATAAACACTTTTAAATAACACCTATTAAAAAGCACAACCTAAATTAAAAAAAAAATCCCTGTTTGGGCACATACCATGCTTGAAACGAAAATCGGCACGGGGGAGTCACGATAAGCTCCCAGCATGCACTGTGTGCTTTCTCATTCTCCCTGTGCATTTCATCAGGAAGAGCAGTTTATTTCAATTCTCAGGCAGCTCTTGATCTCTGAGCCCAAACCTTGCTGCGGAAGGGGCAAGGGGGTGGGTTTTTTCAGCATATACCATCCACAGGGCTCCGTCCCTCCCCCCATAGGGGGTTCTGCTCCACTGTGTAAAGCCGACAGCCCGCCCCTGCCCCCCCCTATAATGAGCTGTCAGCAGTGAGCAGACACAGGGAGGGTCAGCCCTGCCCATTAACCTTTGGACAGGAGTCCATCTCCTAAAAAGCTGCACCCCCTGAAAGGGCGGGCTGACCTCCCCGGGTCCTCAGTCTGCCCGTGCTAAAAATTGTCCCCCCAAAGTATGACATGAGCTTGGGCTGGGCGGGTCACACACAGATCCTGTGCTCGCTGCCTTTTCCTCAGTGTAATACTCCCCCCTCCCCTCCTCTATATCTGGCATGACCAGTCCTGTCTCCGCTGGGAAGATCCCGCACCCTGCCCCCCCCCCCTCCATGCCTCGGGAGTGCATTTAACCCCCCGCATTTTCTGGCCTGAGGGTAGAATATCTACATGGGGTTTTTTTGGCAAATTTAGCCCGTGCTGCCCATACAGTCATTACCAGCCTAGTGATTTTAGCCTCTTAAAATTAACCAGTAATATCACCCTATGGGGGGTGATAGATTTCGTATGGGGGGATAATTACCCCTATGCGTCATATAAGCCCTGTAGAGGTTCTATTTCCAGGGTCTAAAAGACCCAAAAAAATACTATAATTACGTGGGTAAACAAATAAATAAAGGGACACAATGATTTTTTTTAAATATCTACAACCAAAATGGGGTGTAATAAATAAATAAATTATATATATTATATATTAAAAAATTTATATATATATAAATATATATTTATAAAATATTTATATATATATATATATATAAATTTTGTCATACATTGCTGGTTTAATTAACAGGACAGTCACCCCTATGGAGCAGACTCTGCCGCTTCCTGCCCCAACACCCTTCACACATTTTTGATTACGGGTCATCCAATGTGTGAAGGGGGTTTAAAAAAAAAAAAAAAAAAAAAAAAAAAATTGGCACCATTACTCAGGGCCATAGGTGGTAGAACAAAAAAATTTCTGCATTTCTACAAATAATGAAAAAACAGAATTTCTCAAAACAAAACAAAGCCTAACAAATTTTTTACACCAGAAACTATAAAACATACAAAGTGATTTAGGGTTTTTTTGCAATCAAGGCATTTTTAAAGTTTTCCCACATATTATACAAAATATGCTGTTAAGCCTTTATTTTTAACTTATCTGCAGCATACCTTTTTCACATCTCCAGAAGAGATAGATAAATATACACACACATGTAGGGGGCTGGATATTATACAGACAACATAAATAAAAAAAAACCCTTTTAATTTTTTCCTAATTTTTCAAATGTTCAATGTTGAAAAAAATAAGTGGGTTCTTTGGGTCCAGAACTATTTGATTTTGCACGGGGCTGAGAAGAGACTAAAGCAATGCATACAAATTGGAATCCGGCGCATACAGGTTGGGAAATTTGGGGGCGGGCCTATATGACAGCCTGTTTAAAAGCCTCCACAAGATGGCCGCTCCCGCAGCGTTTTTCAAAATGGTTCCTCACGGTTATAGGTCCTCTTTTTTCCTGCATTTTCACTTAAGACTAGGCCTAATAATCGTCTGACACTTTTTCCGTTCTGTTTAAAAAGTTTTTTTAGCAGGGGGCTCTTATCAGTAAAAAACAGGGTCAAACTGAAAGGAACCCATTGTTAAATAACAAGAACCACCAGTACAAAAAAGATATACAGCTCCCCCCTTTTCCCCCCCTTAACAGTGAAAAATTCCCTTAGCTCTATGGGGCAGAAACGTCTTAAGAATCCCATGGGCATAAGTGCTGTAAATATCTCTATGACTCCCTTTAAAGGTGCAGGCAAAATGTCTTCCCCCAATCAATATAGACGGCCGAATAGAGAAATCTAAAATCAGTAAATAAAAACGACAGATTAAAATAATATGGATCAGGGGCTTGATTTAATAAGTAAAAAAAAAAAAAAAATTGGCGACAGATTCCCTTTAACTAGGGCAGATATAGCAAAACAGACATTTCATCAACCGACTTCTGGCAAAGGTGGCATTCTATGACATTGCCACAGTCAACGTTACTGAGCTGTTCAATACAACCCATACTACTACTGTTATGAGGAATGCATGGCTGAAGTTAGGTAGCTGTATGCAACGCTGTGGCCGAAATATCTTAAAGGGGTTCTCCATTCTTTTTTTTTCTTAATATTAGCCTTCTAATGCCCGTTGCTGTGTCACACAGTTCTTACTCTACCCTGTGCCACACTGCTGCAGCCTCTGATTTACTGTGGGGTCAAGTGTCACTACCTGATGTCACCATTCGGAAGTGAGCGGTGTGAATGGTGAAGTCAGGCAGTGCACACAATGCAATAAGTTGTACGTAGGTAGCAGCATCCGCAAGTTTAAAACTAGAGGATCAGAACATCTCGGTAATATTAAAAGAGGATTAGTCTCTCAATCAGGGGCAGCTAAATATTTTGTGGAAGAGCATCAAGGATCATTAGATAATTTTACCTGCTATGCGATAGAAAAGGTAGAAAAACCCAGTAAAGGAGGAGACTGGCAACGACAAGTGCGCGAAGCGCACTAGATATATGCCTTGGAAACTCGCATACCGGCAGGCTTAAATCTAAGAAACGATCTAGCGTATATATATTAGAACTAGAAAAAGTAAAAGCAAGATAAACATTGTATGTATTATTAAACAACAAGGTTTAAATGATAATGACAACTAAAATGGAAAGCACGTATTGGCATGTTTTTAAATAAAGAGAGGGAGGATATGACGTACAAGAAAGGAACCTCCCATATGTTTCTCTTACTTATTTAAGGAGCATTATATATAGGTATGTATGACCGTGAACAAGGGCTCTGTACGCGGCCCGAAACGCGTTGGTTTTTAATGCTTCAAGTGCACCCTCTGCACAGATGAATTAATAAATACAGCACTTTTTGCACCAGTTGCTGGTCACAAGCTTTTTTGTAAGCGCTTTCCTGGTATCGGGGCTCGTAGCCGAGAGCCGCAGAAGACCGTGCATCTTGTAGCGGGTGGTCCCGCTACTCGGCCCGCAGGCGCACCCGTGGCCGCCCCCCCCCCTTTCCCCCCGGGTGCCCGCCGGGGTAGGGTGGCGCCACTGGCCGCGGGACGGGCTGTGGGTCCGCTCCCCCTGGAGACTCATCTGACCTCGTTCCTGTCACGTACGCGCCCTCTGCTGGCCGAGGCGCGCGCGCCCGCTCCCTAGGGCGCGCACGCGCTCGTTCTTGTAAATTTAAAGGGCCAGCACCCCGGTAATTGGCTAATTGCCAGGCGCTTCCCCTATTTATGGTTTCGCTCCACAGTCCTTCCTTGCTGGATCTATGTTGCCTCGTGCCCTAGAGAAAGCGTTCTCCAAGTGTGTTCTTGCCTTACCGTGTACCAGACCTCTTGCTACGTTTCTCGACTCCGAACCTCTGCCGCCTGTCCTGACCTTCCTGCCTGCCCACGACTACGATTCTTGGCTTAAGATTTTGTACCTCGCTGTACCTCGGCCGCCACCACAAGCCCGCCGCGTCAGGGGTAGCGACCTGTTAGAATCCCGCCGCAGCAAGTCCATCCCGTTTTGCGGCGGGCTCTGGTGAAAATCGGAACCTACTTAGACTCCGCTCCCTGGCGCGGTTGTTGCCATCGCTTGCGGTGGTCCAGTGGATCCACTACCTAGCCGTTACAGTTAGATCCAGCCATGGATCCCGCCAAGGTGCCCCTGCCAAGTCTTGCGGATCTTACGACCATTGTTGCCCAACAGTCGCAGCAGATCGCGCAACAAGCACAGCAATTGGGTCAGCTGTCCGCCATGATGCGTCAACTCCTGGCGTCCCAGCAGCAGCAACCTGCCTCTTCGCCGGTGATTCCAACACCCCCGGCCGTCCCGCTGGCAACCGTGGGCCCGAAGCTTCGCCTTCCTCTACCTTCCAAGTTCGACGGGGACTCGAAGCTTTGCAGAGGATTTATCACGCAGTGCTCCATGCACGTGGAGCTGATGGCCGACCAGTTTCCCACTGAAAGGTCGAAAGTAGCGTTCGTGGTGAGCCTGCTATCCGGAAAAGCCCTGGCCTGGGCGACACCTCTTTGGGACCGGAATGACCCTGTGACCGCAGACCTACAGGTTTTCCTCACTGAATTCCCCAGCGTTTTCGAGGAGCCTGCGAGAGCGTCTTCTGCGGAGACGGCACTATTGAACCTACGCCAGGGGGACTCCTCCGTAGGAGATTATGCGGTCCAATTCCGCACCCTAGCCTCCGAGCTGTCGTGGAATGACGCCGCTCTCTGCGCCACATTCAAGAAGGGCCTGTCAAGCAGAGTAAAGGACGCACTTGCAGCTAGAGATCTCCCATCTTCTTTGAGCGAACTTATCCATCTGGCCACTCGCATAGACGTGCGTTTTACGGAGAGACAGCAGGAGCTCCGCCAGGAGCGAGTCTAACTCGTCTGGCTCCCGTGTTCCAGAAATCTCCGCTGCCTCCTCCACAGGTTTCCACCGAAGAACCCATGCAGGTGGACCGGGCACACTTGTCGGAGTTAGAGCTGTCCCGCCGCCGGATGGAGAACCTTTGCCTCTACTGCGCCAGTCCGGACCATTTCCGTAGGAGTTGTCCGCAGCGTCCTCAGCGTTCCGGAAACGCTCGCACCTAGGTGCCGTAGGAGAGGCGTCCCTAGGTGCTCAGTCTTCCTCTCCATGACTGATGTTGCCAGTGGAGGTAACGAAGGATGCTGGCCTATCTCTTCGGGTTCCTGCCTTCCTGGACTCCGGTCTGGAGAAGCCCTTGCTTATCTTTTCCATCAGTGGGGAGCTTCTTAGCGACTCCATTCAGTTCATGACCCGGCCAGTGACCCTCCGTGTAGGGGGTCCTACACACGGAGAAGATCTCCTTTCATGTCCTGCCTCGCTCTTCTTCAGCGATCCTGTTGGGGCTACCCTGGCTGCAACGTCACGCTTGATTGGAAGACAGGCGAAGTCCTGTGTTGGGAATCTGAGTGCCAGGACCTCTGTTTGGTGGCACCAAGCCCGGTGTCCATCTCTCCTCCCCAGTCGTCCATCAAGCCTCTACAAGGTCTGCCAGCGGAGTACCAGGATTTTGGAGATATATTCTCGGAGAAACAGGCTGAGAAGCTACCGCCCCATCGGCCGTATGACTGTCCCATAGACCTCCTCCCCGGAACCAGCCCCCCACGGGGTAGGGTCTACCCTCTGTCTGTGTCCGAGACTCAGGCCATGTCTGCCTACATTCAGGAAAATAGGAGAATTTAATGAAAGGTTTCATACGCAAGTCCTCCTCTCCAGCCGGTGCTGGATTCTTCTCGTCCAGAAAAAGGACGGTTCTCTTCGCCCGTGTATTGATTACAGAGGGCTAAACAAGATCACGGTGAAGAATCGCTACCCTCTACCCCGATATCTGAGCTCTTTGATCGTCTCCGTGGAGCCAAGGTGTTCACCAAATTAGACCTACGTGGAGCCTATAAACCTCATCAGAATTCGAGAGAGGGACGAGTGGAAAACGGCCTTCAACACGCGTGACGGGCATTTCGAGTATCTCGTGATGCCCTTTGGGCTATGCAACGCCCCAGCCGTATTTTAGGAGTTCGTCAATGACGTATTCAGGGACTTGCTGTACACCTGCGTCATAGTATAGCTGGACGATATCTTGATTTTTTTCCCCTGACATACAGACTCATTGGGTACAAGTACGCCAGGTTCTGCAACGTCTGCGGAACAATCGACTGTACAGTCATGGCCAAATGTTTTGAGAATGATACAAATGTTAATTTTTACAAAGTCTACTGCATCAGGTTTTATAATGGCAAGTTGCATATACTCCAGAATGTTATAAAGAGTGATCCGCTTAACAGCAATTAATTGCAAAGTCAATAGTTGCCTAGAAAATGAACTTTTTCCCCCAAAACACATTTCAACTTCATTGCAGGCCTGCCTTAAAAGGACCAGCTAACATCGTTTCACTGATTGCTCCATTAACTCAGGTGTGGGTGTTGATGAGGACAGGGCTGGAGATCAATCTATCATGATTAAGTAAGAATCACACCACTGGACACTTTAAAAGGAGGCTGGTGCTTGGCATCATTGTTTCTCTTCTGTTAGCCATGGTTATCTCTAAAGAAACACGTGCAGTCATCATTGCACTGCACAAAACTGGCCTAACAGGGAAGAGTATCGCAGCTAGAAAGATTGCACCTCAGTCAACAATCTATCGCATCATCAAGGTATTCAAGGAGAGAGGTTCCATTGTTGCCAAAAAGGCTCCAGGGCGCCCAAGAAAGACCAGCAAGCGCCAGGACCGTCTTTTAAAAGTGTTTCAGCTTCGGAATCGGGCTACCAGCAGTGCAGAGCTTTGCTCAGGAATGGCAGCAGGCAGGGTGTGAGTGCATCTGCACGCACTGTGAGGCGGAGACTCATGGAGCAAGGCCTGGTGTCAAGGAGGGCAGCAGAGAAGCCACTTCTCTCCAGAAAAAACATCAGGGACAGACTGATATTCTGCCAAAGGTACAGGGAGTGGACTGCTGAGGACTGGGTAAAGTCATTTTCTCTGATGAATCCCCTTTCCGAATGTTTGGAACATCTGGAAAACAGCTTGTTCGGAGAAGACAAGGTGAGCGATACCACCAGTCTTGTCTCATGCCAACTGTAAAGCATCCAGAAACTATTCATGTGTGGGGTTGCTTCTCAGCCAAGGGAATCGGCTCTCTAACAGTCTTGCCTAAAAACACATCCATGAATAAAGAATGGTACCAGAATGTCCTCCAAGAGCAACTTCTCCCAACCGTCCAAGAGCAGTTTGGTGATCAACAATGCCTTTTCCAGCATGATGGAGCACCTTGCCATAAAGCAAAGGTGATATCTAAATGGCTCAGGGAACAAAACAGAGATTTTGGGTCCATGGCCTGGAAACTCCCCAGATCTTAATCCCATTGAGAACTTGTGGTCAATCATCAAGAGACGGGTGGACAAACAAAAACCAACAAATTGTGACAAAATACAAGCATTGATTGTGCAAGAATGGACTGCTATCAGTCAGGATTTGGTCCAGAAGTTGATTGAGAGCATGCCAGGGAGAATTGCAGAGGTCCTGAAGAAGAAGGGTCAACACTGCAAATATTGACTTGCTGCATTAACTCATTCTAACTGTCAATAAAAGCTTTTGTTAATCATAATATGATTGCACTTGTATTTCTGTATGTGATAAAAACATCTGACAAACACACATAAAAACCAGAGGGCAACAGATCATGTGAAAATATTTGTGTCATTCTCAAAACTTTTGGCCATGACTGTATGCCAAGCTGGAGAAGTGTCGGTTCCACCAGACCAGCCTTCCTTTCCTTGGGTACATAGTCTCCGATCGAGGTCTGCAGATGGACCCAGCTAAACTCTCTGCGATCCAGCAGTGGCCACGACCTGTCGGTCTTCGGGCGATACAACGCATCCTGGGATTTGCCACCACTACTACCGGCAATTCATTCCCCACTTCTCTACGCTGGTGGCTCCTATCGTGGCTCTCACCCGAAAGAACGCTAATCCGAAATGTTGCCCTCCGTCTGCCGAAGAAGCATTCTTCCAACTGAAGACAGCATTTTCCTCAGCACCTATTTTGGTCCGTCCGGATCCGGAGAAACCCTTCAGCCTAGAGGTGGATGCCTCTTCCGTAGGAGCAGGGGCGGTCCTGACCCAGAAGGGTCCTAAAGGCAAAACTGTCACATGTGGGTTTTTTTTCTAAGACCTTCTCATCGGCAGAACGAAATTATGCCATTGGAGATCGGGAGCTCTTGGCCATAAAATTGGCCCTGGAGGAGTGGCGAAATCTGTTGGAGGGAGCTCGACATCCATTTGACGTCTTCACAGACCATAAGAATCTCCAATACCTCCAGACGGCCCAGCGTTTAAATCCTCGCCAGGCCAGGTGGTCTCTTTTTTTTCCTCACGTTTTGATTTCAAGATTCACTTCCGACCGGCTGAGAAAAATGTCAAGGCGGACGCCCTCTCCCGTGCTTCTGACATTACCGGAGAAGAGCCAGTGTCTCAGTACATCATTGGCCCTGAACGTCTGGTTCATGTGGCTCCTGTGGATCTCTGTAGCGTTCCTCCGGGCAAAACCTAAGTGCGTCCCTCACTCAGGAGGAGGATTCCGGGTTGGGGACATCGTTCTCTTCTGGCCGGCCACCCCGGGATACGGAAATCCTACGCCCTTATCTCGCAACACTACTGGTGGCCAACTCTGCTCCAAGATGTCAAGGACTTCGTTCTCTCCTGCACCACATGTGCCCGAAACAAGGTCCCACGCCATAGGCCCGCAGGCCTCTTAGTCCCTTTGCCTGTTCCGGAGTCTTCATGGACACACATAGGCATGGACTTCATCACGGACCTTCCTTCTTCCTCTGGAAACTTGGTCATCTGGGTGGTCACTGACCGATTCTCAGAGATGTCCCACTTTGTGCCGCTTCCTGGTCTTCCTTCTGCTCCCCAATTGGCGGGCCACTTCTTCCATCACATTTTTCGCCTGCATGGGTTACCCTCCCACATAAGAATATTATGAAGTCAGGCAGTGGCATGTGACCGCTGCAGAAAATCAGAGAGTGGCGTCCCTTTAGAAAAAAAAATCTAATGGGCAGTACTTTGCTAATACTAAAAATAAATTCAGGTGGACAAACCATTTAATTGAACAATTCATGACCAAATAATTCTGGCCATATAAAACAAGAAATAATTATTACAGTTTTTTAAACTAATTATGAAAACAAATGTTGAGTAGCCATTCACTATTCAAGTTGAAGAAGTGGCCATTAAGGGTACCTAATAAATCTTTTCCCAAATGCAGATGAGATAATAAGTTCTGCCAGCGTATCGATAAAAAAGATAGTATAAGTGAATATACCACTAAACTCTCTGCTTTACACCAGCTCTTTCAATGTTGTTGTTTTTGCTCAGTTTCCCAAGTTTACTAACCATAATAAACATACTATATTATTAGGGTGTGTTCACACGGCATAACTTTGGGGCGTAATTGCGCCATGATGCACCGAAATACACCTCGCAATTACGGTAAAATCATAGCATTCTACTGCATATATAAGGGAGGGTGAATGGGGGCCGGAGTGCAGTGGAAAACGTCTATCTTCCCACAGCAGGCGTATAGGCCGTGTGAATTCACCCTTACATTTATTTCATACTTAAATTTTATTTATATCAAGGAAAAAAAAGCTACAGTTTTGTTTCCTTAAAAAACTATATAGAAGTATAGTCCAAACGAAGGATTTCTCTGTTTGTACCTACTAAATCCAGAGGGATTACAGTACTTTCTGAGCCTTTCAAGGAACGTCAGTACACTACAATCATTCTCTTTTCTCTCAATGTTGGAAAACACCAGTCGCCAAATGTTACTGTCAGAGGGCGGTTTAATTACCTTGGCACCCTCACTACTTCTAATCACCTGTCATTAGCAACAAGGCGGGCATCTGTTTGTGCGTCTGTCAGAAATGCCACCCTGGCTAAAGCCAAGAGGAGAGAGACATTTCCTGATGATTGAGACAGAGAAAAGTCCCAGATGTGAGAAAAGGTCAGTGTGTATGTGAAATAAGCAAAATGTAGAGACGCTGTAATAGGGACTGAAACCCTTGGTACAATAACCTTTTGTGGATTCGTTTTTAGTTCCTTGTATGAAGAAACCAGATAAAAGTATAAATCACCATTAGTAATAAAAAAAAATCTGAAAATACATTGCGAGTGACCTGTGACTAGAATATATGCATGTGTATGATCTACGGCAGGGGTGAACAACCTGTGGGATCTACATGTGGCCTGCAGGGAAATTTTGTGCAGTTCCCAAACATTGGGACTTTGGGTGCTTTTAAATGGGCAAATAACTGTCCACTCAAATGGCAATCAACATAAAAGCAAGTTGATCAGTACCTGGAAAAAGGACTCTCTACCATGGCCAACTGTCAGGGAGTGGGGTGTTAAATGATGGTGCAGTTGTTCATTTCCATTACTGTTGGGAGCATATCCTTTGGTTAAATGGGAGGTGTGCTGTAGGCATATGATTTTTATCTATGGCATAAATTATGTGGTCACCTAATAAATGAGCATTTCCTTATTTGCCAGTTAGTTGCAGGCCTTTTTATATAGAAAAAATGTTAACTTGTCCGATAATTGGCCCATGTAAAGTGACCATGCTTGTCAGTATCCTAATACTTTAGTAAGTGGATAAGTACAATAGATATCAATTCAAATGATGGAAGATGTATGCTCTCTGAAGCGCCAAGCAGGGAATCAGAAAATCCTCATTCTTCCAATAACGTAGGAGTTCCCGAGGTTGAATCCTAATTATCAAAGTATGCCATATACTGTCCATATAAAATATAAGCGCCACTTGGGAGTGATATAATCAAATAAAGTGGCCTTTCAACCAGAAAAGGTAGTCCACTGCTGATATTGGAGAATGGCCAAAACTCTCTAAGCATCCAAACCATCAATTCCCTCCCTCTGTTAGAACCACACTGTGGATTGGATCACTATCACTAGAAAACCAAGCATATCCTTACCTTGGCCCCTGGATTTTAATGGGTGTCATGTAACACCTCTTTAGGTAGTGACATTGCATGAGTGATTTTTGCTCCGCTTTACAAGTAATAGTAGCTGATTATATGGAGTCTTACCATAGTTCTATTTGTAATAAGCTCAAAATTGGGGAGACACTCACGTTGGATAAAGATTTCTGATGCCAAAGCCAAAAAATGTACAGAAGCAAATTATTATAGCATATCTGGAAATTTCTATAGAAACACTTTATACTTCCCTGACTGGTGTCAGTCCTAGTTTTTGCTAAGCAAGACCCCATTCACATCATGTTTTTGGTCTCTGTCGGAATATCTTTAGTCATAAGGGTCTATAGGACAAATGTAGTCTCTTATGGATGTCTACTTGTTTCCCAATACACTGTCTTTTTAAGGTGCCCTGACAGAATCCACTAGTCGAGGCTGAAAACATGCTGCGTGAATTAAGCCTAATCATTCTCATTTTCTACAATACACATACTAAGAAAAATTTTGGCTACCACCAGAATAAGTAGCAAGTTTTAAATGGCTGCTAAACCCTGAAACTATGTCCTCGGTGTGCTGTGACAACAGTATATGTACAGTGAGAGATTCATATCAACCCTATACAAGCAGCTATGCCATCGGCTCCCCCTACACAGTTGGAATCTCCCACAGAAGGAATCCTACTAGATAATGATCTCTAACGGACAAAGTGAAAGTAAAACCAGTTTCCCAGTAATACTGAGGTAAATCCTCTGATTTGCTGATGACATGCATTAGAGAAAAGTCTTATAATTTCATCTGCTATCATTTTTTGTGTGTTTGTATGGAGGTGATAGGTACTCTTTAAGCACTTTTAGAGCTCTATAACCTTGTACGTTGATATGCCAATCTCTGCTATAAAACCACCTACAGCCTGACCAGGAAGTGTGAATCTGAAGCTGCCTGTGGCTCTGTGAAACATCCTGGTGAGACAACCTCTTTAATTTTCCCTGTCATTTATATACATATATAAAAAAAACTAATATTTCCCAGTTTTCACACTGGCCAATAAACATCCTCAATAAGCCGCACATTATTCATCTGCCTCTCGAGACACTGTGATGTTGTCAGTAGTGGTTGGTAACTGTCGAATGATCACATCAACATGCTATAATATTCCTATAGGTCCAGTACTAATAATGACAAGGAAAGGCATGTCAGAGTTCCACGTAAATATGCTCCAGAATTGTTAGTTTACAGGCATTGCAAGTATTTACTAAAACAGGCATGTCTGGGGACATTGAGGTCCTGCTGAAATTATGAGTAGGTATAGATATACACCAGCACACCAAAAAATATAAAGAAGCGGTATATTTATTTACAAAGCAAATAGTATTATGCCAAGTTACTCCATACAAATGAATATATCAAAGGTAAGTGCTCTGATTACTGCTCAGAATTCAGAATAAGGATATCATGAAAAATTGGATGCGGATGTCCATGTGACGTTTCGGCCGGCAGCCCTTTATCAAACAACATCTGTGGTAAATAGGAGAAGGTATATAAGAGACAGCAGCAGCATAAAAGGTATAAGAAGTAATGTCCGCTGGAAGTAGGGGGAAAATCCGTGATGAATGACGAGGAAGAGGGCAAGAAGTTATGGGTAATGTCTGGAGCACGTCCAGCAGGTAACGTGGAGTAGCGCTACTAGAATAAATATACTGCTTCTTTATATTTTTTGGTGTGCCGCTGTATATCTATACCTACTAGTATATTGGTCTTCTCGACCTTTAACGCCAGAGCACCCTTCTCCGGGCCTCCCCTCTATGGTGTGCATGACTTATATATGCTATATCTGCTGAAATAATGAGACAACCCCTTTTTAAAATGACTTTTTCAGATGCAAACCTCTGATTTTATAAAGTAAAGCCATGGCTGCAGGAGAAATACGCTATTACATGCTGGTCATAACGATGAATGGGACGCAATGAAATATGTTGATGGCCAGAGAACTTCCTTAGAGTCTCTCAATTCTGGCTTATAGAGGTGGTTCCTGAGAAGCGTCCATATGAAAGGACTTATCTCATGATATGACCCCTTTAACATTTTTGGTAAATGCTATTTTTTAAGTCCAGTACTCATTATTTCATTAAGCAGATTATGCAATCACCTACATTATTCGCCACAATTAGAGCATTGCTGATATCTGATAAGTCATATAGTACATATAAATCAATGACATATACACCTATTGATATTTGTATCTAAAAACGGATTCATAGTCTTAGTCTAAATGCATTGAGCTTGTACAGGACTTTTATATGATGGCGGTTAATCCCATGATGTAACTGTTCATCCAGACATGACTAAGATTAACATAGCCTTAAGATATCATACGCTTAGTTTTGTTTTTTGAAAAATGTTTCCCTTTTTCCGCTCATCATGCCCAGCCGAGTGTTATTTATGATAACATAAGAAGGTTTAAACCATGTCCTTCACCTAGAAAAACAGCCCAGTGACTACCTCCATAGATTATTCTTCCTGCTGCCAAGAATAAGCTGTAATATACTCAGAGTTGACACAGAGCAGAGAACAATAGAAAAGATGTATTTGTCTCTGATAAAGACAGAATGCCCCAGCATTCATTCTCAACGTGGCTCAAGAAAATACATCACAACGGTGATGGCTCAGGAAGACAAAGGTTTCCATCCGCATCATTTGCTTGGCTATTATGAGCGGGACATTCTCATGATATATAGCAGCAAAAAATCCAGCACAGCTGTTTGCTTGTAAAGAAGCACAGCAAAATACAGTGCAGTCTCCTGGAAGGTAATGCATGGAGACAGCACTGGAGAAGCTCACCTGCTCCATCTACCATTTAACAGGCCAACCACCGAGCGCCTTATTGCCTCACTACTGTGAGACACGCGCTGGAACACAAAATCGTGAAGCATTTAATCTAAATACTAATAAAATATGACAATATAAGGAGTGAATACACATATTCATTTTTGGTAATTTTGTTGTTATTTATCAAGCAGTTTTCCAGTGCTAAAGCTCCCTTCTGTGACACCAGTCCAAGGGACCTGCTTCATAAGAGAATCATGGCCAGATTGGTTTAGCCTCACCTGCTCATTTCATTCAACTGGGGAATATAAGTGGACACTGGTCCAAAGTGAGCGGGCCCCTCCATCCCTACAGTCCAAACCTGGCCCACATCGTTCCTCCCTAATGTTACGTGGATGACAGCAGCAGCTGCACCACCTAAGCGAGATGGATTGAATTTTCATAACCAGCTCCCGAATTACTTTTTACCTTCAAAGATAATTTATGAGCCGCTTGGGTGCCTTGGAGAGACAATATGCTAGGCTGTAAAATTAACTGTAACTGGCTTGTAGGGTTATAATTAACACTGGGAGGGAGGCAGGGGCATGTGGTGTAATTGATGTTGAAAGCTGGAAAATAAAGGAGGAATGCCAGTGTTGTTAGTAAGCATGGTACGTCAGAATCGACGTAAAGCCCTTGAAAGCTAATTACATATAAGATGTCAGTGTCTACTGATAGTTTAAAGATGGCCTTCACCTGATAATTCTGCCAGAACGAGCAATTAATGTCCCTTCGAAACTCGACTTTGGGTGCTTTCACACAGTGCGTTTTTGGTGCGCTTTTTGTGCAGGAAGGCACAGCAATTAATGCTGTACACTGCTGCACCAAAAAAAACGACAAAAATCGCAACAAAAATCGTGAATTTACCGTGATTTTTTTTGCGATTTTTGCTGCGATTTTTGTGCAGCCATGTACAGCATTAATTGCTGTGCCTTCCTGCACAAAAAACGCATTAAAAAACGCATAAAAAAAACACTGTGTGAAAGCACCCTTTGAACACAATTTTTCAGTATATTTAATAAAAATGTTGGTAATAAACTTCTTAACATATCCTAATAGTGATCAGTTTTGTTTTCCTGATACAGAGCCCCAAATCCACTGCAGAAACAAACATAAAAGAAAACATACTGGTTGCTTACCTCTACCTTTAGAGCAAAAGTAGAAGCCCACTAAAATGATACATTAAACCCAGTACACGTAGTATGCATTAAAAGGGTTGGCCACCTATAAGTAAAAAAAAGCAACAAATCTCCTAAAATAGCTCCCCAAAAATTTAAAATGTACTCACCTTTCCAATCCCAAGGGCTCCCAGTGCAGAAGCTCTGACTGGGGTTCTGTTGTTTGATCACTAGAGTCTGGAACTTGACTCGTAGCCAACTGGAGTTTTCAGTGATCATGTGTCATTCAAGAGGGATCAGGGCTTAGTAATGGGAACCATTATGCCAACAAAGGGCCAGTGTTGTGTTGGCTGCTAGCCCACAGAAACTTACCTACCACTTTGGGTCTCCAAGTGATTGAAAACATGAGTACAGAGTTGTTTTCTTTTGTTATTTTATGACTTTGGCTACTTTCCTTATTAATTTATGTTTTAAAGGAGGACAACCCCTTTAAGCACCTAGGTTCCCTCTAGTGGTATTCGCAGGAGCAAAAATGTTATGTAAGTAAATGCATTAGAGAATCTGGATTTGAAAAACATGACTAATCTAGCAAAGAAAACAAGACCACGAACAGCTACGTCCATGGGAAATAAAAGTTATGGCTCTTGGGATAAGGCAATGAAAATGCTTAAAACACTTAACAGCCTTAAAGGGGTTGTCTCACTACAAAGCTTGCTTTTCATGTTAAAGATCTTGCAAAAACAAGTCACTTTGTAATATGTGTTCATTAAAAGTGTCCTACCTATTCCTAGATATCCCCTCTTGTATGGGCTGCATCAGCTCCTCCGGTCGCTATAGCTACAGACCTGTTCTATATCCCCTGATAGGCTGCCAGCGCTGGTCACTATAGCTACAGCAGCTCGTCACTGCAGGCCAGTAAAAGCCAGTAAATCCAGTAAACACGCCCCTGAATTCAAAAATGAAACAGAGAAACCAGGACTGAGGTAAAATGAATCAATGTAGAGAGACAACCCCTTTCATCATCCTCTGCAGTTAACCTGACATTGTCTCTCAATTTGGAATACTGCTTATGAAACTTGATCATAAGCACCGATCTGGAACCCTAAAAAAGCATAATCAAGCGAACACAAGTGGCTGTAGCAGTGTAGCTGTGTATCTTAGGCCTAGTTCTGCTTATTCTGTGTAAAATAAAAAGGAAAAAGATATAGCACAAGGCTTTAGTTAAGATTACCTTAGTAAACTACAAAATCTATGGTCCCTCTCCTGGGAGCACTGTTGATTCAGATGAAGCTTAATGTCACTAAAATTAACAGGAATGCCCGCAGAGAATTCAGGGACTAAGGCATCAATGTAATTATACATATGTTCTTAAATCCATTCACTGGGGAATTACATCTAAAAGGACCGAGAGTGAAGAAATATGCCACAAGAGACTATACACACATGATTATTGAAGGTGCAATCTGTTTGAGTGAACACCTTAGGACAGAGATTAAATAGACCTTGACCTTATTTGAAGAAGACTGATGTTCAACATAAAGAATGGTACAAGGGTAATATAATATCTATAGCATTTACCCTCTAAATCAGGATGTATAGCGCATAAACCTGTGACAAAGACTTAGAATTATAGAAACCCTGAGACAAGGCAAGACATTGTAGCTGTTCCTGGAAAGGGGTTTCCAGGACTTTGATACTGATAGATTATCCCAAGCCTAATATTGATAGCCCAATCCTCAGGGTAGATTATCAATATTATTATGGGAAAACGGGAATCCAAATCCAAGCACCCCTGCTGATCAGTTGACCGAAGGCCACATTCCCTATTAATTTATTTAGCACTGTTATATTCTACAGCGCTATGCACAAATTGTCAATATTCCCATTTGTCTCTGTACTTTTTGGGGCTCAGAATCTAAAAACTTAAGATTAACCTGTCAGCATGCATACTTATGTTCTTGAAGTGTTAGGGAAACCACAGAAACATGGTGAGAACAGAAAACCTCTGGCAGAGGTCCTTGGTAGGACCTATTTTGCCAAATCAGTAATTGTCTTACTCTAACACTGCCCTTTTCTCTTGTTTCTCTCTGTGTCGCTATCTTCTTTGATAAACTGCATTCTATTAACCCTGCGGCGTAAATTTATTCGGGCGGCATCAAAGGAGAATGGAACCAGCTCTGGTTTATGCTGTTAAACTCCTGGCAGAGTGGCCTCTCAGCCCATGTTGATGCAGTACTCGTTTCCCTGTGGATAATGACACAATCTTATCAGCTTCCACCAGCATCTTCACAAGGTGTTTTTGCTTTTGTTCTTGAGTTGAAATGCATATGTTGGATAAACAGCACGTTCATCTTTGAGACATAGAACCTGTCTCCTTCCTGAGCGGTATGATAACTGGACATCCCTATCTTGTTTGTACTTGTGTATAATTGTTTGTACAGATGAAGAAGGCACCTTCTTTTATCTGGAAATTGCACCCAAGGATGAACCAGACTTGTGAAAGTCCACAGTTCTCTTCCTGATATTTTGGCTGATTTCTTTAGACTTTCCCATGATGTTACATACGGAAGAAGTGTGTTTCTGATGAGTTTAAAAAACATCCACAGGTGTGTCTCTAACTCAGATATTGCCAATAAACATATCAGAAGCTTCCAAAGATATGACATCATATGGACTGTCCCACATTGTTTAAAAGCATAGTAATCCTACTGTATGTAAACTTTTGACTTTGTAGAAAGTAATAAAAATGCCTTACAAAATTTTCTCTCTCTCATTAGTCTGGCATTTAGCAAATATAAACAATTTTGGTAATCCTAATTGACCTAAAACAGTAAAGTTTAGTCTGATTTCATGTCAGATAGTGAGAAAAACAAGCATATTTGTCTTTTTATATAATGTATGTAAACTTCTGGTTTCAACTGTATATAGGCCTTTCCTATTAGTAGGAATATAGATCCCTAGTATGTAGTTATATGTGCCTCCCTGTAGGTAGGTGGGTAGGTATATAGGGCCCTTATAGGTAGGAATATAGACCCCCCCAGTCAGTAGGTAGGTATAGAGGCTCAGTAGATACAGTAGGGATGTATATAAGCCCCTAGTAGTTAGACATATAGGCCCCCTGTGGGTAGATATATGCGACCTTGTAGCTCAATATATGCCACCATAGGTAGGTATATGCCCCACCAAGTAAAAATATGAATGATATGCCTCCCTGTAGGTTGAATTATATGCCCCAGTAGATAGGTATATGCTCCCTATATATAGAATAATTTACTCTCCGTAGGTAGAATAATTTGCCCCCTGTAGCTACAATTATTTGTCGCCTATAAAAAAGTACTCACCTCTCCCTGCTCTGGGAGCTGATGAATAGCATAAGCAGTGTGACATCATCACACCTCTTATGCCGGCACACTGTTCTCAGGATCTCCTGGGCCGGAAGTCTCATTGAGCGCTGTATATATATTTGAGAAGGCAAGGACGGTAACAAACCATCCTGACTTCTCCCTGTACAAGCAGCTGCACAGTTAGTGTGTAGCTGCTGACTCTGTGCAGCAGTTTTAGATCAGGCTTGCAGAATCAGATAGTAATCGGCAGGTGGCGGGTTGGGTGCTGCCCCCACCGGTGACCGTCGCTGTCGCATTGTTGCAGCGACCCGGGCGACTGCCTGCCTCGCCCACCAATAACGCCCTACGCGTATGGAGCAGACTCAGTGAGTGAGCCCGCTCCATTCTCCCTTAGCAGCATTATGACGGACCTGTACATTACATGTTGGTAAGGGTTTAGTTATTGTCCTGATTCCGCAGTTTCTTTTGGTTTTCTAAAGGATTTTTTTTTTTTGCCATTTATTCTTACCTATCATGGTTTTGCCACTGACATAACGGAATGAGAGATTGCTTGTTGTGGGACAAGTTGTAATTAAAGAGCTGTTTTGGGGGTACATATAATGTATTGAAATACTTTTTTTCTAAGGTTTAGGGAGCGATAGAAATGCATCAATGCCACAATTTTTTGCTTAGTTTTTTAAAAAATTGTAATGTTATTCTGCAGTACAATATAATTTATATATGCATTTTTTATTTTATTAATTTTGCACAATAAAATCATTATGTGTCGCCACATGCTAACAAACATAATTTTGTTATAATTTTTCTATCAATGAAGCTGTGTGAGGGCTTGTTTTTTGCAGGACGAGCTGTAGATTTTATTAGTATGTGGGTGCATATGGCTTTTTGATCAGTTTTAATACATTTTTTCAAAGGCATTTACTGTGCAGTGTTAATAACATGTTAACCTTACTTAGCGATTTGATATGATTTCAACAATGTTACATTTCAATGATTTTCTCTGTTTAAAATTGTTGTACAATAAAAGCACTAAAAATTTATTTTCCTCTATTACAACAGACAAAACTTTTTATTGTAATGTAACTGGGCTGTGGGAGGTTGTGTTTATCTAAATTTTTTAATATGAATACTGGTTTAATACTATTTAGTTAGTTTTATGTTACATTTCCATGGTATAATAACACATCAAGGGCCAGATGGAATAATGGTCACTAGTTGTTTTAATAGACATATGCTTAGGTATCACTATTGGAAACATTTTTACTGCCTATTTTAAAGCTGTTCCCCAGGTTTATGCAAATAAAGCTTAATTACTGCATAAATTAAAAAATAATTCTACAATACTGTTTTCTACTTATTATTTTATTCCTCGGCAATTTCAAGAACTTTGCCTTCTGTCAGTGAATGAGAACTACTCTAACTTACACCCAAAAGCTTACAATTCTGATACTCTGTAATGACCAAAGAGATTTAGGCTGCTGATGCAAAACTGAAGTCTAAACCTTCTACTCGTTGGCTTACTTCATGCCACTAAGTGCAGCAAAATGTTAACATATTTGTTGGTGCATAGTATTGCATGCTAAACTCCATCCCGTTCCCGTAACCCAGCCCCTTTTACTGCAGCTACAACCATTTTGTCAGACGAAGCACAAAAGTTTGTAGAAACTGCCGAAAACAACATAATAAATGCGGTGTGAAGTATGTACGAAAATATTTTGGGGCAACTCCGGCAGAATTCTGGTGCAATTGTCACATTGTTTCTGTAACCTTTTGTAGATTTACTAATTGAGCAGTTTTTATAATCAATATCTCTACTCAATTATATATTATTTCTTTCTTGGCATAAATAACATACCTTTATCTGAACTGTCCAATATGTAATGTTTTCATATTCTGAGAATGTCATATATGTTAAGTGATGTGGAAGGTTATACTAGTCAAATTAATGGTAAGACAGGATCACCTGTTAGTGCTGGTTACGATAGGTAAAATCCTGAAGCATTTTATCAAATTCTAAAGTGTCTATATTAGCTACAGGTTATTCACATGACATTTAAAAAGCTTTCAGCCAGACTCAAGACAATGGAGGCTCCAGCAATTTTGAGTGTTGATGCTGAATTAGGCTTACTGAAAGCCTTGCAAATTACAAAAAAGCCCAGGTGAAAGATTGGAAGTGTCACCAAGGGTCAGGAGAAGGTGGCAAAGTCAGATGGCAAAGAAGAGGTTGAAGGTCATAAAAGGAGCAGGTCTGTCTATCATCATCTCTGATGTAGATAAACTATTGATGAGAAATCACATATCCTGAGCTTTTTCTCCACGGTGCCACTATTCATAATGCATACGTTATTGCATCTTTCAAACTCAAAATGAAAAAAAAAACCCATAGAAATAAAGCTTTTTATTTACTATTTTTAAAAGTCCCCATTAACCTAGGGGCACGTGCTCCCCCTAAACTGAGCTTTCCTCTCGGCTCATTGGTTAAGTAATACCAGGTGGCCGCATCCATTGCAACTAGAATTTGTATCTAGGCCGACTAACAATGTGGACATATTTAACATCTTTAACATGTTTAACTTCCCAGAAGTAGGACCAGTGTGACACTCCATTTTAAAGGCCTCTTCATGGCGTTGCCCACATGATCTTCTGACCAATCTCCGGTTATCATTGCATCCAAGACAGAAGTGCCCTCAGACGTCATGCACATGCCTTTTGATGGTTTGTAATTCTTGGAAAAGAAACGGGTACCACATGTAATATACAAACAGGTGCACTAAAATATGAAGCATGAGTAACAGTAGCAAAAAGCTGCCCCACTTAAAAAAGGATTGAAAACCTGTATGTGTGTATATACACTCACCGGCCACTTTATTAGGTACACCATGCTAGTAACGGGTTGGACCCCTTTTGCCTTCAGAACTGCCTCAATTCTTCGTGGCATAGATTCACAAGGTGTTGCAACGATGCTCAATTGGTACCAAGGGGCCCAAAGAGTGCCAAGAAAATATTCCCCACACCATGACACCACTACCACCACCAGCCTGAACCGTTGATACAAGGCAGGATGGATCCATGCTTTCATGTTGTTGACGCCAAATTCTGACCCTACCATCCGAATGTCGCAGCAGAAATCGAGACTCATCAGACCAAGCAACTTTTTTCCCAATCTTCTACTGTCCAATTTCGATGAGCTTGGGCAAATTGGAGCCTCAGTTTCTGTTCTTAACTGAAAGGAGTGGCACCCGGTGTGGTCTTCTGCTGCTGTAGCCATCTGCCTCAAAGTTCGCCGTACTGTGCGTTCAGAGATGCTCTTCTGCCTACCTTGGTTGTAACGGGTGGCTATTTGAGTCACTGTTGCCTTTCTATCAGCTCAAACCAGTCTGCCCATTCTCCTTTGACCTCTGGCATCAACAAGGCATTTCCCCACAGGACTGCCGCTCACTGGATGTTTTTTCTTTTTCGGACCATTCTCTGTAAACCCTAGAGATGGTTGTGCGTGAAAATCCCAGGAGATCAGCAGTTTCTGAAATACTCAGACCAGCCCTTCTGGCACCAACAACCATGCCATGTTTCAAAGGCACTCAAATCACCTTTCTTCCCCATACTGATGCTCGGTTTGAACTGCAGGAGATTGTCTTGACCATGTCTACATGCCTAAATGCACTGAGTTGCCGCCATGTGATTGGCTGATTAGAAATTAAGTGTTAACGAGCAGTTGGACAGGTGTACCTAATAAAGTGGCCGGTGAGTGTTATATATATATATATATATATATATATATATATTATATATATATATATTTTATATATATATATATATATATATATACACACACACAAAAGGTTACACATAAAATAAACCACCAGAATTTTGTAAAATATAACAAAATATAAATGATGAATACAATAGCACTTATGACCAAATGGCCTCATACATTGTGAATGACACACATGAGTTACGTGGCTGGAGGTAAAAGGACCCTACCTGTTGCGCTGAGAATCCCAGCTTTGTTGAGTAATATAGAAATCAAAAAATTTTTATTTTTTTTTAGATAATGATTATTTTTATTAGGCTGTATATTTTTCAAGTGGGACCGCCTTTTTCTACTTTTATGCTTCTGATGGTTTGTGTCTATATTGTTTGCCACTCCAGACTTGGGATGTGACCTCACTGTGTGCTATACTTCCAATCAGATGATTCGTTCATGCTTCTTCCTTAATTTGCATACCCTTACAGCTTGTCCTTCTTGGTGTTGCAATTTTAATGTAGAGGAGTGACTTCAATTTGTAAAAAATAAAAAAAAAAAATATATATATATATATATATATACACTATATACATACAAACACATACAAAGTCAAGTCACATTACTATTATCTGCAACAATGGAATCATACCCAAATTAGTTTAGTGTGCCTTCTGCAGGGGTGAGTGGCCCAAAGAATGCCACAAAAACATTCCCCAGACCACAAAGCTGCCAACAGCTTGTGTTCTTCCAGCAACAGATGCAGAGTGCTTGTTTTCTGATGTTACTCGTTCCAACCTCTATTCTTTTGTTGAAGCAGGAAATGTTGCCTTCCTTAAGTCACCCTTTCTCTGCTGATGCAACTTCATTAGCATAAATGTAGTTACCGTCCATCTGTTTTGAAGCACCATATGCAATAGGATTCATTGAACGGTTGTTTCAGACATGTCTGGTAGCCTTCTGGTTCATTTTGGTGGTGAACTGCTCCAATGTAGTGTGTCAGCCTGCCCTCCTTCACCTTCATTGTTAGCTTCTACTCTCAAATCAGTGGCACATGGTGCTACACCCTCCATGGCGCTTATTTGCAAATGGTGCCATTTGTGCACTCACAATACTTTTTCACCACAGAAGTACATGAACAGTTCACAAACTGCACACTTTCAGAAATACTGCTACTCTTGACCCGAAAGCCAATGATCATCCATTTTTGTAACTCTGATAAATCACCCCTTTTAATTATTAGGCAAAGAGGGATATGTGTGCAGTCTATCGCACACATTATACACTCGCCAAGATGGTTCACGACGTGACTCCGTTCATAAGCTACGCACTGCTGACATCAAAAGTGAAAAGTTGTCATAATAATGTGAAAGTATGTATGTGTGTGTACAGTTATCTATCTATCTATCTATTTATCTATCTATATACACATGGCACACACTAAAACAGATGAGCAGCACTCTGTAGAGGCCAAAAGACATATAAACGTTGACTGATTTTTTTTCAACGTGGATTTGGGCTACATCTAGTATATATGAAAATCTGAGGCTCCGAGTGCCCATCTTTCATCAAAAGCCGTAACACTGAAATCACTAATACTGTGTACACAAACATATTCTTTAAATTGGATACAAATTTTAGATAAATGTGAGTCAATGACACCAATTCTATTCGGTCGGTGAAAACAACACTTTTCAGGACATTTCAAAATGGCTGACCTCTTGTTCCCCCAATAGGATGTGAATAAACTTGTTAGAATGTAAAGCTGACCAAGCGACTTTACACATAACTTTAACCTTTAGGTTTACTACAGAAAGGATGAAAAACACCACAGCACAATTCGCAATCTTCTTATGTAAGCCTAAGGCTATATAAAAACATTTGAGTTGTACACATCCGATCTGTGTGTTGACTGGATGTACCTCCCCTTTAAACATTCTTAAACACTTATCTTCTCTCAATCTCCTTTGTTCTTGGCTAAACTTGTCCAGAGCACCTAATCTCTCTTGTCTGCTAAAAACTCTTTACCCACTTATCATCCTTTCATCAAGTTCTTGTGTTTTCAATACACTGGGACTAAGAAAACATCTTTGTCAAATAAGATGGTTGAGCAGGCCAAACATTCAACACTTGGATACTTTCAAGATCTGTACAGATGTATGTCACTGCAGGGTACATATACGAGAATACACTTTATATTTATTTTTAAACACACACAATTACACAGATCAGCCATAACTATGAAGCCACCTTCGAAATACTGTGTAGTGCCTCCTTGTGGCACCAAAACAGCTTTAACTCTGAGGCATAGACTGCAAATGACCTTTGAAGGTGTCCTTTAGTATATGGCACCAAGATGTTAGCATCAGATCAAGGAAGGTTCTCCATGAATTTGACTTCTTTTTCTAGCATAGGCCACATACGTTACTTTGTCATGTCTCCTAAACAATTTTTCCAGGATGGCAGGGCATAACATCCTGCTAAAAGAGGCAATTACAATTGGAGAATATGATTGTCATTTTGCCATGAAGGAATATATATATGTTGTGCACTAATATTCAGGCTAAGCATTACATGTCAACATAACATCCACATGCAATATTGGACTGGTGTGCCTAGGGTGCAAAGGTGGAATTTCATTTCTTGGGGCCAATCTGTGAAGTTGATTCTGGGGCCCACCAGGCGAGTCAATTCTGGGGGCCCACCCTACAGCTACTGTACATTCCTCTTATACTCTGCCTCTTTCTTTCTGCCTCTGCCAAGGATGTATATGCAGTTTAAAAGATTCTCCAGGTCTGCCATGTTCAGGGGTCCACCGGGGGTTTCCCCTGTGGGCCAGTGTGTACCCGTCCACATGAATCCCTGAACTCAGGGCTTTGCAGCAGGACATTTCCCACAGCTGACACTGTTTTGGTTGGCAGACTTTCTTTTTTCGCCACCGAGCATCCTGGTACCATCTCTTCCCCATATATCTGATGCACTCACACCCAGCCATCCACATGATGTAAAAGAAAACAAGCTTAATCAGATCAAGCCACCTTTTTTATTTGCTTCATGGTCTACTTCTAATGCTCATGTGTCCATTGTAGGCATTTACAGCAGTAAACAGGTGTCTACACAGGTACTCTGACTGGTCAGTGGCTACACATCCCCACACACAGCAAGTCACAATGCACCATTTGGTAGGTAGCTTTCTATTATGACCAACATTAATTTTTACAGCAATTTGTGCTACAGTAGTTCAGCAGAAAAAGAACACAGTAGCTAGTCTTCCTTTACCATGCACTTTAATAAGCCCTGAGTACCTCTGAGCTTTCCATGGGAACAGTTGCACTTTTCCTTATATTTGACCACTTTTCCATATTCCAACACTTCTGAGTCTGGTGAATTGCCTTACACTATAATTGACTCCAAACTGGCAAAGAACAAAATCCTGTATAAACAACCCCTTTACAGCAATCTAGAACATTAAACCTTGCATATTACCATCAGAGAAGACATCCAGGCCCCTTCTGAACTCAAACAAATTATCCATCCTAACTTCCTCTAGCAGTGAGTTCCATAATCTCACTGCTTTTACAATAAAGAATCCTCACCTATGTTGCTGTAGAAATCCTCCTTCACGTAGACATAGTGGATGTACTGTTAGGCCTCATTCACACGGCTTATTTGGGCACGGATTGGCGCCGTACTCCGCGCCGGATTTGCGCTGCAGTACGGCGCCAATCCGTCCCTGTCATTACGGTAATCCACTGCTCTCATAGAGAACAGTGGATTCCGTCGCTCCCACCCGCTCGGCGAATCCGCCGGGCGGGGAGAAACTAACATGCACATTATTTACGGCGCGTACGCGCCGTAAACAATGCATTGTCTATGGGGCCAGGAGCGGCGCCCCCGCAGCGCTCCGGCCCCGTCCCGCCCCTTATTCACGGCGGATTTGTGAGCTCAATACGGCTCACAAATCCGTCGGGAATAAGCCGTGTGAACACGGCCTTAGAGTACGGAGTAAAAACAGATCATCGGCCCTTTCGCCTGACAAGATTCAATGTCTCCTAATTATCTCCTTCAAAGCAGCTATTTTATACCCCGTTCATCCATTACAATCTTAGATGGTTGCCACATATTTTTTACCAATCGTACTTTTATGTTGTAAAGTCTTATACCGAAAATATTCATGGCATACTTGTTATGTTTTTGTTCTGTTTTATATACATAACTTTATTCTGGTTACCTTTGACTTCGGTTACTCTGTTAAATATGTAACTCCAATAAAAATTTTAATGATTAAAAAAAAAAAACAACAAAAAAAAACAGATCAGACAGATTTCCGCCCTGTCCAGAGGCATTAAATCATTAAATCACCCCTAAGCAATCTTTTTTGTTTTTGCAAACCCCAAGTTTGATGATTTCTCTTTGTACTGTAAGGCTATGTCTACACATCATATATTAAAATGCCGTCCAAAATCCAACGGCATTGTAACATCGCCGTACCATGGTCTTTGCCGCAGGTTTGCATACAAAAGCTGCGCTCGGTTCTTGGATTTCCTGCCGGCCCAGTACTTTGTACGGGATTCTGCCAGAATATAGAACATGTTCTATCTTCCGGCGGAGGGCAGACGGTTCAGAAATCTCACAGTAGAAAATCCATGCTGTGTAGACTACAGCACAGATTTTCTATTGCAGTTTATGGGCACAGGATTATAGTCAGATTACTGCGGATTCTAAATACCGAATCCGCTTAAAAATCCAACTGTAATCCTGTGCTGTGTAGACATAGCCTAATACACCTATTTCAAGTATTACTCTGGTCACCCTACTCTGCACATACTTCAGCTTTTCAATTCCAAATACATGTTCAAAACTACCCACAAGATTGCATTTCCATAATAACTATGTAAATATTTCTAATGGTTTTCTTACATGTAATATAAAGTAGTGATCACATAATATGTCTAGACTTCATGTAGGTAACCCCATAAAAATACCCTCTTGGTTGTATGGTTTTTTTTTTCAGAGAGAACAGGGTGTGTATTACATTTTCAGCAGTTGACCATTCAACTATTTTAATTGCCCTTGTTGCAGGTTACAAAGCAGGCCAAGGAAAGGGTCACATAGTCAGTTGGGCGATATGTCTGTCAGACTACTGTTATCTACCATAAACAAACTGAGCATAATGAGGAAGCTATGGCCCATCTCTTTTAACAAGTCTGCTTCATCCTATTTATCCAACCCATCAAGGTTGTTAAGAGTGTTTTAACATAATGATGTGAAATCAGTTCCCTTGTGTAGTGTCCAAGCTAACTTCTATGAGGCCAACCTCTATGTGTTTCCACTTTACAGAGCATCATCCTCAGGATCAGCTTCAGAAAATGTGTTCCTATGACTTTAGATACACATATCCACAAATCACAGATACAGTGGCTATGTCACAAGATCTAACCAAAGTGTGCACATATTCAGGCTGTGAACCATTAGCAAATCAGTATTTACTCTCAAAAAAGAAACACAGATAAAGTGGTTCTCCCATCTGGTTCTCACATGACGGATTTTGCAGCGTATTTCGCACCAAAATACGCCTTTAAATAAGCTTTAAACAATGTTCTAAACATTGCTCATTGATCCCAATGTAAAATATCTACAGTCATTCACATGACACATATTTTACAAGAGTATCTGCGGTGAGTATTTTGAAGCTATTTTACTTGTGTGAATTTAGGTGCCGGGTCAATTCTTGAGCCGCTTATAGTAAAATCCTCTCCAGCACAGGCCCCATACAGTGCAGAGCATACAGGGCCCTGTCCCTCTATATCACCCGCCAGATGTGTCACCTTCCCATGGGGCCCTGTACTCTCCCCGTAATGTTGCTCTTGGTGATGATGCCATGATGACTTTGTATTAAGACCTTCAGTTGAAATTGTGGAAGGGCCAGTGTTATGGTAGAAAAAAAAGAGTCTATATATATGTATATATAACATTGTATATACTAGTATATACTATATAATTAAATAATATGAGCAAAAGCGACTTCGAGTGTGATTCTCACTGGATGACCTGCAAAACAACAAAATAGTTGTGCCACCTGTGTACAAGAGGATCTGAACAATGAGACCTCGTTACGAGCATGTGCGACCACCTACCCTGAAATATAAAGTGGACGTTCTGAGACAGAGTAGATCAAAAGAACACCTGCGAGAGCCATGACAATTCTGTAGCAACAGTATCTAGTTATAGGAGCATTTTTTTAATTATTAAAATGGGAAAAATTACCTTTTGGGTCATTTAACAGAGCAAAATATTTACAGTTGGTATTCGTTGGTGAATATCTTTGTGGTCTCTTAAATTTTTATTGACACACAAAGTATTAAAATCAATGCAAAAAGGAAAGAGAAAATTGTATCAAAAAGTTCAACGCATATTCTAGTCCAAATCATGTTTATATTAAATGAACATATCAGGAGGACATGGAACCTCAAACACAAATTCAAATAAGTGAGATAAAGACAAAAAACAAGAAGAAAAATGCTTTCCTATGAGAGAAAACGAGGTTAGAGCAGGGACACGGTAGAAAGTGGATAATGTTCATAAATCCACTTCAAACATGTACAAAAAGTTTAGAACTGAATCTGCATGGATTATTTCCCTCCACATAGTGTATTCAGAATATTCGACTCCATTAGGAGGTTCTTTTCAGCTTCCAATTTCCACAATCTAGCTGCTATCACAAAGTGGAGTAAGGGGTTGTTCACATGGCGTTTTAACTTCGTGTTACTTCCATTTTTTAGATCCGTCTCTGGGACCAACAGGACGGACCAAGAGACGGATCTAACAATTAGCAGTGAGATTATCACTGTGGGCTATGAGGAAGACGCAGCGGCGTTCACATTAGAGATCGCCGCTGCGTGTTTCCATAGCGCAGCTCGGGTCCGTCTTGATTGACATGCAATTCTTTCAAAAACGGAGCTGGCAGGCAGGAGGGGAACACGCAACGGCGATCTCTCATGTGAACGCTGCTGCGTGTTCCTCATAGACCGCAGTGATAAACTCACTGCTAATTGTTTAGATCCGTCTCTGGGTCCATCCTGTCGGTCCCAGAGATGGATCTAAAAAATGGATGTAACATGGAGTTAAAACCCCGTATGAACAAGCCCTAAGATATCCTTTTTGGCTGCTTTCACTGAACAAGGAAACAATGGGAGATAGGCAATCTCCAGAAAAGTCTTTTATATGAACTAACTATAGCCTAATGTACATGGTAAAAACTGCCCGGCAGATGTTCTGAATCCTCATACTCCATGGTTCTTTTTGCTGCCAGGAGAGAGGAGCAACAAATGTCAAGAATCAATGTTGGACTCTGGTGCCTATGGCCAACAGGTGGAGTTGATTCAAGTTCAGTTGTTTCTGGGCACAACGCTTCAGTTCATTTTGGGGGCCCACCCTAGAGCTACTGTTAATGAGTGTGCATGCCTCCTCTACTCTGCCTCTTGCCTCTCTTTCTCTGCTTTTCTGCCAAGGATAGATATGCAGTTAAAAAACAACTCCAGGTCTACCATGCTCAGGATTCCCATGTTTCCCTGTGGACCAGTCCGAGCCTGCAAATAATTAATGGGAGCTATCTGGGATTCTGCTCCAATGGGTCATTTCTTATGTTTTTAAGAAGTTTTTTGTTCTTTTTTATTCTCTTTAGATGGATTAAACATATACTGTGTAATTATAAACTAATGCATACATTTGGATCTCTCTGCCAGTAACTTTTATTATGAAAAATTCTGATAGAAGCAAATCTTTAAAATCACTGACTTCAATCTAGTTTCGTAGCCATATCGGTGGACATCTTTATAATATATTAATATATATCAATCAGTCTGTTTACGAAGGTCAGAGGGAGAACGTAAACTCTCCCGTTTCTGAATAGCTCCAGGGCAAAAGGAAAAGTGAGTGTGTGTTGGGGGAAGCAAAAACTGGATTTTTCTCTCTTTAGTTGGCAAAGCCTGACACTATAACATGGGGCCCATTTTTATTTTCTGCTATGAGGTTCCCTCTTCCTGGAGGGATGTGAGAGTTTCAGATCAAGCAGAGTTTATAAAAGCTGATATGTTCATATGCTGTCATGATGCTTATGAACGGAATCAGCAGTTCAATTACAAGCTTTTATAAGTTACATACGTTTCCTGCTGACATTGTGGTTATGATACATTTTAAGTTCCCTAACATCATAAGGCATTATTATCGCATCGTCGACATTGGGATAGGAATCATTTCCATTAATAACATTATGATAGAAATATTATTTTTTGTGGCCATCTGTACGGAGGCTCAAGTATAGATCTTCATTTAGAGTGTATGCCATCAAATTGTTATATACATTAAATATCAGTCTTACTCCTTAGCATCAATCTCACCTCTTTCTCCATTCAAGCCGCAGGTCTTGACGCTCTACTAGTAATGGCATGATAGACTGTAGTATTTTGTACTTGACTTCCCCAGTCCAATAGTCCTTTTCAAGCTCTTTTAGCAAAAGGCTGGTCTGTGCAGCAATTAAATAAAGGGGGAAAGAAGGGGAAACACATAAAATTAATAAAAAGCTCATAGGCAAATGAGGACAGTAAATCAATATATTTTCATTATTACTATTGCATGTTTGCCAGTTAATCAATATGGGAAATGATGGCCGAAAATGGCCACCATATATTTGGACTTTAGTCAATAGATGCGTCACATAAAACAAGCCATAAAATGGTATGTTTTAACTCATTTGCAACCCAAGATCCTTAAGTACACACAGGCTGTTTTAAATAAATTAGAATTGTGCATATGTAATATATAGAGTAGTAAAACAGCATAATAATTTTATAATTCTAAAAATAAAAAAAAAAACACAGAAAAAAATTGGTCCATAGGCATCATCCATAAAATAAAAACTCTTTTTTTCCCAAAAATATATATGTAATAACTACAGCCAGTCACATAAATTATGAGAATTCACCTACACATTTCAAACCCAAGGGTTCTTGGTAATAGTATAAAAAGCTAATAATTATTAATATACATAATAATTAATAGAATGTGTCTATTTTTTTGTCCATCACAAAAATCCACCTATTATTTTCTGTAATAATTATATAAATCTTGTCAATTTAATCGTAATGGTTCTAACTGTCCTTAAAGGGGACATATTGAAGATACACATATCTTTCCTGTATTGTCTATAGGGTGTCTGTGCTTTGTGGCAGCTGCAATGAATGGCAATTAAAGGGATAGTCTAGCATACAAAACTTGACTTCTATTACAAGGGTGTGGTATGAAGAAAAAAATCTTTAATATATAGTCATTCAATATTTTCAGTATTTTTCCACATAATTACTCACCAATTTTTGGCTCAAAAACTTATGTTATAGCTTGTTGCCAAGGGAAATGACCTGTAGTTCAGTTTTATCTTTCTGTTTAGGCATGCTCAGTTCCAACACTAGGAAGCTATGTGTCTATGAAGCAGCGGGGGATATGATTGAACATAACTAGGAACTTTTGTGAGGTCTCAGCAGTGGGGAAGCACAATATGAAATGTACAAGAGGGTGGAGACTTTTTCTTCAGCAGCCAGGGGAATAAAAGGAGAGAACAGTCTGGAATAGATGTCAGTAATGCATGATGGGAACTTAAGCCCCGCTACCCATATGAGCTGCTGCTGCTGAAGCCATGTCCATTCTGCACCGAGGAAGAGCACAAAGGGAGCAACAGTGTGATAAAAATGTCAACTATACACGTTTAGGATGCAGAATTAGTGCTATTCTGTTGCCCTGTGTGTAATGACCCTGCAGCCCCCTTTTCAATTTTGTGTCTGAACGCCAGAAAATCCCTTTAACTGATAATGAAAGGTCATAGATCAGCACATTCTTCAGGAAGCAGAAGTGGAAGTGGCATTCAATGTCTTATAGAATTGTCCTTAGCTGTCATATACAATACTTGTGGCACCACTCCTTACTGATGGGAGCCATGATGCAAGTACATGACCGGTAAGGCCACTAAATTGGTGCACCCGCTTAAAGAGATTGTCCAGCTCATATAAAAAATAAATAGGACACAATAAACAACAACAAAATATACTTGCCTTCCTCCGACCCTCTGTTCCTGTGCTGTATCTCTATGGTCTTGTGCTTAGGGGATGTTCACGTGGAGAGTGAATGTCAGTGGGAGTTCTTCAGAAATACCTGCTGGCCAGTGAGTCTTCTGAAGCAACAGGGGGTATTGCAGGCATATAGTAGCGCGCACAGTACACGGCAAAATACGCCTGCAATTCACCGTGTGAAAATACCCTTACTCTGTTCTTCTTTTGGACAGGCATGTCACCACTGCAGCTGTTGATGGTCTTCAGCTGGCAAGTGCCACTCATTTACAGTCAGCCCTTGCAGCGGTGATGTCCTTGTCTGTAAGGGTATGTTCACACGCCGTAATTGCGGCGCGTACTCCCAAAGCACAGGAAGGGGGGGGAGGGGCGGCAGTTTACACCCCAGCCCATGTTTAACACCGTAAAATATTTTTATAATGTGAGCTACAGAAGACATTTTGTATGCTCAAACTTGGTAAATGCAATATTTCAGAATTTTTTGCTTTACAGCACATTTGGCTGAACAGCTAGGAGTAAACTCTTCTTTGTCGCCTTTTATCCACTTATGATTGAAGGATAGTATACTTGATTTAATTCAGCTGCGATGAAATAACTCATTTTACTTGATGGCACAATTTAACTTTGGTTGTGTCCGATGCAGGTAAAGGTTTTAATAAATGACCATTTTGTTTACTTAAAAGTTGCTTAGTAGGACGCCAGCACGATCTTATAGCAATTCTAATCATTTCTGCCCCAGACAGGGAAATCGATATGAATGTATTTTGGCGCCCAGACAACAATTTTATTGCGCACATTAGTAGCATAGAATGCGCCTGAATTTATGAACTTGTTTTACTGCGGTTCATAGATAAGGCGCTTTCTAGCTCAAAAAATTATAAATCAGCCTCATGTAAACCACTCTAACTTGGTTTGCCTTTTCCAGCAGTAATGCGTCCAGTTTTGCCATCCTCCCATCATAAATGTGTAGAATCACACGGTTGTGGTGCAACATGCCTCCAGAACGCCCCGATCTCAGATGCATTACAAAGTGCCACGGGCGCCCGATAATGCACCTAATTTTGGAGTGCGCCTGATTATACATCTAGAGAATAGGGCTGCGCCAGCTTTTGGGCTGAAGGAATGCCAGACTACTGGCGCAGCCCTGTACACAAATGTTGCCCGAAGTGTTCGGGTATGTTCACACGGCTTAGTTTCAGGCCTAATTGCGGGCGTATTTCGGCGCATATTGCGCTTAATACACAGCAAAATGCGCACCGGAATTACAGTAATCCATAGCTCTCATAGAGCTTTGATACGATCTGATATGATATGTACAATCCGATCGTATTGTACGCGTGGGGGGGAGAATTTACATGTCAATTGTTAGTGGCGAATATGCGCCGCTGACAATGAAAGTCAATGGAGCCAGCGCCCGGCCATTCCCCTCGTGCTTTGGAATTACGCGCTGATCAGCACATGGTTCCAAAACACCCGGCGGATTACGGTGCCACAATAAGCCGTGTAAACTTACCCTTGACTCTTTGAACACCCTTCTGGTTTATAAAATGCAGAAGGGTGTACTGATTATCACGCCTCCTAGAGCTCAAGTACTCTAGGGGGACTTAATGATAAAAAAAAGTTTATTAAAAATATAAAAATTACTAAAAAAATATTAAAAGGTCAAATCGCCCCCCACTTTTTGCCATTTTACAAATAAAAACAGTAAATAAAAAAAGTTACACATAATTGGCATCACCATGTCGGTAAGAGTCTGATGTATTCAAATAGAACAGAATTTATCTCATACGCTAAACACCGTAGAAGAAATAAAATTCCCATGCCAAAATTGCGGTTTTTGGTAATTTCATGCCCCGTAAAAATTGGAATAAAAAGTCACATCTGTCACAAAATGGTAACAATAAAAACTACATTTCAGCCTGCAAAAATGTACCCTCACTCAGGTCCATAGGTGAAAGTACATAAAAGTTATTGGTCGCAGACAATGGCGCTTTGGTGCAACTGCAAATGTAAGAAATTGACTATGTTTGCATTTTCTTACGGTACTAAAACTAAAGATATCTACACTAAAGATTTCTACACTAAAGATGTCTATACTGCAGTGGCCAAAAACGACCTGAAAACAAATTACTAAAAACGTTCATGAAACTGAGTTTTCTGTCCACTGCCTGTCAAAAGCAGCTGAAAAAAACGGCATTTTTTTGCCGCGATTTGCGTTTTTTGCTTGTCTTCAAGCCGTTTTTTTAATTTCTGAATAAATTAAGCCATTGTATGTATCTCAACCCTAAAAACGGGAATATAAAGCACATTATTGCATTTATATGTTTTTTTTACGGATTTTGGCCCTAAAGTCCATTTTTTAACGGATTTTGGTGCTAAGATCTGCGTTTTTACAGACTTTGACGCTAATAAAGCTATCTCGCGTTTGTCGCCAAACATATGTTTTTTTACGGCCCTATAGTCTTTTTTTTTTTTCTAATTGAAACGTTTTTATTAAAAATATGTAAAAGTTTACAAATTCAGGCGTAACAGGCAATTTTAAAGGGAACCTGTCACATAGGTTATGCCTCTCTTGCTGAGGGCAGCACAAGCTAGTGTCAGACCTGCTGTTCCCAGCCCTGTGTCCCTTATTCTGTAAGATGCAGCAGTTTTAGAGCATTTACCCCTTAAATCTTATTCATGAGTAGGTGTTAGCTCCACCCACCAAAGACTAGCTCCTCCCATTGACAGTTATTCACATGTTTCTACCTATTCAAAGTAATAGGTTTTTCAGTTGAGGTGGGCGGGGTTTGAAAAAAAACTGACACTCTGAAGGACTCTTCGAATGACTCTTCTGGCTGGAAACTGTAGATTTGAGCATTAAATATATGAAAACTACAGCACCTTACAGAATAAGGGACACAGCACTGGAAACAGCAGGCCTGACACTACCTTTTTTTGTCCTCAGCCAGGGGGGCAAAAACTATGTGACAGGTTCTCTTGAAATTCAAACATCACGCAAGTCCAGGGAAGGAGAAAAGGAGGGGGGGGGGGGGAGGAAGGAACACAGGGAGGGACAGGCAAGGGAAGTACAAAAAAATATATAACATTTTCAGCATGGAAAACTTGGGGAGAAGAGAACTTGCAAGACACAGAATGACTTACTAATGTTGGCTTATTATGAATCAGAACATACATAGGAGTAGAAATAAGGTCATGAATACCAACAGATCGTTTGGAGACTCCTACTCCAAGGAGAAACGTACCCAGCATCCAGACAGCTCTGAAGTCCGGGCGCAGGCGTCTCACCCTGGAGGGAGCGACCAATTAACATCAGATAGTTCGTTAGCATGATGTCTCATAGCGAGTTGCAGTATCCTAAATATATACGCTGATTTGAAATAAGCAATTGTTGAGTACAAAGAGCACAATATCAAAACAACAAAAAACCAACAAGAACCCCTCAACCGGCTCAGTGGTGTACCTGCTGTAAGGGTCGATTCCATCTAACTAAAGCATATGTCTCCAGATATGCGAGTTCCACAGAGGAGAAAAAAACTTGGAGATTCTTGGTTCACATGTTTTTGATCAAAAAATGCTTAAGCCACCCACGAATTTACAATGTGATCTCAGGTCGGGTGGCCTTATGCTATCTTTACCTCTCAATACAGCCAAATTCAGGCCTCTCATTATCCAGAGAGAAAGAAATAAAAAAAACACCAACCTTGCAAGCTGCACTCATATAACAGCCTGTGAAAGTGGGTGTGGGTACAGGAAACCAAAATGGAGGCATCCCTTCCTCCCTATATAGATTAAAAGCAATATATGCCAAATACAACGTATAGTTCTGCACAAAAAACATTTCTGAAAAAATACAATGTGAACCTGGGTGCCACTGGCATGGTTGCGGCATATATATATATACACACGAACACCAATACCAGTGGCACACCACTGCAAATGTATTTCCCTTTTTCCACAGAGGAAAGCTCAGTTACAAGTAGGACCTGTAGAGATCCGAACTGCAGAAGGAGATCCAATCCCCCCACGTCCCTAAATATTTGTTATACTGCAACAGTGAGTCCGTCCTAAATTCCTCCAGTCGTCACGCATTACAGCGTGAACCTCTCTAAACCAGTTCGTAATAGACGGGGAAGACACAGAGAGCAATAGTCTAGGTATAATTGTTTTTGCTGCAAGAAGCAAAAAGGCAATCAAGTGGCCCTTCAAGAAAGATATGGGAAGGGGTATTTGAAAAAGAAGAATGGTGGAGGGACTGTTCTGTAATTTTATCCCCATTATTCTATGAATGATATCCAGCACCTTAATCCAGAAGGGTTGTAGTACAGGGCACCCCCACCAGATATGAGCCATAGTGCCCCTGTCCACCTTACAGCGCCAGCAGACATCTGGGGAGCCCGGGAACATTGCGTTCAACAGAGCGGGGACCCGATACCATCTAGTCAAGATCTTATAATTTAATTCTTGAGCCTTGGAGGAGACAGAAGACTTATGGACTAAATGGAAGGTTTTATTCCAGTCCTCTTCAGACAGACTTATATCTAGCTCCCGTTCCCAGCTCTGTTGAAAGGCCACCTTCTCTGTCAGCTGACCATTAATTAATAGGCCATAAAGGCCAGAAAGGGCACGTCGCTCCGTGTATCTTCCCATACACCATAATTCAAAGGTGGTAGGGGCCCTATGGACCTCTATGGTCCGCTTCCACTGAGAGTATAGACTCCTAAGTTGGTAGTAATGTAATCTTTAAAATTTTATAGGTACACCTTCGTCTACTAACTCTGTATATCCTTTCAAGGAAGTGGGAGACAGAACCCGGTCAATAATAAAAAGGGAGGCACCAGTACCCAAAAGATTAGCAAGTGCCGACGATAGTGACTCAGGGACTGCTGGATTGCCCAGTAGCGGGGTACACGGACCTCCCAGGGGGTACAGTCTCATCTTTGAGGCATAAGACCTTCGCATAGAGATCAAGGTTCGGGCTATGAGAGGGATGTGACGAAGCGAGCTCCCTGACAACATCGAGGGTGGGATCCAGGGTAAGGCCGCAATGGGGGCCCTGTACAGATGAGATTCAGGCAGAACCCATAATTTGGGATTTGCCTCACTGAAGGCGTCCAACGTGCGGACAGCAACGGCTGCTATAAAATAGGATTGGAAATCCGGCAGGGATAAGCCTCCCTCCGCTTTTGGGTGTACTAACGTGGCCTCCGCTATTCGAGGGTGACCCTGAGCCCAGACGAACTGTGAAACAATCCGTCGCAAGTCCTTAAAAAAAGCCTTCAGGAGCAAAATGGGCACTGCCTTAAAGAGGTACAGAAGTCTGGGCAACACATTCATTTTAAGAATATTTATTCGTCCAAGCCACGAAAAATCTCTTCTGTCCCATTTCAGCAGGTCCTGTTTTATCCTAGAGAGTAAAAGGGGCAAAATTTAAGTCGAAAATCCTGTCCAGGGCGGAGGGGATCTGAACCCCTAGGTATTTGAAGGATGAGGTTTCCCAAGAAAATGGAAATGAAGCTTTGAGTTGGGAGAGAAGATTCGAGGGGATATTAAAAGCTAGAACTGAGCTTTTGGACAAGTTAATTTTATGCTTACTGAAAAGACTAAATTCCTCCAGGACTCTTAATGTCGCTGGTAGGGACGTATGGGTATTAGTGAGGTACAGCAACAAATCGTCCACAAAAGCGGAAGATTTAAAATGGAGACCGCCCACTCGGATCCCTTAATTATGCGGGTCAGCGCGGATGGCCTGCATCAAATGCTCCATTACTAGGATGTAGAGAATAGGGGAAAGTGGACATCCCTGCCTGGTGCCATTACGTATAGTCAAGGGATCTGACAGAATCCATTAATGCGTATCTGGGCTTGGGCTGACGAGTATAGTGCCATGATCTTTCTACACATCACTGGACCGAATCCCAGAGATTCCAGAGTGCCTTTTAAAAAAGGCCACGCTACCTGGTCGAAGGCCTTCTCGGCGTCCAATGACAGCAGTAAACTCGGGAGTCTACGAGAGTTTATATGATGGATCAATGAAGAGGTCTTGAGGGTATTGTCTCTCACCTCCCTGGAAGGAGTAAATCCAACCTGGTCTAAGTGGATGACGGAGTTGAGCAAGGGATTGATGCGATTAGCCAGCAATCTAGCATAGATTTTAGCGTCCGAATTTATGAGAGATATGGGACGGTAGCTCTGACACTGCGATGGGTCCTTGCCTTCTTTTGGAACAACCACAATGTGAGCTTTTAGAAAGGCAGGGTCAAATGGTGACCCCGGGAATGTTGCATTGAAGGCTGTGAGGAGAGGGAGCGTTAAGTCCTCCTTCAGTGTCTTATAAAACAAGGCCGTGTAGCCAACTGGACCAGGACTCTTGCCAGGGGCCAAAGAAGATATGGCGACCTGCAGTTCCTCCGTGGAAAAAGGCTCCTCCAGGGAGGCGAGAGACTGTGTAGAGAGACGCGGGAGAGACGTCTTAGCCAAATAGGATTGTAGACTCGCATAGTCCGTCTGTAGAGCTGGCAGATTATACAAAGTGGAGTAGCATCTGTGAAATACCCCCAAGATATCCTCCGTTAATTGTGCTATCCTCCCTCCCTGGTCCTTGATAAGAGGGACGAACAAAGATGCCCTCTTATCCCTGAGTGCTCGAGCCAGAGATTTGCCAGGTTTATTATTCCACAAATAAAAGGAACTAGCGCAAATTTGGCGGTATCTCTTATGTCGATTCTCCATCAGCTGGAGGATCTCGTGACGTGTATGGTTAAGAGCACGTAAGTCGGACTCGAAGCCCCTTGTTTTGTGGAGCATTTCTAGTGTAGATAATTGTATCAGGAGAGACTGTAGCTTGAAGGAGGCAGCTTTCTTGAGGCGCGCCCCGTGTTTTATGAATACGCCCCTTAATACACACTTTAGGGCTTCCCATTGGGTTTGCGGGGTGGTAGTATCCGAAAGATGCGCCTGAACGAACACCTCAATCGCTTTCTGCAGCTCAGATAGACACAGGGAGTCTGACAGTAGCGTTTCGTTCAGCTTCCATGCAAATGGTGGACGTCGGTACTTCGGAAGGGTAAAATCGCAATGGACCGGGGCATGGTCAGAGTGTAATATACTGCCTATTGAGGCCGCTACAACATACTTAAGAAGAGAGTGTTGCGGGAAAATATAATCAATGCGGCTATAAGAGCCATGCGGGGGGGGAGTAGAAGGTATAATCGCGGTCTCTAGGCTGCAGGAGTCTCCAGACGTCCACCAGTTGCATGTCATGAAGCACTTTTTTTATCCTGTTGAGCGTGTGGAAGGGCACTGATGATCGACCTGAAGATGTGTCCATCAAGGGGTTCAGGGCCAGGTTCAGGTCTCCACAGAGTATAATCTGCCCTTGAGCGAAATCAGTAAGACTATCCAGAGTTTTGGCCAAGAAGGAAAGTTGACCCGAGTTAGGAGCATATACGTTTGCTAACGTATATAGTTGGCCTTGAAGGGTAAATTTGACAAATAAAGCCCTAGCATCCTCGTCTTTATAAGTATCTAAGATTGTGACCGGTAATGTTTGGTGGAAGAAAATAGCTATTCCCTTTACTTTGGCAGATGAACTACTGTTATAGCACCAGGCAGGGAAGTATCGATTTCAGTAGGACTATATGTGGGAGGAAAGGAGGTGGGTCTCCTGGAGGCACACTATCTGGGACTTCTGCTTGTGTAAGTGGTATAGAATCGGTAATCGTTTTTCAGGAGTTAAAACCCTTAACGTTAAGGGACGTCAGGCGCAGGTTAACCATTTGGTAATCGGTATAGGATTACAAAGACTGAACCCAGTGGGAGTAAGGAAAAGGACACCAACTGAGCCGGCTCAAGAAACCAAGTTTCAACTAGTAACATCAATAACCAAGACCTAACAGAAAGAGGCCAAACGACTAACATTTGTAGACATAGCTGCGGCGGCCATTTGTTAATCACAAAAGGCCAACTCTATGGGGGAAAGAACTGCCAGAAAAATTGTGAAATATATAACCCAACTCCATAGGGCACGCTCCTCCTGAGAAATCAGGAATCAAAACCAGATGGCCATGCCCAGTCCAGTAGTATAGGAGGGTAGAGAGGCAGAAGTGAAGAAGAGATAGGGCAGTAGCAGAGAAAATCAGCTTGAGCTAGGCATTGGCCACTGTACTTTAGGCACTGTTTAGCACATTCAAGACATATTTGAAATGGTCAGAAAAAACAAAAAGAAAACCCATTTCCTTGTTCTTTAAGGTCCGAACTTGAAAGCATTCGCAATGGCTGTGTTGTAGCCAATTACAAAGTTGACCTACTCTTAGCGAGCAGCAGAACAGGTACGAAGAACTCTGATCATTAGAAACAAGTGAATTAGAGGGCAGAAAGGTATATCTCGCTCAGTTAAAAATAGTGAGACTGCAAAGCAGAAGTGTTTCCTCAGACAAAGGGCGTCCACTGATCAGCGGTGAGGTCTCATTCTTGCAGGCTGAGTGTCAGGGCTTCCTTGGCGACGGTCGATCCTTTGGGTCTTCGGAGTGGTCGGATGGAGCCGGGGAAGCTGAGCACCCTGAGCCTGAGGAGCCATGCTAACGGGCTCTGAGGATGATGCAAGAGGCCAGTCCGGCAAAGATATGTCTGGGAGGTCAAAAGCATTAATGAAAATCGGCAGGTCCTCTGGGGAACGAAGAACAAGCAGTTTATCCTGATGTTTGACCTGGAGTGAGAAGGGAAAACCCCATCTGTAGGGTATATTCCTCATTTGAAGAGCCGTTAGCAAAAGTTTAAGTGCGGCTCTCAAACGGAGGGTACGTCTGGAGAGATCCGGAAAAAGTCCCAGCCTTTGGCCTTCGTATTCCACTTGCTGCATCATGCGAGCCTTCCTCATCACCTCCTCCTTAAGATTGTAGTGGTGGACAGGGAAAGGTGACATCTCTGGGACGAGCGGCATCTAAACTCTGCGGGCGTAGAGCTCTATGAGCCCTGTCAAACTCTATAAATGTGTCCTCCGGTCGCCCCAGAATAACATTGAAAATCTTCTTCAGTGTGGGGATCAATTCCCCAGTTTTCATGGTTTCCGGGAGATCTCACAATCAAAGGTTATTTCGCCTACTTCGGTTTTCAATTGGACAACAAGTTGGAAATGGCGAGAGCTTTGTTCCGAGACAGCTGCCTGCAAGTTGGTGATGAGGTTGGTCGTTGATTCTTGAGTTTTTTCCAACTGCTGTACTTTAATCTGCAGATCAGTCACATTTTGCTGGACTGGGCGCAGATCTTGTCGCCAGGCCTGCTGCATTTCCCGGGCCGTAATCTGCAGATCGATTTTTGGGAAGGGAAAAAGGGGAGAGAGGGCCCCGAAAATCAGGGTGGGTTTCCAGCACAGGAAGCCCCTTAATAGGGAAAAAGGGCCCGGGCCGGGTTTGATCATCCCTAGATTTTTCCCGACACCCTCGGGGGCAAAGGGGGAGGGCCCGCGGGTGGGCCCGGGCCGGGGCCGGGGCCCTGTCCCCCCAAGTTGTTTATCCCGGGCTTGAGGCCCAGGAGGCTTTGGGCTCGCGGAAAAATTTCCCATGGCAGTTTGAGCCTCATAGAGACCCCCAACGGGGTCAGGGCGAAAGGGGGACCCCAAACCTCCAGGACAAAAGCTCCGGGCCTGCGAGCTTCCCATGTCCAGTAGAGGACCCCGCCGCCCCCCCCCAAGCCACGCAGGGATTCCTTTATAGTGAGGGTTGGATTGGGGTGATATGGAAGGGGCAAAAGGCACGGGGGGGGTCCCCTTTTTGGCAGCGCAGTAAAAATGGGGTGTTTCTCAAAAACTGGGGGCATTGTGGGGCCCCTCGAGCGGGGGGGCCCAGCATTACCCCCCTTCCCTATTATCCTTTTGGATTGATGCCTGCGGGCTTTGGCCCCTCCCCTCATGGGATTAAAATTTTTACCCGTGAGGGGGGGTGAACTTGGGCAGCCCCTGAAATGGGGGGCCCCACGTATAGTCAGGTCCTGCAGGGCTTACAGTCGGGGTTAATTTGCAGAAAAAGGGGTTTATTTTTGTTACTTCGCCCGAAAGAGCCCCCTTATAGACACAATAATGAGGGCCCTCTGCTCCCATTTTACCCAAAATGTTTTTGCGGGGATGATGTGCAGGTGTCCTCTGAAGATAACGTCACTGACATAGGAGCCCCTTCTGTATGAGATGAACGAGCGTGTAGGGCAAGTAGAGGGTCAGTTGCAGGCAATTGGCGGGCTAAGGGTTTTGGGACCCCCTGAATTTTGAAGGGGGGGCTTTTTCTCATTAAAACTGACCTGGATAGTCCCCTGTCCGAATTGGGGTTTCAGGGCCAGACGTGAGCCGGGTCTGGGAATCTCGCAGCGGCATTTCCCGGCCCCCTCGTTTGGCGGAACATCTTCAGGAACCTGCTTCCCAGGAGCCCCCTTTCCCAGGTAAAAGGGTTCCCCTGGTGGGGAATTGAGGGGCTGTCCTGCAATCGGGCCCCCCTGGAAAAGGTCCCCAAAAAGGGCCCCGGGGAGCGTGGGTTTTGGCGGGGTCTTAGCAGCGCTGCTTGCAGGGGGAGGGCAGGAAGACGGCGCCTGCTTTTCCCCCCCGGCGGGGGAGAGGGGGAACTTCATCCCTATTTACCTCAGCGGCCGAAAAAGGGTTGGAGTTTGAAGAGGGGCGTAGCTTCACGGGGTTTTTCCTTTAGTGGGGGGTGTTTTTTCCGTTCCGTTTCTGACCCATATTTAGTGTTTATTTTCGGGGGCACAGGGGGACCCCAGGAGGAGCTGGCAAGATGCACCCAAAGCTTTTACATGGAAACAACCCCCCCCTTTTTCCCCTTTTTTTTAAAGGTTTTTGGGGTGCTAAGAACTGCTTTTTTTTAAAGGTTTTTGGGGCTAATAAAGTTTTCTCGTTTTTGTGCTAAAAACCCTTTTTTTAACAAAATTTTGGGGCGCTAATAAAGTTAGCTCGTTTGGATCCAAAAATAGTTTTTTTTTTTTCCATTTTGGGCGAAAGGGAAACCCAATTTTTTTACGGATTTTGGCCCCAAAATTTGTTTTTTTCTTAACATATTTTGCCGTTTTAATAAATTTAAGAAAAGGTTTTTGGGCCCCCAAAATCCGTAAATAAACTGATTCTGTCGCCAAAATTCGTAAAAAAAAATATATATATTTTTGGCGTCAGAAGCGAAAATAACTTTTTAGCCCCAAAAGGGGACCAGGAGGGTTTGGGAAAAAATATTTTTACCAACCAGGTCTAGAAGGCTCAACAACCTAGCGCATAGAGGGAGTCCCAAACCACTACCCTACCTCTATTACATCCATATGCCTTTAGTAAAAAAATCATTTTTAAAAAAACAAAAATATCCCTTTTTTAAAGTTACATGAGGTGGGTTTCCGGGTAAAAAAGGCTTTAACATTTTAAGTCAAAGAGAAACAGTCCAACTGCTGCATTTCCAAGAATATATTAGTTCTTGATATACAGATCAATAAAATAAAGGACATAAAGAACTCCACAAACGATTAAATACGAGTTAAGAGTTTCCTTATAAACAGAGGTCTGAGAATATATGAAGGTATCGGATACATGCGCTCGAATTAAATCACAGAAACAAGGAAAGAATATTGAGCCATAACCACCAGAAAAACGAAATAAACTGTCAGTAATGGGGCTAGCTATGTATGCAGAATCAATAATGGCTTCAGATTTTGTCAGTGGCACACAAAAAAATTTAAATTAAAAAAATTTTTAAAAGGAATTTTTTAATATATTGGATAATATAAATTCATTTTATGATTAGTGATACTGGTTAAATCGCCCAAAAAATTTAAATCTTTAAGGGGAAATCCGTTGGAGGGATTTTCAATGCCCTTATTTTTTTATTACTGTGAGATAATGTACCAGATATGTCAAAATGGATGAAATGAGTTACAGAGGAAAAGCCAGGAACATACATCTCAACTGTTATCATCAGACACAATACATGACAAAAATTAAACCCTTAGAAATTCACGCCGTGAATTTTTTATACTACCCCCCTTATTCCTTTGTTTTTAAATTGGGGAACGCCCCAAAAACCCCAGTTTTCCATTGTTCTTACCTCGGGAACCCTCTGCCTCTCAGGGCAGCTGATATATAGCTAAAGTAGCACTAAAAATGGGGATCTGAAACTTAAAGAGGGTTTTACCATCTGGTAAAGTCCTTTTGCGCAGCATTTTCCCCTCACTTAAACCCTGGCCTGGGGACAATGGGAGAAGGGCCCGGGCCTTGCCCCAGTTCTCACTATTTTTTTTCTAACAGTTCTTAATATAACCAAGCCAGTGTGCTGAACTATGTTTGGAACTCCCATAGATATGAATGGGGGAGAGCTGCAAAAAGTGCACCCAACTCCCAGCTACCCACAAAAGGAAAATTTATAAAATTTGGAAAACCCTTTTTAAAAATTTTATTTTATTATTTCAGTAAAAAATTTGGAAAATTTTGGGGTTTAAATTTAAATCCCAACTGATGATGCTTTCTTTTTTTTTTATCCCTGCAGTCCAAATCAACAACGCTGTATTAGGGTTTCCCACTGCAGGACGAGTTGTATTTTTTGTGTGTCCCTGTTGATCTTGGCATGCATACTTCCCATACGGTTTTTTAAATTCCTTTTTTTTTTTTTAAAAAAAAAAAAATTTTTTATTTTTATATATATAAATAAAAATTTTTTTATTTAAAAATAAAAAATTTTTTTTTTTTTTTCAAAATTTTTTTAAAAAAAAAACCCCCCCTTTTTTTTTTTTTTTTAAAAAAAAAAACCCCCCCCCTTTTTTAAAAAAAAAAATTTTTTTTCCCCCCCCCCCCCCTTTTGGGGTTTTTTTTTCTTTTTTCCCTTTTGGGGGGGGCCCCCTTTTCCCTTTTTCCCCCCCCAAAAAAACCCTTTTAAAAAAAAATTTTTTCCTTAAAATTTAAAAAAATTTAAAGGGAAAAAAACCCTTTTTTTTTAAAAAAATTTTTTTTTCCCCCTTTTTGGGGCCCCCCCCCTTTTTTTTTTTTAAAAAAAATTGAAACAATTTAAAAATTTAAAATTTTAAATTTTTAAAAAATTTTTTTAATTTTGGAAAAAACCCCCCCCGGGGGGAAATTGGGTTTTTTAAAAAAGGGGATTCCCCCAAAACCCCCTTTTTTTTTTCCTTTTTAACCCTTTTTTGGGGATTTTTTTTTTTTAAAAAGGGGGGGGGGGGGGCCCCAAAATTTTTAAAAGGGTTTTTGGGGTTTTGGGGGGGGTTTAAACCCGGTTTTTTTTTGTTCCGGGCCCCTTTTTTTTTTTTTTTGGGTTTTTTTTTCCCCAAAAATTTTTTAAAATTTTTTTTAAAAAAGGGGGTTTTTAAAAAAAAAAATTCCCCTTTTTTTTTTTCCCTCCCAAAAAAAAGGGTTTTGGGGAAAAAAAAAAGGGGGCCTTTTTAAAAAATTTTTTTTTTAAAAAAACCCCCAAAAGGTTTAAAAAAAAAAAAAAAAAAACCCCCCCCCAAAAAAAAAAAGGTTAAAAAATTTTTTTTTTTTTTTTTTAAAAAAAAAAAAAAATAAATTTAAAACCCTTTTTTTTAAAAAAAATTTAAAAATTTTGGGGCCCCCTTTTTTAAAAAAAAAAAAAAAAAAGGGTTTTTTTTTTTTAAAAAATTTTTCCCCCCCCCCCCCCCAAAAAAACCCCAAAAAAAAAAAAAAAAAAAAAGGGGGGGGGGGCCCCCCCCCCCGGGGGGGGGCCTTTTTCCCAAAAAAAAATTTCCCCCCAAAAAAAAAACCCCCTAACCAAAAAAAAATTAAAAAAATTTTTTTTAAAAAAAAAAAAGGGGGGGGGGGGGGGGGGGGGGGGGGGGGGGCGGGGGGGGGGGGGGGGGGAAAAAAAAAAACCCCCCCCCGGGGGGGTTTTTTTTAAAAAAAAAATTCCCGGGAAAACCCCAAATTTTTTTTTTAAAAATTTTTTTTTTAAAAATTAAAAAATTTTAAAAATTTTGAAAAAAAAAAAAATTTTTTTTCCCTTTTTTTCCCCAAAAAAAATTTTTAAAAAATTTTTTTCCCCCCTTTTTTTCTTTTTTAAAAAAGGAATTTTTTTTTTTGGGGGGGGGTTTTTTTTTTTTTTTCCCGGTTTTTTAAAATTTTTCCTTTTTTTTTTTTTTCCCCCCCCCTTTTTTTTTTCCCCCTTTTTACCAAAAAAAGGGGGGTTTTTGGGGTTTTTTCCCCCCGGGCCCTTTTTTAATTTTGGGGTTTTTTTTTTTTTTTTTTTTTTTTTTTTTGTTTTAAAAATTGGGGGTTTGGGGGGTTTTTTCCCCCCGTTTTCCGGGTTACCCGGGGGGTTTTTTTTAAAAAAATTTTTTTTTTTTTTTTTTTTTTTAATAAATTTTTTTTTTTTTCAAATTTTTTTTCCCCTTTTTTTTTTTTTTTGGGGGTTTTTTTTTTTAAATTAAAAATTTTTTTTAAAAAAAATTTTTTAAAAGGGAAAAAATTTTTTTTTTAAAAAAAAAAAAAAAAATTTTAAAAAAGGTTTTTTTAAATTTAAAAGGGTTTTAAAATTTTCCTTTTTTAAAAAATTAAAAATTTTAAAAAAAAAAAAAAAAATTTTTTTTTTTTTAAAGGGAAAAAATTTTTAAAAAAAAAAAAAAAAAAAAAAAAATTACAACCCCCCCCAAAAAAGGCCCTTTCCCCCCCTTTGGGTTTTTTGGGGGGAAAAAAAAAACCAAAAAGGGGATTTTTTTAAAAAACAAAAAAAAAAAAAACCAAAAAAAATTTTTTTAAAAGGGGAAAAAAGGTTTCCCCCCAAAAAATTTTGGGGGGGGGGAAAAAAAACCCAAAAAAAATTTTTTTCCCCCCGGTTTTTTTAAAAAAAAAAAAATTTTTTTTTTAAAAAAAAAAATTCCCCCAAAAAAAAAGGGTTTCCAAAAAATTTTTCCCTTTTTTAAAAATTTTTTTTTTGGGGGGTTTTAAAAAAAAACCCCCCTTTGGGTTTTAAAAAAAAAAATTTTTTTTTTTTTTAAAAATTACCCTTTGGGCCCGCCTTCTCAGGAGGTTATCCCTTTGGGCGTTTTATGGGCAACTTAGCCCGGGGGGTTTTGAGACATATTTCTCCTACGTTATCCTGATGTGTGTTTCTTTTCCATTGATTGTTAGACTTTAGTTTTTTTCACTTCCCCTTTTTTCCCCTTTCTGATGTATAATTTTTAGTGGTACTTAATAAAGGTTAGGTTTTAGATTGGAATATTTTCCTTTGATAGATGCAAAAACTTGTTTTACTTTTTGAATAAAAGTGTTTTTATTGTGTAAAAGCAGTAGAATGTAAAAAAAAAATATATACAAATTGGTTATCGCTGTAATCATACTGACCTGCTGTGCAAATCTAGCTTGTCATTTATAACGCATGGTGACCACTGTAAAAAAAAAAAAAAAAAATCCAGGATTTATGGATTTTGTTCAAAATGCCTCACAAAAACCTTGATAAAAAAGCGTCAATTGAACCCCATAATGATACCAATAAAAATGTCAACTCATCCCGCAAAAAACAGGCCCTTAGTAAGCTCCATATATAGAAAAATAACAAAGTTCGGCTCTCAGACTGTGACAACATAAAAACGCATTTTTTTAATAAAAGCATTTCATTATTGTGTAAAAGTAATAAAACATAGAAAATCGAAAATTTATATAATTGTAATTGTACCGATCATATAGTAAAGTTATCCGGTCATTAATACCCCATGGCGAATGGAGTAAAAATTAAGTCCAAAAAACAGCATTTATTTCTCCCCATGTTCATAGCCCATTGCTAAAAAAACAAAAAACTGTGGAATACCTGTGCACCCAAAATGCACAATACAACCCTATATGAGATCCATAAGGGATGCTGAATCCAAAATGGGGTGACTTCTGGAAGATTTCACCTGTTCTGGTACTTTAGGGGCCTTGTAAATGCGACATGGCACCCTCCAAAATCCGTGTTCCAAAAGCCAAAAATAGTGCTCCCTCCCTTGTATGCATTTTCAGCTAAAATTGCAGATTGTTGGGGAAAAAAAATATTTTTTTCATTTTCACAGCCCAACGAGTTCAAGTGAATAATGGATAAAAATTAGAAATCTGCAAAAAAAAAAAGTGAAACATCTACATCAGTAAGTGAAACATCTATCATCAGTAATTAGACAGAAATCCTACCGCTTGATGAAAAATTATTTCAGCTGATTCATCTGATGGCCTATAAAAAGGGGTCTCCTTACCAAGGTGCCACACAAGAAACATCTCATGATGGGTAAAACCAGTGAGCTGTCTCAAGACCTTTGTAACCTTATTGTTGCAAAACATATTTATATAACTGGTTACAGAAGAATTTTAAAACTACTGAAGGTTTCAATGAGCACTGTTGTGGCCATAATCCGGAAGTGGAAAGAACATTCTTTCACCATAAACCGTCCATTACCAAGTGTTCACCATAAGATTTCAGAGCAGTTAAAAGAATTATCAGAATAGTTGTCCAAGAGCCAAGGATCACTAGTGGAGGACTACAGAAAGACCAGGTATCAGCAGATACAATTGTTTCAAAGAAAGCAATAAATAATGCACTCAATCTCCATGGCTTGTATGCACGCTCACCACGCAAGACTCCACTGCTGAACAAAATGGACAAAAGGGCATTGCATATCACCCCAAAAACATCATACCGACAGTGAAGTTTGAAGGTGGGAACATCATGGTGTGGGGCTGTTTCTCAGCAGACGTCACTGGCAAACCTCATATAATTGAAGAAAAGATGAATGGACAAATGTAACGAGACATTTTTGATAAAAATCTGCTGATATCTACTAGGATGATTGTGAGGAAGAAAATTGACTCAAATCAGTCCTCTCTCTAGCTTAGACAAGTCAGACCTCCCCCACCACAGGACAAGCTCAATTTACATGTTAATCAGCACAGCTCCTTCCCCAATGGCTCTGTAGGAAGTCGCCACAGCATGGGGTCAACCCATGAAAAGATCCTCATGAATCTAATTAGCACTGAACAAATGCTAGTCCCAGCTTCAAGACTCATCAATCAAACCCAGTCGGGTCGTCTCCGATATTCATATCGTTTCATAGGCGATCCGCTCATAACTGTGCATGGGGGTTCATATCGCAAAATATGGAGCTCCCCGCACGCACAGGCCCATTTCCCGGTTTCCAGGATGCATGGGGACTGAGATATCCAGAACCGGGCCTACAGGGTCCATAAGATAAGCAGGTTTGATATCCAGGCGTCGGGTAGGCCCAGACGGTTCTGATGGTACCACCGGCTCGGTTCTGTGCCAATGCCCTCCTGAGTTATAGTCCATTTTTGGTTTTGTATCAGAAACTGCATGACCTGAGTAGGAGGAGTTCATAGACCGTCCCAGGGGTGTGTAGGGGGCTGCCAAGTGGGCTGCCCCTCGCAGATATAAGCCGGAGCCAGGCTTGGCTCTTCCTGTTTGATCCAAGGAAGGGGGTACCTGAGAGCAGGTCCAGTAACATCATCATGCAGCAGCCAGGCCACATCTGCCCCCCCCGTGTGGCCGGGCACCAAGCAACAACGGTAACTTGACTTATTTTAACTGCCTTTTGTCTGTAATACATAATTGTATTTGCACCCCTCTCTGACCTGTATATTATTATCCATCTTGTACATATTACCTGTCTAGTGTGCCCTTCAAGGCTAATTAAATCTATAAACTTTAATCTGAGTTAGTCTGTCTTGATCAACGGCCTCACACGCCTAATTCTCGGTCTATAGTATATAGCTACCCAAGAGTTGGTTCCTGACCCTGCTATAAGTCGGTAACGGACCGGTCTTATAACTAAACGAGCGAACTGGTGGCAGCATTGTTGTTTCCCTGTGCCAGTGTGGGCAAGGGTTAACAGTGGAACAGTATCTGGCTGACCTTGAGCTCCCCCTAGTGGGCAGCGCAACGTCGAGATACACCCCAAGTCAGGCCGTCGTCCCTCAAGCGGGCCGGCGGACTAGGCTGTTTTCGTCACAATGATGAAGATGAATCGAGGGTGGATATTTCAAAGAGACAATGATTCCAAAAACACAGCCAAAGAAACGCTCAATTGGGTTCTGAGAAAGGAAATAAAGCTACAAAAATGGCCTGGCCAATCACCAGATCTGAAGCCAGGTTAGTTGTATCCTACTAAATATCCCCTATATTGTTGTAAATGCATCTTTAATATGTGCACTATTTGCTATTGAACTCAGTAATTCTGAAATATGTCAATGTAGTGGTTGTTACTGTTCAAATGTGATGTAATACTGATTTCATAAAGTTTGTTGACGGATTACCTGATTGGACAGGTCATATCAGGAGATGTTACATAGGCAACAAGGGTACTCTTAGCCACAAAGCTCAAGATTTGGAGAGAAGGAGATATACCCAGACAGGGAATAGTTTGATGCTTGCGTTAGGACCAGTCCCAGGAGGACCTCATGGCCGTTGTTGACCAGTTAGCATCTATGGCCTGGTCCAACACTATAATATTCAACATGGAAGATACTGGATCGCCTGACGCAGCCTTAGCTCATTGCTTGAATAGTCTGGTATATGTGGGACTTATATGGAAAAGTCATTCCTACTGTGGGCTGTCCAAACTGGGAAGTCAAAGGTGAATATTAAGAAAAGACTGTATTTGTGTAAACCACCCAGATTTGAGTAAAACTGCTGTTATGACTCTGCTCCAATTCCTTGTCTCCTGCCTGTTATTCTGCATAACACTAAGGACACCTCACAACAATGCCCAGGCAATGGAGGCTAACCACCATCAGAGAGAGTCCCAGGGAAATGAGGAGGAACTCCATCCACTCCCATAAACTGCAGACTCCCCTCACCACTGTAGCGTCCCCAGGTGAGCATGAGAGGATAGGATCCCGTGACCACTACTACTCCCATCCTCTCCGCTGAAACTCTGAGGTATTGCAGAAGGAGCCCACGGAACCTTCAGGATTTGAAGAGTGTTTGGAAGAAAGGGCAAAAATCCCAGCTGAGCAATGCATGCGACTAGTTTCTCCATACAGGAGGTGCCGTGAAGCTGTCATCACCAACAGAGGATTTTGTACAAAATAATAATACATTTCAGTAAGCGTTCAATACTTTTTCCCGTTGTCATATCTTATTATTACACATAATTTGTGGATATCTATATTTTGATTTATTTTCCTGTGTTGATTGGATGGGTTGTTACCGACATCTGGTGAGCATTTCATGTCAATAGCACCTTTAGAAATACAATTACCATATATTCTCGAGTATAAGACGAGTTTTTTAGCACACAAAATGTGCTGATAAAGCCTTCCTCGGCTTATACTCAAGTCACCATCAGAGTCTGGGTGCTGCCATGGCCCAGGCACCGTTCTCTTCGACTGTATGTGACTCCTCTGGGAGCGCATACAGCTGACACTCAAGTCACCCGTTGGCATCCGGGTGCGAAGATCTCTTCAGCTGTATGCGACTCCTCTGGGAGCACTTACAGCTGACTCTCGAGTTACCCATCGCATCTGGGCACTGCCATGGCCCGGGCGGAGATCTCTTCAGCTGTGTGCAACTCCTCTGGGAGCACATACAGCTGAAGACACTATTGCGGAGCAAAGCGAGCGTGCCCTGCTCCTCCATAGGACTCCGTTAGGCCGCAAGCTTCCAGGGTATCTGGCACAGACTGCGGACCAGCGGGGGAGAGAGGTTAGTGTTTGTATTTTACATTTTTTTAAAAACCCTGCATATGGGGAGATATAACTGCCCATACCTGCCTATGGGGGACATATACCTGCCTATGGGGGACATTAAACTGCCTATGCCTGCCTATGTAATTTTATTGGTACCCATTTTTATTTTTTAAATTTACCAGTAGCCGCTGCATTTTCCACCTTAGGCTTATACTCAAGTCATGAAGATTTCCCAGTTTTTTGTGGCAAAATTAGGTGCCTCAGCTTATATTCAGGTCGACTTCTACTCGAGTATATACGGTACTTAGAAAATTGGTTACTATTCAATATTTATTTCACCCGCTGTACATTTGTGTAGATGTACATTTAAACCCATTCAACATGGCAGTACAAGCCTTTTATTTGTTACAAGATAAGTTGAACTTTGTAATATGCTAGTGTATAAAAATAAAATACATGACAGAGTATTTCTATGTCTATAGTTAACCCTTTAAGGGTAAGTTCACATGGCCTATGACGGCGCATACTTGTGCGCCAGCGTGTACTTCTAAAACGCTCTGACCCCAACCCCATTCACTGTCACTTTCCCCGGCATGTAACACGACATGTCACTTCTTTCTCCCAGTTTGTAATACGCATCAGGGAAAACAGCAGGTAATCATAGCTCTCAATAAGGGCATGTCCTCACGGCACGGGTTTTCGGACGGTTTTTCAGACCGCCTGAAAAACCGGCCGAAAACGAGCACAATGGAGCTCTATGGAAAACCCATGCACGGGTTTTCCGTCCGGCGGTTTTTCCGCCCGCAAAACATTGAACATGCACATTCTTCAGTCTGGTTTTCGGATGGAATCTGTGCATGTCAATGTGGAGGGGGAGGGCTTTTCTTCGCTCATCGCGGAGAAAAGGCGTCCCTCCCGCGGCCGTGGGGATGGCCGCAAAACAGGACAAATACCGGCCAGCAAACCGGCCGGTATTTGTCCTGTGCAGTGGGGGCGCGCCCTAAGAGCTATGAATTACCATAGCCGCAGGGTGTACTTTGGGCATATTGTAGTGCAATTACGCTCCCAAATAAGCCCCGCAAAGATGCTGTGTGAAGATACCCTAAAACTGCAGCATTTTATGTTGCATAAGTTTATTTTTCCCTGCCTTACAGGAGTCAGAACTTTTCATTTTTTAATCTCTGTAGACATAGAGGGCTTCTTGTTTTTTGCAGGACAAGATGTACTTTTTAATAGTACCATTGTCCTTACCATAAATTGTACTGGGAAAAAAAAAGAAAAATCTGTTTTGTCTGGAGGAACGTTTTGTGGGTGTTACATTTTTATGAAGTTTTCATTATGTTTTAGTACTTTAAAAAATAAAGACTTTTTAACTTTTTTCTTTTTCTATCTATGAACCTGAGCACTTTTTTAAAAGCTACAGCTTTTATTGTTTATAAAATAATAAAAGGGGGCCTTTTGAAATAAAGATTTTTAAAAGTTTTTTTGACTGGTACTTGAATTCCTCCCAGGGTAATTGACCACTAAGGCAGTGTTCACACGGCTTATTCAAGCCATAATTGCGGGACGGATTTCGCCCGTAGTTACAGCTTGAATAAGGGGCGGGACGGGGCGGGGAGGGGGAGCTGCCCGCCGGCCCCATAGACATTGCATTATTCATGGCGCGTATACGCCGTAAATAATGTGCATGTCACTTTCTCCCCCCGTGGCGGATTCGCCGAGTGGGGAGGAGCGACGGAATCCACAGTTCTCTATGAGAACTGTGGATTACCGTAGTTACTGGGACGGATTGGAGACGTACTGAAGCGCAAATCCGGTGCGCAGTACGGCTCCAATCCGTCCCAGAATAAGCCGTGTGAACGAGGCCTAAAGGGTACAATCACTTGCATATTATTCTGCAATATTAAGATATTCCAGGACAGTGTACTGATAGGACTCCTTATGGTAATTATGGCAAAGGGTTAAAATGCTGGGAGCCATCTCCAATTCTGGCTGCTAGCAGCTGGTCATAGCTGCAATTAACAGCTGTTGCCTGCCATGTATTGAGTGGGCTCAGCGAGTGAGACTGCTTCATACCCCCTTACCAGAATCATGACATACTGTATGTGTTACATGAGGGTTAGGGTTTAAATACATGGGCAAATGCGTGGGGTGTCCGTCAGTATACCTCCTAGCACCTGAAAATACTAAAGGACATCCCCAAGGACTTAGAAGTCCTTTGTATTCTATTAACTACTCAATTAAATATATCTGATGTCATTAGATAAAGTAACACATCTGACCTGTCATCATATTATGCTGCCCTAATATAACACAGCACACTCTTATAACAAATTTGCTTTAAGAAAAATATTCAGAGCTGTTTTATTCTAATTAAATGATGGTGTTTAGGATTAGAAAAACATAGCTTTGTTTTTCTCCAGAAACAGCGCCTCCCCAGCCATGGACTGTGTCTAGCATTGCAGCTCATCTCTAATAAAGTGAATGGTGCTGAGCTGTAATACCCCACACGGCTTTGCACAGGTGTGCTGCTGTTTTTGTAAGAAAGCAGTCATGTTTTTCTAATCTGGACAACCATTACAACATCCTGTAGCAGGGAGTTCTTTATGGTTGCTTTCACATGCAGCTGCATTTTTGGTGCGTTTTCAGTTGCGTTTTTTGTGCAGAAAGGCACAGCAATTAATGCTCTACATTTCTGCACAAATATGTATAAAACTGCACCAAAAATGCACTGTGTGAAAGCATCCTAAGGGCTCTGATACACATACTGTATATGTCCCCTGTCATGCCTTTGTGTCCATCACATGATCAAGACAGATTTTATGGCAAACTCGACAAGTAGACAGTACAGATTTTATGGAAGTGACCAACAAGGTTCTTTACTGATATACAGAAAGCACGGATTCTGTAAACCATGAGAATTCAATCCAAAAATACATATGATCACTAGGATTGCCCCCACCTACTGATCTTTCAGTAAATAAACTTTTATGCTACTGTTGATTATTGGAGAACTATTTTAAAGAGTTATTTAAACTTCCGATGTTCAGGACCAATAAGGACAAATAAAGATAATCTGTTAAGAGTGAGAAAGCATATGAGGTCCATACAATGGTAAGTAGTTGGTGCATAAACAGAATATGACAGAGCCTTGGCAGCAGTTAAAGAAGTGTACACATTACTACAGAAAGCAATTATAGGAAATGTTATGAACCTTGATGACAGGTACTAGTTCTCTGACTGATGCTTGCCCTTAGGGTTGACTGAAGCCTTTACCTACTATCTCGAGCTAATGGAGGTATTTTACATTTAGGGGCTAGAGGTCAACAGAGTGTATAACAAACACTTCTCTAAGTTGTAGTTTCCATAGTCTTATCTGGACTCAGCGTTATAAGGGCATGTGTGCTATTTCCAATGTTTGTACAATGCCAACACTTTCGTTCCATTGTTTCCTGTGTGAGATGGGCTTGCCCTAGTGACCTGATGATTAAAGACAAGGTTAACAGGGCAGAATCAGAGGTCAACAGGATGTGTACCAAATAAATTGTATTTTCCTAAAAAGATGGTCTTAGTGAAAATATAAGGATTTGTAAGGTGTAGAAAAATAGCAGCAAAATAACTGTTCAACATGACGGTAAACCACAGAGAATAAAATGTACATGATACAGAATTTATTTAAAAGAAAATTGGAAAAAAAAAAATCTTAAATTCTGTCTAACGCAAAAAAGTAGAACTAATGAGCACTGATAAGAATTTGAGGTCAGTTTTATATAAAAACTTTTAAAAGGAAAGGAAACTGATTTTACAATGCAAACAGCAAGGTTTTCATAACTCAGGTCCCAGTAGCAATTCATACTTTTGTTTGGGGAGCCTTGGGATCTATAAAGAAACCTTTTAGGAAAAACGGATATTGAGTTATGCGCGGTGCAGAGCTTAAGGTGGCAGTGCATGACTTTTAGAACACCAAGGATAGATAGCGGTGATAGAAAGTTTGTGGATCCTTAAGAATTTTCAGCATAAATTAGAATTGTATCAGATTTTCACAAAAGTCATACACGAAGATATAAAGTACCAAATTAAACAAACAAGTCAAAAATCTGAAAAAATTTATTTGGGGAGGGAAATAATGAACCTTCAGGGTGCGCTCACACAATGCATTTGTGGTGCATTTTTTTTGCAGAAATGTTCAGCATTTCTGCAAATAAAACAACAACAAAAAAAACCCCCACCAAAAACGCACTGTTAAAGCACCCTTAGGATCAGCAGATAGTTTAAAGATGAAATAAGAGTCCTGCGTTTTCAGTTAATGGAGCGACAATCAGTTGTGAGTGGACAACTTGTTGTATTTAGCGAACAGGGATCTATCAAAGTCTGTTGTCCACACGCAAGTGGGAGAAAGTGTGTGTCACATCAGAGGAGGTGCAGTGGGCCCTGACTGCCACCCAGCCCACTGTCCCTGCCTACTTGGCGTGCTGCCCTAAATGGCAGACCCCAACTAGACGACAAGCCCTACGCTACTACATGCAGGGCCGTCAGAGGAATGCAAAGTCAACAGTCCGGGTCGATAACGGCACAGGTACGTCAAAGCCAAAAATCAGAAGCCAAGAGAATAACGGAAGCCAAGCCAAGGATCAAAACACTGGAGGTAACGTGGTCCAAAAACGTAGGACAGAAACGAAGTCTAGGAGCAAGCCGGAGTCAGGGACTCAGGAGTAACAACTAACAGGAAACCAGGCGAAGGACTAAGGATAACCTTACACAGGCAAAGGTTGAGCACACTGAGCAGGTTTAACTGAGGCGCCCGGACACTGCCACAGCAGTTGATTGGTGCGGCCTCAAGGCACCTCTATTGGCCTGTGCGACACACCCTCTGACCTTATTCGAAGACGGGCTGTCAATCCTATGATCATGAGCCAGGCTTCTCCCTCGGTTTGTCGCCCGGCTAGAGGAATTAACCCCTGTAGCGCCTTGCTCCTCCATGGCAACAACGTGTGCTGTGACCGTATCATAGCAGAAACAGGAAAGGAACATTAAAAGAGGAGTTGTTGATGCTCATCAGGCTGGAAAAAGGTTAAAAAACATCTCTAAAGATTTTGGAATCCACCAATCCACATGGAGACAGATTGGGTAGAAATGGAGGAAACTAAGACTGTTGCCATCCTAACCCAGGAGTGAATGATCAACACAGATGATGCCAAGAGCAAAGCCTATAATAGTCTGCAAGGTCACAAAGGAACCCACAGTAATCTCTAAGCAACTAAAGGCATTTCTAACATTAGCCAAGGCTAATGTTCATGAGTCCACCAGCAGGAGAATACAGAATAACAATGTGTACGTGGTCGGACTGCAAAGGAGAAAGCCACTGTTCTCCAAAAAAAAACACTGTTGCCCTTCTACAACTTGCTAAAGATCACCTGAACAAGCCAGAAGGCTATTAAAATAGTGTTTATAGGAGGGATGAGAGCAATATTTTGGAATCATTTGTTTGATTTAATTCTCGTTAGTTTAATGACTTGTGTGACAATCTAATGCATTTTTAAGTCATATTTAGGCAGAAATGTAGGCAAATGTGAAGAGTTCACAAAATTTCAAGCACTGTAAATTTAAAACCACCCCTGCCGTCCTTGCATTAGGCATAACACAATGTGAGAAAACTTTTTTTGATTGAGTGTTCCTTTATCATTTACTGACACATACATCTTTTATAACCCTATTGATCCAGGTAGAACCCTTCAGACAAAGTAAACATTTGTACATTATAAATAAGATCTTGTGTCTATGTCAGTTTTAAAGTACAGATGTATAAATCTGATATTTTTCAGAGTTCTGAAAACCGGGCATTTTGGCTGCTAATGTCCGGATTAGTGCACCATTAATGTATTTACAGAGCAGAAAACTACACAAGCATAAATAATTATAGATATTTCTACACCCATGCATATAAATATTCTCATATTTCTCATAGTAAGTATCACATAAAATAATAGCATTGTAAAGGTGAGGCGGGGATGAGAAGTGTTGTTTATAGAAGCCAGCTGCTTAGACTTTGGCGCCCAGTGTTATTAAACTTGCTATTTTATGCTTACGCAGTCTCCCCTCCCTTCAGCTGCCCCCACTGGCACAGGTACAGCTGAAACCTTAAATCCAATGCAAAGATTCTGTAAGTGATTAATTGTTTGAGACACGGCTGACCATATGGAACAGAGAAGGCATCAAGTAATTCATACTTCTGTAAGCGCTGCTTGGCCCCTGTTGCTTTTAATGCACAGGAAGAGTGCTGGCGAAACCTAGACCGGGTGTCTTGCCCCTGACAGCCCATTAAGAAATCTCGAAGCACCTCTCTCAAGTTCTGCTCTTGCGTTCTCAATGGCAGCCCTAATAAAAGCGAAGCAAATCTTTCCAGCAAGTCTTAAATCTTTCACGTACAGTACATTAGCAGTGGATTGCTAAAACAAGTGCCTTTTTTGGCTTGATAGGAAATTGGGACTTCATTCCCCTTGACTACTTACTAAAAACAAGTTGTATGAACCGTATCTTGAGCATAGGTGCCTTTTGTAAATGTATCAATGACATGTATACATACAAATGTTCTCTGCATGGCCCCTTTCTCTAGTCTCACCTCTGGAGAATCCATTGACCCTGCTTTACAATGCAGGCAGTACAAGGCCCAGAAAAGAGTGCTACTATATGCATAAACAGCAAAATTGTCGACCACAATTGAGTTTTCTGATGCTATTTGTCTCTGCTTCTTGAACAAATGGACTGATGGTGATGTATTAAGGGAGCTCTGCATAAAAAACATTGAAAGTACAAGGTCAAGCATAGAGAGCGTTAAGGGTTCATTTAGCTATTTAAAGCGCATCTCTAATCAGACTACATTGCCCTATGTTAGGACAACATAGGTTTGTTCTTCTATTAACCAAAATGGCATGCAAAAAAAAAAAAAAGTAAATAAATAGGAGCTATCAGAGACAACTCCGGACACGTAGCTTACAAGGTCTATGTGGTATATTCATTAGGGGAGCACTTCCACCACTTCTCCCTACAGTGATTGACAGGCCGCTGTATATGCAGATACATAGAAACCAACCATCAATCACTACTGAGGGGAGCAGGGGAGGTGGAGAGCATTCTCCTTAAGAATATACTGGATTTAGAAACAATGTACGCAGTGTGTTTTCGGACTGTTCCAATTAACTAAATCGCACAACATTTTGCTGCACTGTTCTAACTAGTTGAAGACCTGTCCTCACACTATGCTGCCTTCACATAGGGCAGCATAGTCTAATAACAGATCTGATTTCAAGGCACATCCAATGATTGGCCCTAAGTGCCAATATTGAGGTGAAGTTGCATTAATCTTAATGGGGGTCATGCAAAAATCCATGTGCATGCTGTAGAAAATACTCCTTCAAACACATGGAACAGACTGGATTCCAAAAATGGCTGCAACAAATCTGATGTGTGTAAATGTCTAAGAATCGTAATCGGGTTGCCAAGTAAGTGCAATGGTCAATGGGCCTCTGCATGGACCTTAATTTAACAGGCAAGTTATTTTTCTGTTGAATGCCATACAAATCCAGCAAAAATAACTGCAGCAGGAATAAATGTATTCTCCAGTCGAAGCTTATTGCTTTTTTGATTAGTTTGCTGAGGCCTTAATATCAGGTATAAGTTCCTGCAAAATATCCTGTATAAGTTTTGAGGCAGCAATCTCAAAATTGTTTGCAGGCTGGATGCCAGGCGTGGGTGGTTCCCCTTAACCACATAACACGTAGAAGAGATAGGTTACCACTCGGTTTTAGGCGATTACATAATCTTCTAGATCTGTATTCATCCATCGCAAATTAATACCACTGTGGTCATGTGTGTATAGCAATAAATAGCACCATTTCAGGGCAAAAGTCCTTCCTCAGGTTCAACATACAGAAACATCTAAAATGTATTATATTGTGAAAAGGTTGTATGTTACATTTTATGGACATAAGAGGTTGGAATTTGACATCAGAAGCAGGCACATGGCTCTGACACTCTGTCTGACGAAGGGCTTAGGCCTAAAATGTTATTCTTAAAGGAGTCATTTGGTTGGATAAAATTATACTTAAATAGGGCCAGGGTGGGGAAAATAGAAAAAAAAAAAAAAAGTGATACTTACTTCCTGGTCTTCTTCCTGGGTTCTTGTCCGGAAACACAGGAGAGAGACACGCTTCATGCTGAGTGAATGAAGTGTAGGGAGAACAATTGACATGTCACTTCTCTCCCAATACGATCGTATTGTACGCCTGAGGAGACGACTCGTAATTCACAGCTCTGTAGGAGCCCTATGAATTACCGTAATTGCGGCACGCATTTCGCCGCATATAAAGTGCAATACGTGGCACACGCAATTACATGCAAAAAGATGCCGTGTGCCTATCCTCTAAGCCAGGGTGAGGACTCAGAAGTGTAGAGGAGCAGAACCCAGGCAGCTAAGCTGCCATGTCGGAAGACCAGGATGTATGTATTCATTTTCTATTTTTCCCCACATTTGGCCAATTAAAGTATAATTTTATTCAACCAGGCAGACCCTTTTAATAGCTATATGCATATAACCACAGTGGTGTTATTTTGAGACATGGATGAATAAAAATTTAAAAAGATGATATGATCCCCTAAACCTGAGCGCTGATCTCTTGTACATGTTACAAAATGTTAAATAATAGTGGTAAGCATAAAAAAATTCCAATTACAAGAACAAACATACAATTAACTGAATATGCTATTTACATTATAGTTGTTCCCATTGTTGATGTACAATCATTATTGAATATGACATTGAAGGGGTTAAACAGCTGGGCCAGGAGATCGCTCTGACTCTGCCAACAGTTGGGTTGGGGTTTGGTTGTCAGTTACATATACCCCTCTTCTCTATAGGGCAGCTACTACTGGATTTATACTAGTTCTGGATTACAGATATTTTCTCAGTTTAAGCAAAATAATACATGTTTAAATAATTATGGCTCAGATAATGTATTGCACTTAAAACAAGAGTTCACATTGCTTTCCCAAACAAAAAGCTCACCCCATTTACATACTGGGATCCATTCCCACTTTATCTTTAGAAAAAAAAAATACTTGGAGATACATGTGTATCTGTAACAACCTTTAGGCTATGCCCATAAGACAAGTATTTCAAGTCAGAATCCATGCGAATTCCGCCTTGAAATACTCGTCTAAAACTGAAATGAAATCATTCCCATTGACCTCAATAGAAATATGTATTGCAGTTCATACAACGCATATTTTCACCAGATGGTTTTTCGCCATAAAAAAATAGAACAATTTAATTCTTTGGTCAGAAAACGCAACTCAAACATGTGCATGTGGTTTTTAACACAGATCCGCGTTCAAAACCACATCAAAATGAAAGGCCCTAAATTCACATGCAGTACCATGTGAAATCCTAAGAGTAAATTTTACTCATTGCGTGGATGTACCCTAACAAGTAAAAAATTTATTTTTATTTATTGCTGGAAATAGTTCAAAAATATACAATAAAATAATTACCATATGTATAATATAATTTAGCCTTTTTCGTGAGGCTCAAGCAGAGTGAGAAGCCAATGGAAGCACTGAAAAAGATGTCTTAAGAAGTTAAATAAAAATGTTATAGTAAATGTGTGATGTATGACATACAACCCGAACAGGCTTATAGGGCAAGAAGATAAGGTATGTCTTAAAGACAAGTGAGAATGACTCGTAACGTCTGCAGTGACCGATAATCTTTCATGACCAAAAGTTCACATGAAAATAGTTTATTTCATTGTTTCATGTTTAACAAACATATCATTAAACTATTTTATTTTTATAAAATTTAAACAGAAGAATGAATTGGAAAGAAACCAAATATACGCAGCAGAAATCAAAGGAATCCGCTGTAGTCCATTCCTACTACATAATAATTGAAATGTCCTAAGCATACATCTTCAAAATATGCCATACATGCCTAAAGAGTGCTGACCCCACCTCTGAGACATTAACCCATCATGATTATGGGGGGAGCATCCCTCCTTTTGCAATTTTTAGTCACTGCATTCTACATACACTTGAATGGAAAAGCGGCTGTTTGAGGTCTTGTGGACAATATTTGGCGGAGTTGAAACTGAAAGGTATAACTGGGCTAGGAAGTTACTTCTTTAGGCAGGAGTTAAAGTTATTCTGAAGAAACACACATCTCAATATCTTCCTTTAAGGGCACAACAAAAAAGAGTTTTTTTCAGCTTACTTTCTGGTATCAAGAGAAGGCACTAATAAGGTCTCCTCCAGTATAATTAGTGTAATTGGTGATTTGGAATAGATGTTTTGGGGTACAATCACATTTGGACACCTCTCAGACGGCTTTAACTCAGAAGTAAGTAAAGTGAAAAAAGATGGCAAAGGAAAGGAGAGGGAAAACAAGATGGAAAAACATACTTTGGTAGTGGTGTTCTATCAGTGCTCCTCAAGAGGAGAAGCTTCAAACGTTATTGCAACAGTTGGACAGAGCACGGATGGGGTGGGGAGGACAAATAATGGTAAAACCAGCAAAATAACTCTGTGGGGAAGCGTGACTGGATAAAATAAGTAAAAGTTATTTGTTTTATAGATTGTTTGGATATAGACACAACATCAATGGTTTGTACACCTGGTACCTTCACCAGAATATTTGACAGTCAGCTATAAACTGTCATAGCAAAACATTAATGGACATTATGAAATTTGCAGATAATGTTTGGATTTTATTGCCAATTGAAGAGGAACATTTGTATTACAATCTTGATGGAAAGAAGTTTATTATACCAAATGTCCATATATATTAGCTATCACATAATCAATCAATATTTTGAAAATAAAAATAAAAATTTAAAACTTAATAAAAACAGATTAAAAAAAAGAAAGGCGACTACTTGCCACCCAGTAGGACATACATCTTTCAGGCATTTACAGTCCTTATGAAGATCTGACAGTTATTCTTTAAACAGTTATCCATTTAACATCAGATCCATAGGTTTTCACTCTATCATTAGATATGTAGAGGCAACAAAAGACTCATTGACTTTAAACCATAGTCTGGTGCTAGTACTCTATGGAAAACAGTGAGTACTGAAATAATGGACTGCGATAATACCAGTGGCAACTGATGAACTCCATTATATTACTTAATATTTATATTCAAAATAGGGACCAAGAGCTGGAGCTTCAAAATGAACAGTGGGGATACCAATGAAACCTCTTGGTGTTTGTTCTGTAAATTAGGAACCAAGGAAATCATACATACTGTATTATATACTGCATCTATCGCAGCCCTACTATACGGAATATAAAACATGACTACATTCTCAGATGATGATGGTGTGTCACCAGTCACCTAAAATGATCATTTTGTTGTTAAAGGGGTCTTCCTATCATATGCCACCAAAGTCTGATGGGTACAGATCTCATCTCTGGGAACAGGCCCCAAAAGTATTACGTAAGAATGAAGAGCCTATCGCGCTTGTGTACGACTCTCTATTCTATTCTAAGAAGTTCAGAGCACAGCAGAGTGCAGCGTTTGGCTGAACCCCCATAGAATAGATAGACTAGCTCTCCATTATTTGCTGCCACTTTTAAGGGCTCTTTTCCGAGATATGCTATCGACATACCATCAAGGTCTATGGTGGGTACATCCCTTAAAAATTTTTGGGACATCCAACTGTTTTGGTTGCAAATGTCCATTATCATCAGCTTTAATAAAATAGGTTTCAATTTTTGGCCATCTCTAGGGTTTGAAATCATCTCAATCAATTATTATCAAACTATTGGTATTGTATGACCATCTTTCACAGACCTCAAAAGTCTCTAGGTATAGTTTTCTGTATGATCAACCATAACTTCTAGCTTTTAGCTGGTACATTGCTACCTGATTGGCAATCTGCTGTAAATGAACAACCTCTAAAAGTAAACTTTGTCAGTGACCTCATGTTGATGCAAAGGCAATGGAATATTAGTGTCGGTAGATACACCGAATAAACACTATACAATTAAACAAATGCAGGAATCGAGGGGCTTGGCCTGTGAGTTATATGGCCAGATTGATTTTACCAAGGAAGCTGCTATGGTAATATGTAATAGTTATGGCACAGTTAAGGTGTTTTTTTCACACACAGTGCTTAACATTTCTGTTTCTGCACACTGGTACCGTGTCAAGTCCAAATGATCAATAATTCTATTGGAGGGTAATTTGTTTGGACGTGTCTGCGGTGCAAGGATATAACTCCAGAAAAGTGAGTGTTGGAGCTGTGTGGAGTAAAACAGTGAACTTACTTGGCATCTCAGAGTCTGCGGGTGAGTGCAAAGTTAACCTTTTACCACAAGTAATCTATCCTGTAACCCCCCCTCTCCAGGACCCTTAACACCAGGCATTCTGGAGCAGTCACGTCTTTGGACTGAGCTATATGAAGTGACAATAATAAATATGGAGGGGGAAAGGCTGGAGTGGGAACACGAAAGATAAATCGGCTAGCAAGAGAAGCCAGATGACAGGATGGTGCTTGGGTTGTGAATATGTTTGAAAACACCGTCACGGCGAGGAGAGAACATGGCTTTTGTTTGCTGCCCTACAGCCTGTCTTTATCCCAGCGGCTGCCTGCTTGGGTGAACATATGTTTTCTGAACAAGAAGTGGAGCAGAAAGTGCTCTTTGTTATTCATTCTTTTGTGGATCCCCCCTCTTGCCCTTATCCATGTTTAGGTCGGGGCTAACACAACTTTGTAGTAGACACTTAAATTCTGAAGAGCTGACATGGTATCCCATGCATCACTGGGAAATTACTATTGAGGAGGGGGCCGACTTAGTGGATGCAATTATGGTTCACAGCATTTGTGATTCCTAATTAGTTGAAAAAAAAAAAGTTATTTCACATTTAAGACAAGTGTGCTAACCAAAGTGACCTGAAGGTCTTCTGTATAATGCTTAACAGTTCGGGGGAAATTTACTATTTACTCCATTATTCCAATGTGGAAAAAAATAATAGTAATACTAATATATAAGTTATAATAATCAGTCATGTATTGTACATATAGTCAATAGACTGTCAAGAACTGAGGGTATATACAAAAAAGTACTTGACACTTATTATACATATAGTCAATGGACTACCAAAAAATAGGGGTTTATACAAAAAAAAGTACTCGGTCATTAACATTACATTTTAATATGACTATTAAAATAATTACTCTAAACATAATTTCATGTGTGATAATATAAAATGCTAATAAATTTGAAGGGGCTTCTTGATAATGATAATCTACAAATCTTGGATTTATTTATGCCTCTGTTATTTATGACCTAGCTCTGCCTCTGTTAGCTATTATTTATGTATTTATACATCTATTACCTATGTGATATGTCTATGTGCCTGATTGTCTAATCATCTGTCTGTCTCAGTGACTGTCAGATATATGGCTAGGATAGCGGAGTTTCTAACTTAGTGTGGTCTTGTACACACATACACAGCATCTTCAAGAACACAATCTAAATTAAAATGTTGCCATAAAACATGTTACTTTACATTTTTTTTTTTTTAATCAGAATGGAATCTCCTTATTGGTCATCTTTTTTCACTCTACTGTTTCTGGTCTAGCGAAATCTCTAGATGTTTTATTTTAAATAAAAAATACAAAATTTTTAACATTCATGAAGACATATTGAACTGCAAATCCTTCAAATTGAACAAAAAGTTCAAATAGCAGCAAATCAGCGAAGAACACTTAAGTGATTGTTGAAGATCAGCAGTTACAATTGGCTGAACTGAACCCAAAAACACCAAACAATGATGGAATGACCCAGAAATATGCCTTTTTAGTGGCTATGTGACAATGAGCTATCTGGATCTGTTAAACCCTGGTGCCTGCGTGGCTTCTCTTCATTGTATTTGAGTGCACATTAAGGAAAACAATGGCTGGACATTTGCATTGTAACCATGTGCAGGGGTTAGGCATGTGACCTCTAAGGCTGCTGTACTTGTGTTGCACGGAAAAGTTCTTGACAATATAAACAAGAATTACTGCTGTTCCAAAAGAGCACAGACAATTAAGGACAATGCCCAGTGCTTGTTGAACAGCTGTTGGAGGTTCCTCCTGACCTCAAGTAGTAGTTGCACTTTTGCGCATTGGGAGTTAGAACGTTTCTGGTTCCATTCAAATTTTTGAGAAATGTTCTACTTTTTGTTAGTAGTTTATGACCTTGTTTATGTCCCGGAGACCATCGCTATTAGGAATCAATGGAAAACGAAGTCTGATAACATTATGACCAGCTGTTAGTAAATATATCATCCTCCTGACACTATTATACTACAGACAAAGAAGCACACCAGTGGCTGCAGATTGGAGTACATTTTTTGACCCTTTATTCTGTGTATACATTTATTTTATAATTATATCCACAGTCAAGTAGCTAGTAAAATGCTGAACATATTGAATATGTTGCATGACTTAACAAATGCTTGGGCGATATTAAGCCTCCCCTACTTTTTCAATTAGAGGACTCTTATAAATGTCCACTGCTTCTGATAAAAAAAGAAAGTACAGACTGTTTTAAAGTTCTGTGCTTAATATTAGTGCCTGATTAAGAGAATTTCTGGACTACTGGATGTGAAATTAAGAATTATTTAGAACTTTAGATTGAATAAAGCTTTGTGTATTTAAGGCTAACCCCAGAAATCATATTTTTGCATTAGGTTCACTTTTAAAAAAAAATGTACCGTATATACTCGAGTATAAGCCGAGTTTTTCGGCACAAAAAATTTGCTGAAAAATGCGACTTCGGCTTATACTTGAGTCACTGTCAGCACTCAGGCGCTGCGATGGCCCGAGTGCTGGCAGGGACACTTCAGCTATATGCGACTCCTCAGGGAGCGCGTATAACTGAAGGCCGAGTGAGCGCACAGTGTCCGGGCGCTGCGCTGGCCCGGGCACTGTCCGCGATCCCTTCACCTATATGCGACCGGGAGCGAGCACTCCCTGCGCCGCATTGGACTCCGGGCAGCCGCAGACTCGCGGCCGTCCGGAGTTTCCGGGACAGGCAGCATGCGTCATCACGCTGCGTGCGCAGCCTGATGATATCACCCGCCTGTACCGAGAAGAGCCCGTGGGAGGCCGGACAGCGAGGAGGCGGAGCGGCGAGGGAGACGGAGCAGCGGGGAGCCAGGTAAGTGTTTTTTTTGCTTTAAAATCCTACCTACACCTGCCTATAATCTATATGCTAGGGGGACCTATAGCCTGCCTATACCTGCTCATACCTGCCTATAGCCTGCCCATACCTGCCTATAGCCTGCCCATACCTGCCTATAGCCTGCCCATAACTGCCTATAGCCTACCCATACCTGCTAGGGGGACCTATAGCTTGCCCATACCTGCCTATAGCCTGCCTATACCTGCTAGGGGGACCTATACCTGCCTATACCCTGCCTAGGAGGACCTATACCTGCCTATACCCTGCCGATACCAGCTAGGGGGGCCTATACCTGCCTATAGCCTGCCTAGGGGGACCTATACCTGCCTATACCAGCCTATAACGACCTATACCTGCCTATACCCTGCCTATGTGGACCTATACCTGCCTATAACCTGCCTATGGGGGCAATTACCTGCCTATAGCCTGCCTAGGGGGACATATAGCTTCCTATAACCTGCCTATGGGGGACATACAGCGTCCTATACCTGCCTATGGGGGACATTAAACTGCCTATATCTGCCTATGGGGGACATTAAACTGCCTATATCTGCCTATGGGGGACATTAAACTGCCTATATCTGCCTATGGGGGACATTAAACTGCCTATATCTGCCTATGGGGGACATTAAACTGCCTATATCTGCCTATGGGGGACATTACACTGCCTATGTAATTTTATTGGTATCTGTTTTTATTTTTAAAATTCACCAGTAGCCGCTGCATTTTCCACCCTAGGCTTACACTCGAGTCAATAAGCTTTCCCGGTTTTTGTGGCAAAAGTAGGTGCCTCGGCTTATATTCGGGTCGGCTTATACTCGAGTATATACGGTATATACTCGATTAAGAAAGCCCATGACAAAGCCGTGTGTGAAATACGCATCAGGGGCCACATGTATGAAAACTGTCTTGGTCTAAGACTTTTCTTGTTGCCCTTAGCAACCAGAGCGCCCCTTTCATTTCATTTAGTGCTCTGAAAAAATAAAAGGGGAGCTCTGATTCAAGGCTCATTCTCAAGAAAGGTCCGGGTTCAAGAGGTAGGACCCACACCTAATACATAATGATGACATACCCTATCGATCTGCCATCAATGTGTAAGGCTGGACAACCCCTTTAAGGGAAATGTTCTCTCTCAACCATTTTATGGATAGTCACAGTTTATGCTACAAATGCTTGATAGATGAGAAAACCATCTATCAGAAAAGCCCCTATTTTTAATGAAAGTTTGTGTCCCAACTTCACAGACAACAGTTAACACATTAGGGCCTCTCCAGAAAAATCACAGAATTTTTTTTATCCCCAATTAAAATAATACACATTTATGACTCGAGTATAAGCCATTCACATGCTAGTATCACACTGAACACTGGTCATTTAAATAGATTCTGCATACACACCAAAATAACATATATGTATATATATGCAGGTAAATGTTCCCCATAGGCAGGTACAGGCAGGTATATGTCCCTCATAGGCAGGTATAGGCAGTTAAACATCCCCTATAGGCAGGGTTTTTAAGAAAATAAAAAAGAACTCGCCTCTCTCCCCAACTGCTCTGAGGCGTTCCGCCTTCTTCCCGGCACAGGGGGCGTGATGTCATCGGGGCACGCAGGGAGCATGATGACATAGCATGCCGTCTGTGTCGGATTCTCCGGAAGGCCGCAAGTCCGCGTGCGGCCTTTCGGAGTCCTCTTCATGGCAGGCAGCGCTCACTCTCTGCTCTGCAATAGTATCGTCATCTGTATGCGCCTCCTTTGGGAGATCGCCGCCGTAACCCGGGCCATGACAAAGAATATATTATGATACCATAGTCCTCTATTTCTTATCAGGTTTCAACACCAGACAAACAGATGTGGCTGTATGAGGAAGAAAAAATACTCCAAAATAAATGACAATCCTTCACCAAATCCATAATGAAGACCCTTCAAAATTGTAAGGTAATCAACCTGAAAAGGGCAGCCCCACCACTAGTGACTATTACCCCGGGACCCTGCTATATCGCTGACATAATAGGAGACTCATGATAGAAGCTGAATTTAAATAAAGAATTTCAAGCCATAGAAATTCTGGTTAGCAGAAAACTTTGATCCCTAAAGTTTTCTGCTAACCAGGATTCCTACAGCCTGAAATTCCTTATTTGAATTCAGCTTAAATTATGAGTGACTTTGTGATGAATATGTACTACCTGTCTTGTCTTTATTATCAGTGTGATTGTTTTAAACTGTATTGTAATAAAGGTTTATTTTTTTTACGTTTGGATCCCAGAGATAAGTGGAGGGGAAAGGGAAAAAGGTGAAATGTCTAAGTGTATTGTATATTTAAAAAAATGTATTTAAATGTGTAAAAATATAATACATATCAACAGCCACATAAAAAAGTAAATACTTTATCAATTTGTATTTATATGTGTATATAAAGAATGTATATACACATTTTGAATAAAAAAATAAATACTTCACCAATACCTTGAAATGAAGCTAATTGGGGTGTAGGACCAATACAGCAGGAAAGCAAGCTGTGTTTTATAATTCTGTTTGCCCTTTATTTCAAACATATTTTCATTGATATTCTACATAGATTTTTCTTTGTTTTACAATCCAATGTCTTGGATGACATTCCTTTTCTACATAAAAATTTCCTGTCCCTGACCAGTTAAAAAAACTCTTTGATATGAGCAAGCGGCAAGTCAGAAGCTACGTCAGCACCTAAGCATAAGAAAGGATCAGATTGTCTTTGCCATATGGGTTTTTCAAGAGTAGGCCCCAAACGAATGGACAGAAGCAGCATGCTTTGTGAAAGTGATACTTCCTATAGCAGTCCATGGGAAGTGCCATATAAACAGGACAAAAGGAAAGAGGCATGACCAGCGGGATCTTATAATAAATACCACTGCGAACGTCCTGCTCATCAGGACGGAAGATTAAAAACATGTTTTAATAGTTACAGTCACCAGCCTTTGATGTGCAAAAATGACCTGCTTAGACTGAAGCACGTTCTCTAGGAGAGATTCAGTTTCTGTTTGTCTTTGTGTAAGTTCTCCCTCTTCTTTTAGTTTATGTCCATTTTTATTTTTTCCGTTCAGTGTCATAAACAGCCTTACACATAAATCCTAACAGGCAGCATGAAGAATAAAAAAAAATTAGAAAGAGGTTTGAGGAAAAGACAATCTGTTTGTAAAAGATTAGAATAGGTAAGATTCATCAGGAGGAGGATGCAGGAATAGAGTTATGCATATGGCACACACAAAGAATGGATGCGCCAATAATTGTTAGACAAAGTAGTTGCATCTATTATAAAGTGAATAAGGGGCCTTCATACTTTGTTTTTTGTCTCTGTCTGTGGTATACGTCGGAATATGGTAAAAACAGTATTCCAACATGTACCACAGTGGAGTCATATAGAAGAACTGAGCATATATACTCCTACGTGGACCATGTTTCATCTAAGTGCCGCGCGTGCACATGTTATGTGCCGACAAAAATGAGTAGATGACCATTCTTTTTGGTATCTGGCACAGAAATAGTGTATGTTCAGAAAAGAGAGCAAATATAGTGGGTACAGTAAGTATTCAGACCCCTTTAAATTTTTCATTCTTTGTTTCATTGCAGCCATTTGGTAAGATCAAAAAAGTGTAGATACTTTTGCACATTTATTAAACAAGAAAAACTGAAATATCACATGGTCATAAGTATTCAGACCCTTTGCTGTGACTCACATGCTGTCCATTTCATTCTGATCCTCCTTGACATGGTTCTACTCCTTCATTGGAGTCCAGCTGTGTTTAATTAAACTGATTGGACTTGATTAGGAAAGGCACACACCTGTCTGTATAAGACCTCACAGCTCACAGTGCATGTCAGAGTAAATGAGAATCATGAGGTCTAAGGAACTGCCCAAGGAGCTCAGAGACAGAATTGTGGCAAGGCACAGATCTGGCCAAGGTTACAAAAGAATTTCTGCAGCACTCAAGGTTGCTAAGAGCACAGTGGCCTCCATAATCCTTAAATGGAAGAAGATTGGGAAGACCACAACTCTTCCTTGACCTGGCCGTCCAGCCAAACTAAGCAATCATGAGAGAAGAGCCTTGGTAAGAGGTAAAGAAGAACCTCAAGATCACTGTGGCTGAGCTCCAGAGATGCAGTAGATGGAAGAAAGTTCCACATAGTCAACTATCACTGCAGCCCTCCACCAGTCGGGGCTTTATGGCAGAGTGTGCCGACAGAAGCCTCTCCTCAGTGCAAGACATCTGAAAGCCGTATACAGTTTGCCAAAAAACACATGAAGGACTCCCAGATTTTGAGAAATAAGATTCTCTGGTCTGATGAGATGAAGATTAAACTTTTTGGTGTTAATTGTAAGTGGTATGTGTGGAAAAAAACAGGTACTGCTCATCACCTGCCCAATACAATCCCAACAGTGAAACATGGTGGTGGCAGCATAATGCTATGGGGGTGTTTTTCAGCTGCAGGGACAGGACGACTGGTTGCAACTGAAGGAAAGATGAATGCGGCCAAGTACAGAGATATCCTAGATAAAAACCTCTTCCAGACGCTCTGGACCTCAGACTGGACAATGACCCTAAGCACACAGCTAAAATAACAAAGCTGTGGGCTCAAAAAAACTCTGTGACCATTCTGGACTGGCCCAGTCAGAGCCCTGACCTAAACCCAACTGAGCATCTCTGGAGATACTTGAAAATGGCTGTCCACCAACGTTTACCATCCAACCTGAGGGAACTGGAGAATATCTGCAAGGAAGAATGGCAGAGGATCCTCAAATTCAGGTGTACTTGGCTGTACTAGCTCAAAAGGGAGCTTCTACTCAATACTGAGCAAAGGGTCTGAATACTTATGACCATGCAATATTTCAGTTTTTCTTGTTTAAAAAATTTGCAAAAATATCTACATTTCAGTTTTTTTTTCTTTGAAGATGGGAGAGGGGTGGTGCAGAGTGTACATTAATGGGCAAAAAAAATGAACTTTTTGGATCTCACCAAATGGCAGCAATGAAAGAAAGAGTGACAAATTTATAGGGGTCTGAATACTTTCCATACCCACTGTAAGACCATGCCTGCTCTATTGTTCTAAATGCCTCTGACAGTAGATGCCAGGGCTTCGGTTTTCACATTATCCTAATGGATACGGAGGAAGGAGACAAAAACAAGGTATCAACAGCACCTTAATCACCATCAGGGGAACGGAAAAAACAAAAGGAAACCCCTTTTGAGTAAGGGGGGGGCGGAAGGAAGTTTTTTGGGGGTTTTGAAGGGGGGGGGGGAAAAAGGGCCTGAAAACCCCCCCTTTTAACGTGAAAAGGGGGTGGGGCAGGGGGGGGCGAGGGCGGGGCGGGGATTGGGGAAAAGAAAGGAAAGAAGGCCGGGAAAAAAAGGGGGGTGATGGTGTAAAAAAGGGGGGGGGGGGCCAAAAAACGAGAACGGGGGGGGAAAAAAGAGAATTCCGGGCAAAAAGGGGCGAAAAGAAAAAGGGGGGTTAAAAAGGGGGGGAAAAGGAAGGGGCCCCCGGGGGGTTTTGGGGACTAGCCAAAAGGGGCCTACCCCCCCGGGGGGTGAAACAGAAGTTTTTTTTTTTTGGGGGGGAAAAATTAAAAAAAAATTTTTTTTCTTGAAGGGGAGGGGGGTGCGGGGGTTTTTGGGGGGGAAAAAAATTTTAAACCCCAAAAGGGGCAGAATGAAAAGAAAAGGGGGGGGGGGGGGTTTTAAAAGGAAAAGGGGGTCCAGAAACCCCGTAGTCCGGGGCTTTTTTTAAACCAAGGGGAGAAGGCAAAAAAAAGGGGGGAAATTTACCCCTAAGGTCTAAAAGTTAAAAATAGGGGCCATTTTTTCCCAATTTTGACGTTAGGGGGGAGGGGGGAAAAAAGAAATGCAGGTCCCTTTTTAAATTTTGTTTTGGGGAAACGGTGGGCTTTTTTGAAAGGGGGGGGGGGTATTAAAAAAAAGGGGGGTACGGGGCCGTTAGGCCTTTTTGCAAAAATGGAAAAAAGGTGTTTTTTTTAAAAAAATTCTTTTTTTTTTTTTTTTTTCCTCTTTTATTCAAAAAAATTTTTTATTTTTTTACTTTTTTTTTTTTTTTTTTCCCCTTTTTTTTAAAATTTTTTTTTTTTTTTTTTTTAAAATTATCCCAAACAATTTAATAATCTCTTTTAAATTCCCTTTAAAAAAAAACCCCCTTTTTTTTAAAATTTTTTTTTTTTTTTTTTCTTTTTTTTTTTCCTTTCCCCAAAAACCTCCTTTTTTTTTCCCCTTTTTTTTTTTTTAAAAGGGGAATTTTTGGGTTTTTTCCATCCCTTTTTTAAAAGTTTTTTTTTTTTAGGGGGGAAAAAAAATTAACAACCATTTTGTGCGTTTAAAAAAAAAAGCAAAAAAAAAAATTTTTTAAAAAAAAGGGCCCCCCCTTTTTTTTTGTAAAAATTAAAAATTTCCCCAAAATTTTTGGCCCAAAAGGGCCAAAACCCTCAAAAAATTTTAAAAACCATAAAAGGGATTAATTTTTCTTTTTTAAATAATTTTTATAAATTTAAAAATTTTTCCCCAACCAGTAAATATTTGAGGCCCTCAAATTTAAGAACTTTCCCCAAAGTTTTAAAAATTTAAGGAACTTCCCAACCACCGCTTAAAAAAGGGGGAAATTTGGGCTAAGATGGGGGGGCCCAATTTCCCCAAAGCAAAAAAAAAAAAAAAACCCAAAATAAAAAAAAAACCAAGGGTGCAGGCCGTTGCAGCTGTAAGGTAAAAAGAAAAATCTCAAATACAGAAAAGACAGCAGAACCAGCTTTAGAAAAGCCCAATTTAAATTTTCCTCATTTTATACATGTATAAATAGAAGGTTTTTGTTCCCCAAGATAAAAGCCCACCCTACTTAACCCCTGTAAACATTAGTGCCCTTGAATGTAACCGTTAACAAACGACAAAGCATTGAACAACTATCATTTGTTGCATCAGATCGACATTTGCTTCCAAATTTTTCCTTATTAGTTTTTTTTTTGGTTCTGAGCAAGAGCTTACATTTCTCCCGGGGTTGGAAAAACAAAAACATAGAAGCAACAGAAAGACTGAATTGTCGCTGGTCAAGTGAATGGGATTTCCCGCTTTCATTTATCGACTAGTTCTGGCTCTTGACAGAATGAATGACCTTCAACATTATGAAGGGGGCACTTGTCTATTACAGCCATTTAATGCAACTTATCTTTTGTGTAATCAGTACTGATCCAGGTGACATCCACCAATATCTGAGCATTTTGTCCTCTTGGGTGGGAAGAAATTCATAAAGTGAGAACTTGAAAATAGCGATGACAGTCAGAGACCAAAGACAACTCAATGAGTTTACCCCAAAAAAAGGTTTAAAAGCTCGAAGCGGGCCCCAGAATCTGATAAACCCGGGGCATGTCATGTGGATATTTTTTCTATAAAACTTTGTTCCAATAAACTTTATGTTTCTTTTTTTATTAATTACCCTGTAGATAGTAGATACGTCTTTGTTTTTAACCCCACAAGGGGGAAAACAAATTTAAAAAAGTCAGCGTGACTTCAATATAACCCATATAGACCTCAACAAGTTGGCAACGTGGTTGCATTGTAAATAAAATGCAAAAAAATGAAGCTTTTTAGGGGCCAAAAAAAAGACTGTCTATGTTTAAAAACATTTTTTTTGCCCATAGCAACCAAAAAACGGCCCTTTCTTTTTCCAAGCATATTGAAATGAAGGGTTACTATGGGTAAAAAAAGGGGGGGTTTTAGACCCAGACATTTTTCATACATTTTGGGGGCCCAAGATATTTATTTCAAAGCCCTATTCCCAAATTTTAAAAAAACAATACAATTCAGGCTATAATCAGGAAGGCAAGCCGAAACACTCAATACCCATCAGAAGATGATACAATGTTAGGCTGATAAAATAAACTTTTATGGGCTTTGTTTAACACGAATTTGTCCCTTTTACGGACTGTTTTTGAGGGGTGAAAATGCATCCGTAAAGCGATCCGAAAAACGCAAAAGTTGATATTTTATTTGGATGTTTTTTACTTTTCGAGTTGCGTTTTACGGACCGCTTTCCAATCGTTTGTTTTTTTTTCTCTCTCCTCCTTGCCCCCCCCCCCAGCACATTCACCTTCCCCCATCCCTTTTCCCCCTGAGCACCCCACCCCCCCCCGCCCGCCTCCACCCCCTGCCCGCACCTTACCAGCCCCGATCCCCCCCCGTCCAGCCGCCCGCCCCTCACCCCCCGATGCCCCTCCGTCCAGCCCCCCCCGATGCCACCCGGCCCCCCAAATGCGCTTTTTTAATCGCTTTCAGGGTGCAAACGCAGCTGATACAAACCAAATGTGGACGCTTTTGGCAGGTCCAAAACGGACCCATTTTCTCCTATGGGGGTTTCACTTCGTAAACGAAAAAAGAAATTTACATTCAATCTTAAGCGGGGTCGAAAAAACGCAGGGGAAACCTCAAAAGGGATGCCGATCCCGTGGGAACGGTTTATGCGCTTTTGCCATTGAACCAACGTTAATCACACGCAATTGTTTAAACCTTTTGCGGATCCGTAAAAAAGATCACAAAACTTGTGTGAACGAGCCCCCGAAAAAAAACCTCAAAAAAAAAAATAAATATATCACTACATAATACAATACCACATAATTGGGGAAGTAAGGGTTTATAAAGTCGGGGCGCACCCCGGGTCCCGCCATGGCCCCCCGGGCTTGCCGCTCTCTACGGGCCCCCGCGCCATCTCACCCACCCCCCCCTGCTTTCCCGTTTTTGTAGGAAGACTTTCGGAGGCCTGTTAACAAGAGAGTTGGGACCCGCACCTCTCACACATTGAGGTCATAAAATTTCAATATGCATCAATGAACGATTGAGCCCCCCTTCAATAAAACTGCCTAGTGTATGTGTAAAAGGTTGTTTTTTTTTTTCATAGGACCATTAACTGTGAGAGACAGAATAAAAAAAAAAATTATTAAAATAAAATAATTAATTTGCATTTTATTGTATGACATAAGTATTGATCACCTACCAACCAGCAACAATTCTGGCTCTCATAGACCTGCTAGTTTTCATTAAGAAGCCATCCTACTCTGCACCCATCACCTGTATAATTGTACCTGGTTCAAGTTGTTACCTGTATAAAAAACACCAGTCCACACACTCAATCACACTCCGACCTCTCCACCATGGCGAAAACCAAAAAACTGGGACAAAATTGTAGACCTTCACAAGGCTGGGATGAGCTACAGAACAACAGGCAAGCAGCTTGGTGAGAAGGCAAGTAACACATTACACCGTAAAGGATTAAAGTCCTACAGAGCATGCAAGGTTACACCAGCACTTGTCCAGGCCCGATTGAAGTTCACCAATGACCATCTGGATGATTCAGAGGAGGCATGGGAGAAGGTAATGTGGTCAGATGAGACCAAAATAGAACCTTTTGGTATCAACTCCACTCACCAGGTTTGGAGGAAGAAGAAGTACAACCTCAAGAACACTGTCCCAACCGTAAAGCATTGGGTTGGAAACATTATACATTGGGAGTGCTTTTCTTGCAAAGGTGACAGGAAGACTGCAGAGTATTGAAGGGAGGATGGCTGGTGTCAGGTATTGAGAGATTTTGGCCAACAACCTCCTTCTTTCAGTAAGACCACTGAAAACGGGTTGTGGCTGGGTCTTCCAGTATGACAATGACCCAAAACACACAGCCAGGGCAACTAAGGAGTTGTTCCGTAACAAGCATTTCAAGGTCCTAGAGTGGCCTAGCCAGTCACCAGACCTGAACCCAATTGAAAATCTTTGGAGGGAGCTGAAACTCAATGTATCCTAGCGACCGCTCTGAAACCTGAAAGTTCGGGACAAGATCTGTATGGAAGAGTGGGATAAAATTCCTGCAGCAGTGTGTGCAAACTTGGTCAAGAACTACAGTAAACGTCAGACCTCTGTAACTGCTAACAAAGGTTTCAGTTTCAAACACTAAGTTCTGTTTTTGTGTTGTATCAAATACTTATTTCATGCAATAAAATGCAAATTAATTCTTTAAAAATCAAACAATTTGATTTTCAGGAATGTTTTTTAGATTTTGTCTCTCACAGTTGAAGTGTACCTACGATAATAATTACAGACCTCTCCATTCTTTGTTGGTGTACATACATACAGTGGGGAAAATAAGTGGCGATTTTGCAGGTTTTCCAGCCTACAAAGAATGGAGAGGTCTGTCGTTTTTATCCTGGGTACACTTCAACTGTGAGAGACAAAATCTAAAAAATCCATTCTTCTGGCGTGTGGCAAATATGAATGCTTTTTGTAATCCTGAGTGACCTAAAACGGGTAAGGTTCATTCCGATTTCATGTCCGATAGTGAGAAAAACAGTTCTTTTTAAATTTATATTTGTCAAATGCCAGAATAATATGAGAGAGAGATTTTTTAAGGCATTTTTATTACTTTCTGCAAAGTCAAAAGTTTACATGCATTTCATTAGTATTTGGTTGCACACTTTTCTGGCTGCAAACTGCTAGATTTGAGCATAAAATGCTCTGAAAATACTGCACCTTACACAATAAGTGACACAGCGCTGGAAACAGCATGTCTGTCACTAGCCTGTTGTCCCTCAAAAAGGTTCCCTTTAAACAATGCTGCCCATGAGCAGGTTAAAAATTAGTTATCCCCTAATGGGATTTAAAAAAAAAAAAAAACATAAAATGTGGAAAAAATAAAAATATTCAATAAAAATTATAGTGCATACATTACACATAAAAACCACACAGACACATATTAGGTATCCACACAAGCACTAGAACCTATATAATTAATCTAACATGTTACTTAGTGTGAAATGCGCATGGTGTAAAAATATATTTAACAAACCGAATGCAGAAAAAAGCTTTTTTCATGTTCGCTGTAGACTCAAACTACGCCCTCCAAAAACATAACTTCTGTTGCATAAAACAAGTCCTCATACAACTTCCTCACCGAAAAAAATAAAAAAAAGTTATGAAACACAGCGAGGCAAAAACTGAAAGATTTAGCTGTTCATTAAGGTATGTTCAGGCCTAGTGCTTAAAGGGTTAAAAGTAATCCTTGTGATGGAAAACCCATTTAAGTACTGGGTTAGTTTCTGGAAAAATATTGTAGAAAAGGTATTTGTATATGACTCAAAATTATGCAGCTTTATTAATTAACGAGATGGCCGGTTTCCAAAATATTTGATAATTAAAAAAAGGTGACAAATATACCATAAAGGAGAGATAATTAACTTGTTTAAAAGGGATCTATGACTACTATATTTTTAAATAATTAACATGAGATACTGATACATACTTTTCTTCTTAGTCATTTTAATTTTTAGACTGTAGCTTTTTATTTATATTTTTTGGTTTTTAACAGCATTTAGAGAGATGCTTTACAGCATAGCAGCCTGTAAACAGAATGGGACCCATTGACTTCTATGTGATGGTTTTCTAGGCATGATCTGGGACCTGGGAAGAAATAACTTTGCAGGGAGGGGTTAGAGGGAGAGCTGTGACTATCACCTATTGTGACTGGTGGATCCTGAGTTATCTATTATACATTGGTGATGTCACCTTTCAGTGTAATCCTCCTTGTGCTGATAATGGAGAGTCTGCTGAAAATTTTTCTCTACAAAACAGGAAGTGTCAGACTATTATTAGGCATAGGCGAGTGAAAACTGGACGATTTCAGTTTAAAAAAAAAAAAATAGTGATATGAAAAATTAAGAAAAAAATCTTTAAAAAAGTGTTAAACATAAAAACATTAGGAGGTGGTTTTGCTTTACATGTATCCTGTGCCAATATGAAGGTTAGGCTCATGAAATATGTTGCAAAGAACTATACTGCACCAGATACATACGTAGAAAACGTGTTTTCATGATCAATGGTTAAAGAGGTTCTCTTAGCTTAAAAAACACAAACATACTAGAATCACACATGCAGTTTTTGAGCCAAATCCAAGGGGGATTGAAAAGGAACGGGAAATATATTTCTTCTTCATCTTGCTGCATTCACTACTGGCTCTGGGTCAAAGAACTGCATAAAACCTGCACATCCATTTACACAACAATTGCTTGTGTGCTTTTAGCCTAAGTGTGCTTTCACACAGGACAGCTACGCTGAGGATTTTCCAAATCACATTTAATGGGAAATCTGCCGTGCATTGCAACACCAGAATTGTGAACCGTATTTCAAGAAATCTTTTTTGCAACGAGAACAAAATCTGTGTAAAATTCATATATAAATTGCCATATCCATAATAACTGCCAAATGCAACAAGGAGAAAAGCTAGAGAGGCTTGGAGTAACTCAATAAGTTACTGGTAGGTTGTCACAGGTATCTGGAGCCATACTGACTGCAGTTCATCCCACAGCTGCTGAAGGGCGTGTAAGAGAGGATTCATAGAGTGAACACGATGATCGAAGTGGTCCCATACATAATCAATAGGACTTGATTTTGAGTTATTAGGGGCCTAGGTTGTACTTGGTTATGCACTTCCAACCAATGTCGGACATTTCTAGCTATGTGAAATGTCGCATTGTCAGATTCATCTGCCGGAGAAAAAAACAATCAGCTTGTATGGGTGTATGTCATCTGCAAGGATGGATTTATACCCAAATCAGTTGAAAGCACCTTTCCCATAGATAAGTGGACCTAGAGAATGACATAAAAACATTCCCCAGACCATAATGCGGCCACCACCAGCTTTGTGTTCTTCCAGCAATGGTTGCAGATTGATAGTTCAATAATGTTTCTAACTTGATCAGCATATGTACATCTATTCAATGAAGCTGGAAACATTAATCATTGGAGAAAGTAACCTTTTGCCAATCAATGGAGGTCCAATTCCGATTCTTCTGTGAAAACTGAAGCCTTTTGTGCCAATCCAATTTTTTATTTTTTTTTTAAAGCAGAAATGCATTGGCAATCTATCTGCCTCGGAGTTCCATACACAGTATGGTTCATTGAGCTGTTGTTTTAGACACAGGTCCGGTAGCCCACTGGTATATTTTGGCTGTAAGCTGCTTCACTGTAGCCTGTTGGTCCACCCTCACCCCCCCTTTGAAGTCCACATTCACCGCTCACATCAATGACACATGGTGCTCCGCAGTTTCCAGATCATGTACAATTGTCCAATCAATCCACTCAGGATACATTTGCAGCACAGCAGTTTCAGAAATACTGCCACCCTTGGCTTAAAAGCCAATAATTATTCCAATAATTGCCCATTTTACCTAAGACAGCAATGAGGTATATTGAGCAAACAGCCTATCACACAACTTATATACTCACCAAGCCAGCTCCTGCCACGTGACTCCCTTTATGAGCTACACATGACTTGACGCTGTTTGTAGTCTACTTAACAGATTCCAGATTTACTCTTTTCAACCATCAATATGTTTGGTTTTCCTATGTGTAATTTCCCCCAAAAATTCCTTTTGCTACATTGAAAGAGTCGTCAAACTGCTGTTGATACTTTTTGCTACTTTTATTTCACTACTGCATTCTGGTGTTAGATGGGTTGTTGGTCTGAACAGCTCATTAAAGGGGTTGTTTCGCTACAAGGATTACTTTTTATATTGAAGATGTTGAAAAAACAAGTTACTTTGTAATGTGTCCATTTGCAGTCTCCTACTTATTTCTAGATATCCCCTCTTGCATGGGCTGCATCAGCTCCTCAGGTCACTATAGCTACAGACCTGTTTGATCTCTCCTGATAGGCTGCCAGCTCTGGTCGCTCAGCAGCTCGTCTCTGCAGGTCAGTAATAGCCAGTAAAACCAGTAAACATGTCCCTGAATTCAAAAATGAAACCGACAAAACAGGACTAATATGTAGCTGATATGTAACTGATATACTGTACTAGGTCCCACCATCTAAAATTTTTGACCACTATAGCAATGCAACACCAGAACTTTTTGTAAATCCTTTCAATAATTTAGGTAGGACTGGAAAGACTATGTCTCAAGGAAATAAACAACCCATTTAATATTTTATTACAATTTGAAGCACTGCTCACTAAAGGACGAACATCCAATGTATGTAACAGACATGTATATGGATTTTTATTGATTAATGGGCAGCATTTTAGGTTATAATGAGGTGCAAAAGTTGTATTTAGCAATTAAAAGTAGAAACCCTTTTAATGTCAATTTTCCTTGGTTGCTGTTGAGACTAAACCCAAAAACATAACATCAGTAAAGGTTTCAAAGGGGTATGTCTCCATTGGTAACATCCAACTGGCAGATTCAGTATTAAATATTCACAAGGCATAAACGTAGAACAGCACAATACAGATTTATAAGAGAAGAAAGTCCTGAATTGTTATATCACAATGACCACCTGTATCTACTGAAACATGTCATGGAATGACATGTCAGGAATGGCCACAGGGTCACTTTAAAGGGTTTTCCAAGAGTTTTAAAAACCAATCTACCACCTTCCACTGTGCTAAAATGAAAAAAAAAAAAAATGAACCCATACCTACCTCTCCCTTCACCACCGTTCCGGTACCCTCCTCCCCCGATTCTTCATGATGATGAAACCAATCTCTGGCCTCAGCAGATAAATGCCTGCATGTACAGCCTGTGACCAGTGATTGGCTGCAGCATCATAGGATCCATGAACACGAGGTCATCTGGTAGTGCTGGAATGGTGGCGATAGGAGAAGTAAGTATAGGTTCATTTTCTATGTTAGCACAGTAGGATGCAGTATAGAGGTTTTAAAAGTCTTAGCAAACCCCTTAAACATAACTCAACCACAGTTTTTTAAACTCAGCCAATCCCAGCCTTCCACTGAAATGTCACTAAAGTTTCATGACGCAAACAAGTTGGCAATGACATACTGATAAAGGAACTACTAATACAGCTACTATGTCTCCATTTTGCCACACAAATGGTTTCTCTGATAAATGTCAGAATGATCTAAACTAACTTTGCAGGGTTTACAAATAACTGCACTTTGCTCATTGCAAGCAAAAAAAAAAAAACTACCAGAAGATGTGTGTGTTGGATTGACAACACTGTACTCCACTATGGCTGTTGGACTACTTTGTAATTACAAAATTTTCAAATTAGAAGCTTTAAAAAAAGAAGAAAAAAAAAGAATTTTCTGGCAAAACTCGCAGTCTTCAACATACTTGTATGTCTTTGCATTGGCTCAAATGTAGAGACATGTTAATTTCCAGCTCTGTAGGGATCATCTCAAGACAGTTTAAATATCTACTGTCGAATATACCATTTTTATTGAGTTCCATCATCCGGCAAATGACTAAACTACTATGTCTTAAAGTTTACATGGCAGGTGCAATGTCCATGATCTTGCAAAATCATTCTGGATTTTAGCCCTGGAGCTTTGCTGCGTAATTATTAACAGGGTGGTGTTAACAGGGAACTAATGAAGTTAACTTAAGTACTTGAACACACATCTGGAAGCAATGGGACAGCCAGAAGTCTTTAACCCTTTTGGCACCTATTACACAAGCACTCATGTTTATTTACAATGCTCACAAAAATTTAGCATACCTTTACTTAAATGAGAGAAATCACTTCAGCCATTTTTCTAAGTTTACTGTGTTCCTTACTATGGAAACCGCAAAACCCGTTACTGCTGCTCTAATTCATTACCGTCTTGATGACTTTAATTCTTTTCTAACTGGTCTTCCTTCTCTTAACTCTCCCCTCTCCAATCTATACTGAGTGCAGGAGCCAGGATCATCTTTCAGTCTTGATGCTATACTGATGCCTCTACCCCGTGCCAGTCTCTGCACTGGTCCCCCATTCACTTTAGGATTCAATTTAATGAAGTCTTCTCATCTCCATATTTACTTAGCTCTTTAAAAGCCAGCATAGAGAACAGGGAGATAATTTTAATCCCTTAACGACCTTGGACGTATGCGTACGCCCAGGTCGTTTGGGGGTTCACGCACCGGGACATATGCATACGTCCTGAGGCTCACACGAACTGTACAATAGAGTTCACACGACCGCTGCGTTATGTCAGCTGTATCGTACCGCTGACATCCCACAGCATTGGCCTCGACCGGAGATCACTCTAGGGGGGGGGGGGGGGTTGGGGATTAAACCCTTAGTTATCGCGATGTAGTGATCGCGATAACTAAGCGAGACACAGAAGGAGCGGGCTGCTGTCCCCTAAGTGACAGCCTGGAAGGTATAGAATGCCTTCCGGACTGTCTGTGACGTCTCATTTGAAAACGTGAGAAATGACTACTAAATTTCTAAGCCCCCTAATGTCGTAAAAAAAAAAAAAGACATTTAAAAAATTATGCCAACCTACAGTGGACATATGGTAGATGCTAGTTATAAACTATTTTGTGGTGAATAATTATGTCTTGTACGCAGAAATTTTAGAACTTTAAAAATGACAAATTGTTCCAAATTTTCACAAACTTTACTTACTTAAAGTACAATGTGTCACGAGAAAACAATCTATGAATCACATGGAAAAGTAAAAGTGTCAAAAAGTTATTCTCACATAAAGTGACACGTCAGATTTCAAAAAAAGGGCTGTGTCAGGAAGGCCTTAAGGGGTTAAAGGACACATATATGATGCTTTGTAGGAATACTGTTATGCTGTACTAGATCCCACCGCCTAATACTTTTGACCACTATAGCAATAAAACCAGAACTTTTTGTAAATCCTTTCAATAATTTAGGTAGGACTGGGAAGACTAGGTCTCAAGGAAAGAAATCAATTTCAAGTATTGCCTAACTAGAGATAGCTTGGCAGCTACACAGTTGTCACCTTTTTCTCTCTCTTTTGCCTTATAAGCCTCACCAGAATAAAACACAATTACCACATGGGCATGACTGGCACAGATTTGATAATAAAAAAGTACATAAAGAGACCTTTAAAACAGAACATGCAGCTACAGTGGATAAAATCTTTAAACAAATCCACAAAACTGGACAATGTACAGCTGATCTAGAAGGCCAAATGAATTGGATCACAAATGCTCTAAAGCAGTGGTGTCCTACTCAGTCAGTGGGCCAAAAGTAAAAATTTGTACAAAGTGGGGGGTCGTCCTGAATATTTACTCAAAAAAAGTTACAATTGAGGAAGTCTTTCCTTCCCAACAGATATAAAGATGAACCTTTTCATATGGAAACAAACTTAAAGGTGTTATCCAGGGAATAATAAAATGATGACTTATCTTGGACAGCCCTTCAATTTGGGATTGGTCAGGTGCTGAGTGCCAGCGCCGCTTCCGGTATAAGCACAGAAGGGAAGTGAAGCTGAAGCGCGTCACTGTGTTTAGGCTGGCTCTAGGTACTGCAGAGCAGCCTTCAATCACAGTGAATGATACTGCTCTACAGTGCTGCTTCACAGCACTGCACAGGGAGGTGCAGCGTGTGCCGCTTTGCTACAGCTGATCTGTGCAGTTGCTGAGTGTCGACACCCAACTAATCTATGTCTAATTGATGTCCTATCTGCCTTTGGTTTGGCCATTTTAGCGCTTACTTATGTATGACAGTGTAATACCTTATAAATAAGTCACCAAATAATACACCTATATATGCAACACAATATACCGTATGAATGATTGTTACAAAAAACGAAAACTCCTTCACTACCAAGACCCAATAATAATACTACTTAAGGATCAAATAATACTGCCAAACCATTGACCAAATGCGACTACCACATGTGACTATCAGTTGCCAAAGGCGTTCTATAGACATATATTACCACCATATAGTGGTAGGTAACTAGTGTACACAAGCTCTGCAGAAATATACAATCGCCAAACAGTGACCACATATTGGTAGATACTAATAGTATGTAGGTGCTCTGCAGACATATAAGTGATTACACAGCAGTTACATTTAGTGACCTACAGGAGACATTTTTTCTGAGGGGAATTATTCACTTTCCTTTTTTTTTCTCAATCCAACCCAGACCACGATGATAACTTCTCCCGGCCATGACTCGTCTCTGCAGAATTTACCAAACAAACATTTTAGAATCCTCACTTTTCCAGCACCTATATGCCTACCTACCTACTGGGTGGTTTATATACCTCCCTTCCTAATGGGGGTTTATACAGGAAAGCATGTTGATGCCTCATCCCCACAGCAACCTGGGCCAACTGAAATTACAAAATTATCTGGCAAGCCAAAACTTACTGCATGGCGGGACAGATTTAGCCCGCGTGTCACGTCAAGGAGAAAAGTGAGCCTGACTGGGAAACCAGCCACTGTCCCTGCCTCTTGACGTGCGCCTAACGGCAGGACGGGAACTGTACGACAGTCCCTGCGCTGCTAAAGTGCTGGGGCCGCAGAAGGAAGAATAGGTCAGACATCGGGTCCAATATCAAATAGGAACGCCAAGCCACAAATCAGAACCAAGGGACAAACGTAAACAAGCCAAGGGCAAACACTAGGGAGCGAGGTACAAAATCAGGAGACAACCGGGGGCAGAGAACAAGCCGAGTTTTTGGTACAAAGGGAAAATAAAACACAATCTACAGAACAAGTAACACAAGGTAGCCAGGAATATCACAGGCGCTGCACTCAGCCTTCAGGGAGTTTAAATGGGATTCCTGGATAACGCCCCTGCTGCTGATTGGAGCGGTCTCTGGGTGCTCCCATTGGCTGGTGCGACATGCCCCCTGTCAGGAGTGGCTGGGTGTCTGTCACTCACAGAGCTGTCAGCAGCATGTGTATCAGGGTGGGGTCGCAAATCAGCTGCTGCAGCCTGTTGATCCCTGCAGCCTGAGCACAGCCTAGCCCTGACACCGCGGGCCAGAGTTTGACACCACTGCTCTAAAGTAAGCAAAGAGGATTTTTAATCTTGGACCAATATTGGAGCCTACTGAGTTAAAAAAGTTCCTGCAGAATGAGATTTTATCCTGAATTGAAATTGGATTCTATCACATGGGGCTTTCCATTTTCACTCCCTTTTAATTACAATGTCAGCCACAGTTTGTCCCTATGAGAATTACTTTTGGAGAGATGTGGTTTTCCTTTGCCATCAGAAACTCTGATAACACAATTCCTGGCTTAATTGGCCTGTGCTACACATGAATGGGTCTGTAGTGAAGCACAGATATTCATAACAACTGATGTGTACTGTCACGAGACGCAGGGGGGCTCATAATTGGGGATGCTTGACCCTTCAAGGCTCTGTGCAGCCTCTTATTTCCCCTCTTGCGCCACTCCGTGGGGTGCTCCAGGCTTACTTTAGTCTCTCTGCTGCCCTCGTAGTGTGTGAACGTGGAGATCTCATGATGTCCAATCTGCCAATCTGACTTACTTTCCATGTTCTGGAGAGTCTTCAAAGAATGAGAACATGCCTCATCTATCACATTCTCACTTCTTTGTCAGGGCCCATCTATAGGTGACCAGTATGCCATTCAGTTTTTAACCTTGGCCTCTGAGTTACTCTGGAACACTGAAGCTCTAGATGCTATCTCCCAGGAAGGTCTCGCTTGTAGCGTTAAAGATGAGATGGTTGATCTGGATCTTTCTACCTGGAATAATGTCATAACTCTGACAACCCACATAAATATTGCTGAGAGGCATCAAGAGCCTGAGCAAGCTTATAGAACAACACGCTTGGCACCTACCTCCCTGAGACTCATTTAGAAAACTTTGTAGAGAGCCTCTGATTTTCAAACCTGCCCTAACATAATTATCTACTGTCTTTGAATTTACAGAGGAGCCAAATATAATTTCCTATGATATTTGGGATTATATGGTCAGGCCAGAAAAACTGTGCCTAAGGTTGATCCTTAGAAAAGACTCCTTTCAATTACTTACTTTCTTGGCCATCCTGGTTTCCTCATTGGCAGCAGGTTTTGCAGTACTAGTATTTGTGATTTCAAGTTCCAAGAGCATCTTCTCCCATTCCTAATTCAGACTGTGGCTAACCTAGAGAAACCTTCACCCAGCTCTTTCATCAATAGGAAGGTCCTGGCCCAGTGTGGCCAGTATCAGATGCTATTATTGAGTCTCCAGACTGGAGTGCTACATCAGGTACAAATCTTCTATGTGTTGAAGAAATCCATCTGTTCGGTGCTACTAAAATTCATGCCACAAACACTGACTGGTCACCAGGAGAAATCACCTGCAGGGGTAAAGAATGCTTCAACTCCTGCATTTCTGTATCCCATCCTCCTCCAGTTCCTTAGTCTCAGGCTGAAGATGTGTTCTCGCAGACTTGTTGCCACCCCACAGACTATATGACTGCCCTGTAGACTAGCTGCAATACAATCTTCAATACACCAAATTGGAGAAGTACCTAATTGAACAAAAAAGTCTGCCTTCCTTTTTGCTGCTCAACTTGGCATTAATTTCTTCAACCATGTTATCTGCCTTAATGGACTGCCAAACACACAGTTTTTGAATGAGAGGTGTAATCCACTTCAAGTTCAGGCAAGCAATGTGTGCCCTGTTGCAAGATGAACTAGACTGTACTGCCTACCATCCCTATTCCATTGGAGAGGTGGAACAAACACATCAGGTGTAGGGCAACTGTCTTCATCACTTTGTGGTCTCTTGACATGGTGACTTGGTGAACATGCTATCCTGGGTAGTATTTGCTGACGGAGTGTCCACCAATCTTTGTCCTTTATCATTGCCTGAAGTCAGCACGCTTGTCTATCTCTTCCTTTCCATTTCCTTTGAACTGTTGGCAGTTAACATCTGAGTCTGAGAATTCCTCTGCATTTGGCAGGTTTAACCTGGTTGGAATAAGCCAAAAGGACTGGACAATAAAACAGAAAAGTATCCAGCCTAGCAGTTGCACAGATTAACAATCCAAAGGGTGCATCAGATACAAAACAAAAAGTGGCTCACCAATAGATGATGAAATAGCAGGACAACTAGGCAGATATACAGATTGGAATGACACTACGAATGAATTCAGTTTAGGCCATGTTCACACGGCTTAAAATGGGACGCATTTCAGTCCGTAATTCGTGCCGTTACTGTGCGAACTACGGGCTGGAATACGTCCCAGTCATTACGGTAATCCACAGTTCTCATAGAGAACTATGGATTACGTGTCCTCTCCCCGCTCTGCGAATACGGCGCAGGGGGAGATAAGTGACATGTCATTTACTAGCAGCGTATACGCGCCGCTAGCAATGATAGTCTATGTGCTGGCCCCACGCTCCCGCCCACACGGCGTAATTGCGGGCCATAATTACTCCCCGCAATTACGCCGTGTGAACATGGCCTTAGGAGTAAGAAAATGATAAATGAAACCCATCCCCTACTAACTCTCCCTGAATCTTTCCCTAGACCTATCCCTATGATATCCCTCACACTAGCACGCAGCTGTAAGATCCAGCACTAGGTAAAACACAGTTGAAAAAGAGATATGAGACAAAAACTAAGATACATAAAATATTAATAATGGTACTGCTCTGGCAGAAGGATTTTGATCCTTAAAGGGGTTTTCACACAAAGTCACAGGCAGTTTTAGACACTCACTGGTTTGGCTATGGATGAGTCTATAGCACTGATTGACATTTTAGCTCTGCTATTCCTAGTTATTCCTATTACAGTGACATGACTACAAGAGATTTATAAAGTATATAGCACTATGCTATAAAACCAAAATCAAAATAGCAACGTATTTGGTAATAGTCTTTTTATTTACCTTTCTCTAGATGTTAAAAGCTATTAATTGTAGTGAAAAAACACTTTAGCAGCAATCTGGATGGAATCCACAGCACACCTTTAGATGTAAGTTCAGTTAATATTTATTGAAGCAAGTTATATTATTTAGGGACTTTGTCACGGTTCACGCTGTGGTCCCTGCTATGGACCGTCGGCGCGCCCGGGTCTCCCATGACCCGGCTGCTGCTGTGGCATCCTCTAGTGTCCCTGGCTCTTGTCACTCACCTGTCCTGGTTCCTGTCAGTCATGCACCTGTTCCTGCTAGCAGGTTTGAGTCTCCATTGCTTCCTCCAGCCCCCTGGACACGCGCGCGGCACTGCATTTAAAGAGACAGTGTTCCTGTTTCCTGCCCAGTGACCTCTGATCCCTGGCTTCATAAGGAACTTCCTCCCTTTGCTCTGGGTCAGTAAGTTGTTGTGTTTGCTCATACATAGAGCTTGACCCCTTGGCTTCTGATGGCTGCTGTACATTTATCAGTAAGTTTACCAGTTTCTGTTTACCCGTTACCTGTTGAACATCTGCCGCTGCACCTGTCTGCCAAATACCTGCTGATACCTGATGTTATACTAAGTCTGCTACCATCCTGGGACTGTGCCTTTAAAGGCTACACCTGCGGTGCCCTGTGTCCATTCCAGCGTTGTCCATTCCTGTCCTGCACTTCGGCTACCCACTGCGAGTGTTACCATCTGCGCCCATGTTGGGCCCAGAGGATCTGCCATACCTGGACGTTTTTAGCCTCCTCGGTTAGAAAACGTAACAGACTTTTTGACAAAAACCACAGGGGCCAAAACATTGCATGTAATTGTCAGAAAGGTGTGCTGTAGATTCTTTGCAAAAAATGGAGATACAAGGATTGCAAAAAAAGTGACTGACAAGACTAGACTGGGCAAAATATACAAGACACAATCTAGGGCTCCAGTAAATTGGATGCATTTAGCAGAGTGCTAGAGTGCTCTTTGGAGAGAACAATGTAACTAGCATCAATATATTCAGCTGTTCCCCTTACTGAACAGGAACTCCACGCACCCAACTGTTGAAACCAAACATTGTATAATTACAAAAAGTGGATGAACGTTAGCATTCTTCAAGCAAAAGGTAGGACAAATTTTTAATTCATGATCAGTAGTAGACATATCGTGGCAAGTGCTTATATGTACTGTTATATGCAGTTGAAACCAGAAGTTTACATACACTATATAAAAAGTCACAAATGCATGTTTTTCTCACTATCTGACATGAAATTAGAATAAACCTTACCTGTTTTAGGTCAATTAGGATTACCAAAATTATTTATATGTGCTAAATGCCAGAATAATGGGAGAGAAGTTTTTACAGCATTTTTATTACTTTCTGCAAAGTCAAAAGTTTCCATACATTTCATTAGTATTTGGTAGCATTGCCCTTAAACTCTATGACTTGGGTCAAACATTTTGGATATCCTTTCACAAGCTTCTAACAATAGTTGATAGAAGTTTTGGCCCATTCCTCTTGACAGAACTGGTGTAACTGAGCCATGTGTGTAGGTTGCCTTGCTCGCACCTACCTTTTCAGCTTTGCCCATAAATTTTCAAGATTGAGATCAAGGCTTTGTGATGGCCACTCCAAAACATTGACTTGATTATCCTTAAGTCACTTTATAACCAGGTTGGCAGTATGCTTCGAGTCATTGTCCATTTGGAAGACCCATTTCCGTCCAAGCTTTAACTTCCTGGCTGATGTTTTGAGATGTTGCTTCAGTAATGCCATATAATCTTCTTTCCTCATTATGCCATCTATTTTGTGAAGTGTACCAGTCTCTCCTGCAGCAAAACAACCCAACAACATGATGCTGCCAACCCCGTGTTTCACAGTTGGGATGGTGTTCTTAGGCTTCCAAGTTTCTCCCCTTTTTCCTCCAAACATAACGATGGAAATTGTGAGCAAACAGTTCAATTTTAGTTTCATCAGACCATCAGATTGGTGTGTCTCCAATTTACTCAGATGTTGCCAATAAACCTATTAGAAGCTTCTAAAAACATGACATCATCATATGGGCTGTCCCAAATTGTTTAAAGGCATAGTAATCCCAGTGTATGTAAACTTTTGACTTTGCAGAAAGTAGTAAAAATGCCTTAAAATACGCTCTCTCTCATTCTGGCATTTGTAAATATAAATCATTTTGGTAATCCTAAATGACCTAAAACGGGTAAGGTTTATTCTGATTTCATGTCAGATAGTGAGAACAACATGCATATGTGTCTTTTTATGTAGTGTATGTAAACTGGTTTCAACTGTATATAGTATGCAGAATGTCTTCTGGATTTGGAGACACAGCTAGAAGTGACACCTTTGTCTAAGTTGCAAAACAAAGGTGCACTTCCTGCTAAACATTGAATAAGACTATTGGTTAGGTAGCCTCAATGGCTAGAAACAAAAGAAAGTGGAGCTTCTGGTAGTCTTCCTTCACCAGAGGATTCTCACATTCCCAGTTTAAAGTTTTTTTCCGAAGGGAGGAAAACAAAATAGTAGCCATACTTATTGGAGTTGAAATTTTAAATTGATTAATTTAGATCTAAGAGTGAAACGGAGTGTTAAATCATGTTCTTATCAAGGGTTACATTTCGGCCAGCACTGTGGGGCAGATTTATTAATAATATCTAACTCTTAGTGTAAAGTTAGACTACACAATCTTACAATGAGCCACATTTATAATAGTGCTCATAAACCTGGTGCATGTTGGAACTCTTCAGTCTAACTTTACAACATTTTTAAGTTGTCTTACTTCATGCCATTGACTGCAGCAAAATTTTAAAGGATTTTTGCTGCCCAGCATTGCATACTAAGGTCTTGCCCTCTTTTCACAAGGAGACAAGTGCCTAGAAACACATCATAAATGTGGTGTAAAGCACGTATGACATTATTTTTGGTGCAATGGTGCCAGAATTATTGTGCAAGTATCTTGATAAATGTGACTGAGTGTGATTTACACAGAAAATGCAGCTTGAAGCAGTTTAATATCAGACATGTGCAATCAAGGTCTGAGAGCAAAAAAACACAACTCTTTATAAAGTGTTATATGTATACAGTGCTGGACACGATGCCTCCATATTCTTTCTTAATATATGCATAGGTTCATTATTACTTACTTGTTATTTTGTAGTTTTTTGGCGGTCAACGCCCAAAGTGAGAGATTCTTGTCAATTGATTTTAACTACTTAATAATGTAATTTTTCTTCTGTTATCTACATTTTTGTTATAAATGCCTCTTTGAATCCATTAGAGCACTGAGTTTTTGTTTTGGCTATGTTGGTCAATGTACCTAATTTGTGATCAAGAACTCCAGAGTAAACTGACAGAACATGGGTTTTACTGCTATCCAAAGTTCATACTCCAACACTACCAACCCTAGAAATCTTTATAAAGACGCTAGCAATTACCAATCCTCGCTCCATGCTGCCTGATCAGCTGGTCTACCCTGAAAGCTGTTTGAGGGGGTTGCCTTAAAACTATTTCAGATGTGGTTCTACAAAAGTGAGTCTACTTACCTGTCCCGGCTCCTGAAAATGCTGCGGCGTCTGCTGGCTGCTCGTACTCACCAGCTCTCGCTCCTGCTCGAACCCGTCCTCTGTGGCTGCCTGCGCACGCATGTCTTCTACTATTTAAAGGGACAGTGTCCCAATTACTTGTCTCTTGACCTGTGACCCCTGGCTATTTAAGAAACTTCCCGTCCTTACTCTAGCGTCAGTTCATTGTTTTTGCTTCTACATAGAGTTTGACCCTTGGCTGCTGTATTGCTGATGTTACCTGTGTTACCTGTACGTTTACCTGTACCTATTACTGCTGTTCCTGCCGCAGCACCAGTCTGTTTTAATACCTGCTGAATATCTGCCGCTGTACCTAGTCCGCTACCTGCCTGGGGCTGCGCTACCTGTCTACGGCTACACCTCCTATGACCTGTCATCGCTACCAATGTCCGGTGTCCCTGTCCTGCACGTCGGCTACCACCGCGAGTTATACCATCTACATGACATGATCAGTGGGGCGGCCTGAGAGGAACATCAGGTTAGCAGCAGCATTGGACTGGGTGAATACGGGACCAATAATGCTGTTGTCACGTTTTCTAACACAGAGGTTAGAAACGCCGAATATGCTGATCTGATAAATGGTATAACTCGCGGTGCTCCAAAGGTCCGCATAACTGGGGTTTCTAACCTATGCGTTAGAAAACATGACAATAGCAATAATAGTCCCGTACGGTGTACACAATAGAAAATTGTGTTTGTCCATCTCGCTTCCCAAAAAACTAGAATAGGTTGAATATAGCCCAAAATTAATCCAATGAAAACTATGCGTCAGCATCCAAAAAACGAGTCCTCACTTTATTTGTGGCAACATAAAGATAATGTCATTTGTACTACAATTTGAAAGCTATAGAAACTAAACCCCCACAAAAATGGTGCAACTGCGTTTTTTTACGCTCCATTCTACAAAGATTTTTTTTTTTTAATTTCCCAGTACATTACAAAAGAAGTTATGGCTTCTTGGAAGATGGAGAGGAAAAAACATTGACAACAAACAAATATCCCTGTGACAGGGAGTGGGTTACAGGGACACTCCTCCTTTAGCTTTTGCATTATCTTCAATGTTATGTTCGTAGTAATTCTACTCAAATTTTTATTACCCACTTAGTCCTAAGAGTTATTGTTCTATTTCTTTACTCAACATTGACCTTAAGGTTTTCACTTCCACAACAGCAGAACACATAAATAGATGTTTAGCAGCATTAACTGAGATCAAGTGAGATTCATTACAACCCCCAAGCCCAGATAATAATCAGACACCCTCTTAACATTATCCGAGCTGCAAACATAGAGAAGTTCCTTATCAAGGTATTCGCACCAGATATAGAAAAAGCTTTGTAAATATTGTTGTGGCCTTTCTTGTTGCAGTTAGAGAGAATTTTTGTGTATCCCCCTCCCTGAATTTTACTCTTAGACTTCCTGACCTGCCTACTCCATATTTAAAAATTCCAACTACTTGTTTATTATCAATTCATATAGCTAAGCTTCCAGACAAGGTGCGCATTGAGGGATATTACAAAACTTCCTCTACTTTCATGATAATGAAAAAAAGTGTTCTCTATCTGCACCTCCATTGACTGTTGAGGTAGTGATTGGCTGCAGCATAAAGGGAGCGATGTACATGACAATCAGTGGGGAGGACCGAGAGGAACATTAGAGTACCAACAGCATTGGACTGGGGGAGTACCTTTTTATCATCATTTCATGACAGTGTGGGACAGTAAGGCAGTTTTCAAAACTGCTGGTGAACCCCATTAAAGTAGATAACTCAGAGACTATGTTCATGAACATCCCCTCCAAAAGAGCAAGACCAAATTATTTTAATTTTTTTTTTTTTAAAAAAGCACATCCTGCATTGTACATCTTTGGGTATTATTCTCACCCCACAAATTTCTACACTATATAAATGGAATTATACATGGTAAGCTGTTCAACATAGTTTGTAAGGCCAAAAAAAGACAGATGTCCATCCAGTTCAGCCAATTGTGCTATAATGTTGATCCAGAGGAAGGCAAAACCCTGCATAAGGTAGAAGCTAATTGTCCTCATTTCAGAGAAAAAATTCCTTCCCAACTCCAATCTGACAATCGGAATAAATCCCTGGATCAACAACTCTTCTCCAGAATCCTAGTCACTATAACTTGTTATATTATTACACTCCAGAAATGCATCCAAACCCTTTTTGAACTCTGTTAGTGAATTCACCATGACAATTTCCTCTGGAAGAGAGTTCCACAGTCTCACTGCTCTTACAGTAAAGAATCCCTTTCTAGGTCTATGTAGAAACCTTCTTTCCTTTAGGCGTAGAGGATGCTCCCTTGTTCTAGAAACAGTACTGGGTATAAATAGATCTTGGAAGAGATCTCTATATTGACCTTTAATATATTTATACATATTCATTATGTCTCCCTGAAGCCGTTTTTCCTCTAAACTAAAAAACCCAAACCTTGCTAATCTTTCTGGGTATTGCAGTCCACCAAGTCCTTTTATTATTTTTGTTGCCCGCCTTTGTACCTGTTCAAGCTCTACAATGCATTTCCTGTGCACTGGTGCCCAAAACTGTACACAATACTCCATGTGTGGTCTAACCAGTGACTTGTATAATGGGAGAATAATGTTCTCTTCTATGCCCCTTTTAATACAACATATAATCCTCTTTGCCTTGGCAGCTGCTGCCTGACACTGGCTGCTACAATTAAGTTTACTGTCCACCAGGATTCCCAAGTTCTTCTTCATGTCACTTTTACCCAGATTTTCTCCGTTTAACAAGTACTAATTTAGTGTATTTTTTCCTCATGCGCATAACTTTGCATTTATCGGTGTTAAACCTCATCTGCCACTTCTCTGCCCAGGCCTCCAACTTATCCAGATCCCTTTGTAACAATAAATTATCCTCTATTGTGTTGATTACTTCACACAGTTTAGTATCATCAGCAAAGATTGATATTCCACTGTGCAATCCTTCTGTTAGGTCATTAATGAATATATTAAAGAGACTAGGGCCCAATACTGACCCCTGTGGTACCCCACTAGTAACAGGGATCCAATCTGAGTATGTACCATTGATCACCAGATCTGCAAAGATGGTCAATTCCACAATTGACCATGGACAATTGTTTTTATTCAGTCCAGTACCCACACCCTTCTGGCTCCTCTCTTCAGTCTAGTATTTCAGGATTTGTACGGACTAACAAAAGATGTAAAATGGTGTTACGCACAATGTTTTATTACAAAAATTGTTGAAGTCTCTCTTCAACTCATTTTACACAATATAATAAAACTGCTCAAATTGCCCAGTTAACCTAGGTAGGAGTGTTGTCTAATTCACTTCAGTAGGTTGGCCTGGAGTCAACAATTATTGCCATATAAACAGTGGATAGTTTTCTGTGGACCACAGACATGTTGCCACCACCTTCACTAAAAAATCAACATATAATGTGCATACCTTATGCCTTTGGAGGACAGTTAGAGTATGTTCAAAGGGTGTATTGCGCCCTGTACCTTTGCGCGTCACAATACGTTTGCTGTTGAAAGTAGTTTTAACAGCGCTACAGAGCGGCCTAATATTACTTTTGCTTTCCCCTGTGGATACTCGCTCGAAAGAAGAGACATGTCACTTCTTTTTATGGGCGCGCAGTACACACCGGTAAATACGCTGGGTTATCATAGCACTCATCGAGAGCTATGATTTTACTATATTTGCGGAGTGTACTTTGGACGCATTTCTGCGCAATTACAAGCCAAAGTATGTCCCCAAATATGTTGTGTGAACATACCCTTAGCATGGCTTTTGTTTAAAATTTATACTTGAATCTAAGCATATTGGTAATCCATTGTTCCCGCTAGGACTAAAGAGTTCTCTCTTTGGAAAAAAAAACAATATAGTTGCAATGTTATTAGGACAAGAATTTGCTCAATGACAGACACTTGTTTCATAGGGTAAACCATGTTGCTACCTATATAAACAACATTTATTCAACGGTTCCTAGCAACTGTTTAAGGGTATCTAATGAGCAAAGAAATCTCAGCAAACATATTGATCATGTCCAATGGCTGCCTGTCTATGGAATCAATTGCTCTACAAGATGAATATATTATTTCCTTTACTTCCTGCAGTAACTATACTAAATGATAAATTAGGAGGAACCAATAATAAAAATCATAAATCTAATCAAATTTATTCCATTCACAACTAAGATACACCCAGCACCTAAACTGAGATTTAATTTTCAATTTTTATATTAAACAAAGGATTATTTTAATTACGTTGTACAAGAAAAAAAGAAGAAGTAACTAGAAAAGATATTTTAGAGTAATCTGATTGTGTTTAGGGAACAATTTTGAATTTTGGAGATACACTTGGCCTTTAATGAGCCTTCACAAGTCCTTCCTGAGGAAAGTATAAACATTATAGGTGCCCACTTAGCTTCTTTCTAACTATAGTTGCAATAAAGAAATTTCTGAGGAAGTTACAGCCATATTTTTTTGAGTTTTAAATGCTACCATTGGTTTAATTTGCTCTACATTTTCCTTTCCTTTGTAAGTTTTATTGTTTATACAACTTAGCCTCATGTCCTTACACCTTGTTATTGCCGTTTCTTGTATGTAATCTTCAGAAAAAAAAAAAAAAAACGTTTTTAAAACTAACAAAGATAAGCAGGAATTTCTGGAAAGAAATCGGTTACCTGCATGCAAAGCTGAGTGGCAAACCAAATATATTGCCTAAAGTATGGAAACTTTGCAGGGGGAAAATAGTCGTCCAAGTCAGTGCGGAAACTGTTACATAGTTGGATGAGCCCAGAACTGAAGGTTGACCCCTTAAAAATATTTGTACTGCAAAGACAACACAGCTTATCATACAAATTAATTCACTATGGAGTTAAATTGTGACCTTGGTATTTGCTCAAATTCATTTTTCTAGTTGAGAGAAGACACCGTTTCCAATTCCTATTTCCTAAACAAATGCATTACATCATATGGATGAGCTTCCTCCGAGATTGCATTATTTACATAGAACCGGAGTATACATGAGTCATACATATGAGTCTATACAATATATGGGTTTCTCCATTTGACTTCAATTATTGATATCAAATATCTTCAGTGATATCCTAATGTTTTGAGAAGCACTACTATATACATATACTTAACATACTTTTTGTCAATTATTGCTTGAATTTTTTTTTTACAAAATAACAAATATGATATGTATTGCATGTATAACATCAGTTTTCTAGCTACACCCTAAAAAAAATTCTAGGTTGTCATACAGTGCAATTCTGATAAAACTGAAACGCCTTTTTGCAAATTTACTAGATCAACTCTGTATTCTTCTTTAATTTTTTGTATGTAAAATCCCATTGATGATGAATGAGAATGCGCTTGAAACAAATAAAAGCTGTCTATAAGATATTATAAAATAGTCCAGTTTACTAGTAAATGAAAACCTATGGCCACAAAATACCAGCAGATGGAAGTTTCCTAAGACATAAAGAAGGTTACAAAAATGTCACAAAGCGTTGCTAAGGGCCAATAACTCCTCAGCATCTATATGAAGAAATTATTGATGCCCTGTACACTATATTCTCTTGCATTTATTATTTTCACACACACAATATATTTTACAAAGTGTCTGGTTATGTTCATGGTAAATGTACAAGTCTCTTGAGGAAACAAGAGAGATCAAAGAGAGATACAGCACAGCAAGAAAACTAGTTTCGTAAAACACAATAGCCTTCAATTTTGTAGTATTAAATATATAAGAATAAAAAATAGAGAGACATTAAAGGTACATGTATATAAGTGTTCTCCAGGAAATGGAACTTTTGCCCAACCCATGTAATCACCAGCAGGGGGCAAGTGAGACTCTCCCATTCACAGACATTTTTCCCCTTGCACCCCCAAGGGCCTGACTTTTTATTATTTTAAAGAAAATTAGTCTCAAAAGTTGTAATTAAAGTTGCTGAACACTTAAATGGGTTTTCTCACTACATTGATTCATCTCCTGTTTTCTTGGTTTCATTTTGAATTCAGGGGCTTGTTTACTGGCTTCTACTAGGTTGCAGTGGAAGCCAGGTCTGTAGCTATAGCAACCAGTACTGGCAGCCTATCATAAGAGATTGAACAGGTCTGTAGCTATAGTGACCTGAGGAGCTGATGCAGCCCATACAAGAGGGGATATCTAGGAATAGGTAGGACACTGTTAATGTACACATATTGCAAAGTGACTTGTTTTTATAAGATCTTTAACATAAAAAGCAATCCTTGTAGCGAGACAACCCCTTTAAGTAATGAAGATATGAAATGCTATTCTAACTACAAGGCCAATCTGTTATGGAGTTCTATTTGATATTATATCAGATGTCCAGCTACTAGATGCCATTACATTCTCGTGAACGGTAGCACTGTATTATTGAGCAGTTTCATTGCATGATATGGTTTTCTTAGTGGCTGGATTGTAATAATTTACTTTTCAGTTTTCATTAAAACATATGGCAAGTAGTAGTTTTTTTTTACAGAAAAAGATCCATCTCCAGTGAAAAAACTCCAAATTAACTACTTGTACTTAAAGAGAACCTGTCACAATGATCATGCTATCTCATCTGCCAGCATCATGTTATAGAGCAAGTGGAGATGAGATGACTGATATAGTTTTGTGGGGAAATATTTTCGGCGATCCTATCAGTGACTGACAGCTATTTCTGTATGCACACTCATACAAAGAAAACTAATCAGTCACTCATACGACCGCCCACTGGACTCGAACCAAAAATAAGCATAGATTTGAATGAATGAACTACAAAGTTCTACTGAATCTTTACCTACAAAAACTATATACTAGTCTCATTAACTTTGCATTCTCTATAACATGCTGCTGTTAGATGAGAGAGCATGTGCAGTGTGACATTTTAAGTGATCCTTTTAAGTGTATAAATCGATGTTGTAATCTACAATAAAGAATGTTGTGTATGTGGTTAGTTTAGAAGGAGGCAATACTTCTGTTACTGCAACTTTCTTCTCCCAGCTGAGAGAAAGAAGATGGGAGGGAGGGAATAACATACGCTGTTTGGGGTACAATTACTAACTTTTTACTATGTGGGGCACTATTACTATTTGGGGCTCTATGGATAGGGAGCTTGTACAAATTTGGGAATTCATTGGAAAGTGCTGGAAAAGAGAGGAGTCTAAAATGTATTTGTGGTAAATTCTACAGGGACGAGTAGTGACCGGGAGAAGAAGACATTGCATGCTGTACCGGACAGAGAAAAAATGGAAGGGAACGACTCATCAGGGAAGACATCATGGAGGTTTGGGCCCGGTGGAGAAGAAAAGGAGAAGAGAACAACTCCCATCAGAGATAACGTCTCCTGTGAGTCCCTGCTGTCAGGGGTCATTTTACTTCTGTGTTGAATCAGTTCTGTGTTCATGTGATGGTGACCTGACTACTGGGGATGTGATTGGTGGTGTTGTAGGTTATATTGGTGCTTATGTAGTGTCAGTGTGGGCTTGTCCCTGATTGTAAAGCAAGCGCACACCTGACTCTGTGATGAGGGGTTTCTCTGCACCACTTTTCTCTCTTGCTTGTGTTTATGGGGCTCTCACACAGAGCGGTTTTGGTGCATTTTTTGATGCGTTTTTTTGTGCAGAAATGTACAGCATGAACTGCTCTGCCTTTCTGCACAAAAATGCACCAAAAACACATTAAAAATGCACCAAAAACACTCTGTGTGAAAGCACCTTTATAGTGTAGTTTATTTTAGAAAGTGGCGAGGTGCGAGAACAAGGGAAATTTTTCAGCGGATATTGTATGTGGGCTGGTGGGGGCTCTGTTCCAGGGCTGATTTTTATTCCCAGTCCGGCCCTGGGAAGCTGAGGAAGGAAGAGAGCAAGGATGGAAGGAAGAAAGGAAAGAATCAAGGAAAGAATTATATGTTACACAAGAAAAGGTGTGACTGTAATGGAAAATTTCTAGTTAATAAAGACCTGCATGATTCAAGGAGTGTATGTCAGTGTATTAATAGGGAAAGGGAGAGGAGTGCTAAGTGTAATGTGAGCTGAAATCGTTTGCCAGTAACAGTCGGATGTGACCACGGTAGGTCATTTACACTGTTTTAGTAACTGGACTAAATCTGTAAAAAGGTCTGCATGCAAATAGTACTTAGTGATGGCTGAAAATACACAAACTGCCCATCGAGTTCAATCACCTATGAAGGGAATAGTTTTACATAGGTATTAAGGGGATTGCATTTTTTTGTACTTTTCCCTGATGGCGCACCTTTGAATAGGACTACAAGTGTTTTTTCAGATCAAAGTCTTAATCACAAACATTAAGCATCTATTTTGATAGTTTGACAACATAAAAATTAAAATATGAAATTGCAAAGCCTTAAAAAAAACTTTGTATTTTATGAAGAGTCCATATAAGACTGATAAAGTGGTCATTCCTAAAACATTGTGTTGATTTTGCATGGCAGGCTAAATTTTCCTTTGTCTGCATTGGAAAATCAGACAGTGCACAAGTGCTGCGATATAAGCTTTTCATCTGCATCTCTACCCAGAAGCCCATGGTTGAATCATGCCTTTTAAATGAACACTCTTTGAATTTACTTTATCTTGATCTAAAGCCCCGAAAGGCCCACAAATCATGGACTTTTTAAAACAAAATACATACATTTTAATAGGTTTTTTATTCTTTTCGATTGGGTGGTAGTCGGTAATGTAATGAAGAAGTATTAGACTTTCAGGTTTTTTTTTTTTTTTTTTAAGTGGTGGTGGAATATATTGATGGAAATGAAAAATAATATTTTTTTATCAGAATGTCTTTTAAATGAAAAGGTTTTACATTTACATTACAAGAGGGACTTCTGGCAAAATCTCACCTCAAGGGACAGACAAAGAAGAAATAAGCAGGCTGATAAAAGTATCTATAATATTATTAGGGTGGGAAAAGATGGGCTGCATTTATAACAAGGGGTTTTATGGGATGTTCTTAATAAATATTTACAAGCTGCACACACAAGTCTTCTTAGGAGGCATATATACTCGACAATGGCAAAGAATAGGGAAATATATTCAGCAAAGAAATATTTTATTAAATCCAACTTCTGATATTATGGTAAGAAAACCTTAAATTAACAATACATATCCTTTTATAGTGCACTCACACAGCCATATGTTAACGCTAAATATATTTGTTTGAAAGCATTTTTTGCCAGGGCGACTTGTGTTTGTTCATATTAACATACAGGATTATTGGGACATAAACTGTATATGAGTACATTATAATGTTAATACTATACTTCATTTGGGAAACTACATTTACAAACACAATAAAGACTAAGCAGAATGATACACCTATATTACAGAACCAAGTTTAAATATATGGCTCCATACTAGAACGCAATAAGCCTCCAATCTTTAGTTAAAGTGGGGAGGTCTTTATCATACAGAATCTTTTACCACTGGGCCTAACCCCAATAATATCTCATAAAGGACCTCTGGTATTCCCTAGGGAGCACATGACAAATGATAAATCATAGTTTAGTAGGTTCGTATTTAGCAAGTATTCAAAGCCAAGTCTACCTGAAGAGTTGCTACCTATGATGTCTTGCTTTCTTTTAAAGTCTTAAAGGAAACTGTGAGGTGGTTTATCATATCAGCATATCGAGGAGACTACCTATCTGAGTCAGTGTGACCGGTTCCACATGGGAAGTATCCTCCTGATGAACCCAATAATATGGAGGGGGGGCAACGCGTCCGAGGATAAGGTTTCGCATGTATGGCTTGAGATGGATGTTGCGATAAATGTATCTTATAGTTCCCTAACTACGGAATCGATATATATGGACATTACCCTTAATTGAAGAAATAAAATTGCTGTGTTTCAATATCAGCGGACTGTGAACATTTGAGTACTTTATATGGGACTCTAATGTGTTTTGTGTGATAACTATGTTAGGATTCCTTGAATTTTGTTGTATCTTTAAACACTGTACAGAAATGTACTATCAATGCTTTAGTGTTTCTGGTGGTTGATAGGGACATAAGTGATTGCAATAGGTAGCTCTACTAAGGACTAGGTCCGATCCTTATCGGGACGATTAACTTGGTACTATTTGAGGATAAGGTTAGGGATATTAGATAGGGAGACAGTGTGTATATGTTTATATATAGAATATATTCGATTAACGGTGACTTGTCGTATATTTTTTTTTTTTTTTTTTTAGTAATAGTATATTTTTTATTGGGTTTATATTTAAAAAGTTATATTTAGAGTTTGGGATTTGTTTAGGATTTTTTTCAGTGACTGGCGTGGTTTCATAGCGTTACCCCGAATATAAGACAGGAGGCGATATAGAGGAGAGAAGCTGCTGAGCTCTGTGATATATAGGAATTTTACTGTATGATATATCAATGGGTAGATCCACAACCTCTCCCTTGGGTCATCCAACCGAATTGGGACTATGTGCTCACCCAAAAAGAGACAAAAAAGGATAGTGGATAGGGACAGGACTGGACGCACTGATATAGCTGTCGTGATCTAGATGTTATAGTGAAAATATCGATATATGAGTTTGCTCACCTGAGCTTGTCTGTACAGTATTATGGTTACAACACATATAAAGGATGGTTTTCAGTAAATTATCACCATCAGCAAGCCATGTACTCCAAGTGTCCACTCATGCACATCACCCACGATGGGCATGGAGGAGAAGATTATATAGCCATTTGATCCACTTCTGGCTATCCAGCCACGAATAGGAGTGGAGGTAGTGCTAGCGCTTGTATATATCAAATAAAAATCTTTCCGTTTAAGATTAAAAAAATCCTCTATAGATTCTGAGAATTTTATTTTTAAAATATAAATATAAAAAACAATCAATTATAAAAAGAACCAACGCGTTTCCCGTGCATCCTCGCACGCTTCCTCAGGGCTTCTGGCAATGTTCACCATCTCCTTTCCCGAAATAGTCAGTGAGGGTACCACCTCTTTTGCAAGATTTGCCAATCCAACGTCGCCCCTTGTACATACATCTAAGCGACGTATTAATATGGCGCAAAATACACAAATATTTAAGATCACACAAACATTTTTAGAAATACTAAAAGCATTTAAGAACAAACGCTGCACCACACTCTATTCAAAGCTTATACAAAGAACCCATTGCGTGTAGGTACTATCTTTCTCCTTTCACTCATTTCCTCTGAAATGCGTAGATGTACCTCTGGCGCCGGCTCCGCTGGCGTGAACCGGGATATGGCTGCGCAACATCAGCCTGGAATCGATGACTTTGTCTCACCTTAATCCTATAAACACGGCATTGCGCACTTCATGCTCAATGCCCCCCCCAGTATAGTTCGCAGAGGCTCTTACTACCCTTATACTATTACAGATGTTGATGGGGAATTGATTTATATATTAGGAGAAAAAACCTGTTCATGGGTAATTTTGAAGATCTATATATCCTCTCTGATTACAATGGTTAAATTCGGCCAGCATCATTCGTTCTTACTATATGAGGTTCATAGCAAACTTGATAATCATTATGGGAATGGTCCACTTTTGGACAGGATGGCAGCCAGTTTCCTATATGATCGCCTTAAATACAAATTGCTTCAAGGCCTATCAGATTTACTTCCACTATAAATATGGATGCCATCCTAAATATTTAGATTCTATGAGATCTGCTTCCCATGATACGGGTAAGAGTCGGCACAAAAACCCATTTAAACAAGTGGACTTCCAACATAATCTTTATACATTTATCACCAGTAAAACACTACGCAACAAAAACGGGCAATGAGAAATGTACCTTTTGGACAATTCGGCAAGTCCGGAAAAAACTTGTACCTCGGATGTCAATTCTATCAGGAGCAGGACACTAAATTCTTTCAGGAAAGGTTTAAGGGAATATGGGTTATTCCCAAAATCCATTAATTGAGGTGGCAACAAAAAATTAGTGCGCAAGGAATACGGCTAGAGGGAATTAGAGTCTCTCTCCCAAAAAAAAAGATAGTACAGGGGGGGGAATTCAAAAATATTATAGTTACATCATATTCGTCACAACATTCTGAAAGACTATATTCCATCTTAAGAAAACATTGGGGAATCCTACTTTGGACCCCTTTTGAAGACTAAGATTACTTTAAAACCAAGTACACTATAGAAGAGTCCAAGACTATTAAAGTTCACGTTTGGCCCCATCCCGAGAAACAAACAATATCGACAAAAAAGAACTCGAGAGGGTCTCTAAGAGCCATGTGGAAGGGAGTAAAGTAGGTAACAACATGTGCCATTTTTACACACATGCAAAATTGTGCTCCATGTTGCAAACCTAGGTACAGTCTTTTTTCTGTTCTCCACATCCACAAAATGAAAAATTCAAGATTCTGTATCATATGTAACTGTTGATCCTTGCTATGTGGTTTACTCTTATCACCTTGCAGCTGCCTTGGTAAGCAGTACGTTTCTGGAGAGGACAAACCACCAAACTCTCCCAACGAGATGAATATTCACAGATCAAATATTAAAATAGGAATAGACTGTATAGCCTTCCCAGACATGCTTCTAGTATGAACACCCAGATGGTAATTATAATTTAAGTACTCAGCACCATCGATTTTACTATTCAGAAGATACAACGGATAGACTTCATGCATTGACGAACAAGGAAATGTACTGGATCTTCAAATTAAACACCCTTAATCCTGCTGGTCTAAATGAAGCCCAAGAAGTCATTCATTAAGAAAGAGTAGAAGGATCCAATTTCATGTTATTTTATATAGTTATATTATGGGCAAAACAGGTTTTTGTCCTCCCTTATTTTCTCCTAATATATAGATTCTATTCCCCATCAACAGCTGTAATAGTATAAGGGTAGTAAGAGCCTCTGCGAACTATACTGGCATTGAGCATGCGCAATGCCGTTTTGAGTCAAGTGTACTGTCAAACGTTCATCGATTCACTAGTGCTGTGATTTTGCGCAAATCCGGTTGGGCACGAGTCGGCGCCGTGGTACAGTCGCTTTCAGCACGGAAATTAGGGGAAAGGCAGATAGATACGTAACTACACGCAGGGCTCTTTTGTATACAGGCGCTTTGGAATAGAGTGTGTTTTGCCAGCGGTTTGTTCTCTCTATATGCTGTTTAGAATTTGTCTAAAAAATTGGGGTTCGTGTGATTCTTAAATATTTTGTTTGATATTTTGCGCCATATTAATACGTCGCTTAGATGTATGTACAAGGGCGACGTTATTGGATCTGGCAATTCTCTGCAAACAGCATGGTGGTAAACATTCACTGCACTATTTAGGGAAAGGAGATGGTGAACATGCCAGATTCCCCCTGAGGAAGCCGTGCGACTGAGGATGCACTCGCGAAACGCGTTGGATCGTTTTTATACATTGATTGTTTTTATATTTATATTTTAAAATAAAATTCTCATAATCTTATAGAGGATTTTTTTAATCTTTCCATCTGATTCTTAACGGAAAGATAAGATTTTTATTTGATATTATTATCAAAGCGCTCTAGCAATCTACCTCCAATCCTACTCGTGGCTGGATAGCCAGATGTGGATAAAATACGGCTATATAGGATTATATGGATAGAGAGAGAAGTCTGTGCCTCTGTTGTATATGGTTATATGATGGTGGGGTAGAAGGGAGCTCTGTGGATATAGTAGTGTTTTATGATTAGAGAAGAGAAGCTGGCTTGATATATAGGGTGATATGATAGAGGAGATAACCCTGAGTTTTGCCGAGTTATATAGGGTTATCATGTAGGAAGGATGTGAGCTTGGCTATGTGATACATAGGGTTATATTATAGAGGAGTGGAGCCTGAGCTCTGTTATATAAGGTTATATGATAGATGGGAGGAACGCTGAGCTCTGTGTTATATAGATTTATATGATGTCGAGGAGAGAAGCTGAGCTCTGTGATATATAGGGTTATTATGATAGAGGAGAGCAAGCTGAGCTCTGTGATATATTGGGTTATATGACGAGGAGTGAAGCTGAGCTCTGGGTATATAGGGGTTATATGATAGAAGGAGAGGAAGCTGAGATCTTGTGATTTATAGGGGTTATATGATAGACGGTGAGGAGCGGAGCTCCTGTGATATATAGGGTTATTTGTTGAGGAGAAGCTGAGCTCTGTGATATATAGGGTTATATGATAGAGAAGAGCTGAAGCACTGTGATATATAGGTTATATGATAGGGAGAGAAGATCAGAGCTCTGTGATATAATAGGGTTATATGGAAAACATTGGCACTGTGGAAAATATAAAAACAAGAGACGCCAAGGAGCACAAAATTTTGTCTAGGGTGAGAGTATATAAGTGAGACTCTCACCCTTACAGTAGTTGTATTCATGGTAGATAGTAGCAGCTGGTCCCGATACTCCTCAAATTCTCGGACCGACGCGGTACCTTGAGTCCTCACGATGTCAGACATATGCAAATTTCAATTTTACGTTTGTATGGAAAAAAAGTAAAATTTTATGAGCATAGCAAGAGGTCTAGCGCTTTCGATAATAGTAGTAATTGGTAGTGCCGAATAAAATAAGGGATATAATCCCAAATAGAGGTTTATCTCTGTTAATTAATAAATAAAATATTACCCCTGATATATCTATTAAAATAAAGTCAGACTTTTGAATAACGCGAAACATCCTTAAAATTTGCGTTGCAATCTGTCTCCCTCTTTATTACAGACTTATCAAAGGTGCCTGACTTTTTTATAGTTTAACTTTCAGTGGTTATATTTTATTTATTTAAGATAAAGAGAAAACCTATTTGGGATTATATCCCTTAATTTATTCCTGGCACTGAATTTAATACTTATTATCGAAAGCGCTAGAACCCTTGCCATATCACCTTTAATTTTCCTTTTGCTATCTTCAAAGTTAATATAAGAAATTGCAGTATTGGGTTATATGATAGATGGAGAGAAGCTGAGCTCTGTGATATATAAGGTTATATAATAGGGTAGGAGCTGAGCTATGTGATATAATAAGCGTTATATGGATAAGAGGAGAGAAGGCTGAGCTTGTGATATTATAGGGTTATATGACTAGTGGAGCTGTAGGCTGATGACTCTGTGTTAATATAGGGTTATATGATCAGAGGAGAGAGTAGCTGAGCTTCGTGATTATATAGGCGTTATGAAGATAGAGGAGAGAAGCTGAGCTATGTGATATATAGGAATGATATGTTAGAGGAGATAAGCGTTTGAGCTCTGTGATTGATAGCGATTATATGGACAGCGGGTATGAGATGTGATGCTCTGTGATATATAGTTTATATAAACGGCCCAGGGATAGTGCTAGAGGAACAACAGAAAGGTGTGGGGAGACACGCAAAAAGCGCCAGTGTATTCCTCCGTGTAGTATTGTATAAACTGATTAAATAAATCAATTCTGATTGGTTTTACCGCTAACCTGGATGGGGTTTTGTAAGTAAAATATTGGTACAAATCACTATGTAGGTATGGTCCATAATGGGGTTATATTTCGATTAAATAAATCTTTCTTATTGGTACGCTACACCCTGGCGGGTTGTACATAAATATGGTACAACTCATATGTAGGTATGGTCCTTTAATGGGTATATCCGCCAGTATAGCTGCCTCTCTCTTAGAAAACGCCCGACTAATTGCACTGGGAGTCTTTCGGGGATAATATTACTGCAAAAAGAGGGAACAGAATGTCCTTTGTTTGTAAGAAAAAAAAGGCGCTTTGGATATATTAAAAAAGCCAATAAAATTAAATAAGGAACTATAGTTTACACAACTCGTTAGTCCTAGTTAAATTTAATTTATTATTGGTCTTTTTGTTTAATATATCCCAAGCGCCTTTTTTCTCTTACAAACAAAGGACGTTCTGGTCCCTCTTTTTGCAATAATATAGGGATAGAAGCTGAGATCTGTGATATATAGGGTTATATGATACAGGAGAAAAATGGCTGAGAGGTTTAGTTTCCACTTTAGGGATTGCCAGGAATTGTAAAATGGTGGGGTCACTGCTCTATTATTCCTGAAAAGAGGAGTAGCCCTGTTTTATATGTTAGTTTGTGTGGCGGGGGTGCTCGAGGTTATAACTTGATGCGCGCAACATTATCATATTTAGCCACCTTTCCAACTCATCTCCTCCTCTTAAGGAATATATTGTGGATTTGCCATGGATTTTTTTTTACTGGATTGCTCATTTAGGTTGCTTAAAATAGTATATACAACCCTGTGGTGCCCACCATAACATTGACAGCCATACAGTGCCTTCAGTTGAATATAGCTGTCAATTAAATTATATTACTTTCTGAAATATAAAGACACAGACAAAGCATGTTTCTGTCCTGATGGCTGGGAGGTACTGGGCGCTACATATTGCTTTACATTGAAAGAAGATTGGATACACATCAGTGGTAAGCAGGGCAACCTTTCCTTTGGTTTTCCTGGTCTCTTCTTATGGCTCTGATAATTATTTTTTTGGGGGCTAAGATCAGACAAAAATGTGAATACAGAATAAGGCCTTTATTAAGGGGTGTTTAATGGCATATCACGAGAAGCAATGAACACTGTATATACAGATTAGCAGGGAGCCTTCATGCTCTCTGCTCTTCGGCCCCAGCAGTCATGTGACCACTGGGGCTCAGTGACAGCAGAAGTTTAACAGATCAGCCCTACAGTGACTCCATGTGCTGTAGTTCCCCTATTACTAAGGCTTATATATGAGCCCAAATGAAAGAAGAAATTAGCGAAAATAAAAAGTTCTGTAAAAATGCCCCCCAAAAGGTCTTTATCTGATCCTATGGGGGTTTAATGTGTAAATTAAATAAAATAAGAACACACAAATACATAGAATAAGAAAAAAATAAAATAACTGACAGCCTAAAAACAGCAACTTTTACCCCACCCTTGACGATGCTAAAACTTTTCATCATATACATCATATATGAATGTTCGTGACAGATAAGGGATGATTATAAAACTTACTCTAGAGCCACTTTTAACGTAAAAAACAAAAATCTGAAAAACAGAATTATTATTTTTACTATTTTACCTGATATTATAAAAAATGTAATGTAAAAATGACATAAAAATAAATTCCACTTAACATATAGAAACAAAACATGGAAGGAATTAGTAGAACCACCAAGTGTGAGAAAGCGTTCAAACCTTCATGCACTAAGAAAAAGGAAAATGAGGCTGGTCTGTAAGAAGGGTAAAGGGGGCCTGTTAGGAACTGGGTAATTGTTATATGATACATCGCAGGCACGACACAACACAATAATGGGGTGAGAGGAGAGAGTAAGAAAACCCAGCAACTTTTCCAGAGGATAAATGGACAGTTCATAAATACAGTGGGTGAAGTAAGTATTGAACACGTCACTAATTTTCTAAGTAAATATATTTCTAAATGGTGCTATTGGCATTAAATTCTCATCAGATGTAACAACCCATCCAAACCCCACAGGCAATGAAATCAAAACATAAAGAGAAATGACAAGGGGAAAAAGTATTTAACACGCTTAGTGAAATGTAATATTTTGTATTAAATTTCTTTGTTTGGGTATTGTCGGCACCTTCAAGGCTGTTTCCTGTCATGGAGAGACTAGTCCATGGTGGTGTCAAACTGGGGTACTCAAGCTGGTGGGAAAACTACAACTACAATTCATGTACTCTGTTATAGAATGCATATAAATGCATCGATGGGGAGTTGTAGTTTCCCAACAGCCTGGTGGCGCCGCTAGTTTGAAAACTCGTGGAGCTAGCAGACATTGCATTGCTAAGTATGTATTTATTAGGCTCATTCTTTCTACATTTGATTTGGATTTTGTGGCTGGTGAACTACAATCCTCAGCCATCACTCTGAAATAGCTGCTAGTCATTTTATTGTGCATTTGTATTGGTATGTGTGTGAACTACAGATCCTTCTAGCACATTCACTCTGATTCTGCTTGTATTATATTGTGCATTTCGAATTGGTTCTATGTGTGTGAACTACAATATCCTCAGCCTTCCCTATGAAATATTGACTGTATTATATTGTGACATTTTGACATTCTGCGTGATGTGTGTTGTGAATCTACAATCCTCAGCCATCCTCTGAAATTTCTGCTGTATTATATTGTCGCATTTGAATGGATTTATGCCTTGAACTCGACAGCATACCCAAGGTCTTGTGTTCCCTAATGACCCTTTGCTTATCAGCCATTTGATCCCAAAATCTCCCTACATAGAAGTCGTTTTTCTGTGACAGGGTCCCATTTGCTACTCCACCCCAATTTACTACACCTGAGTTCACAGATGATATGTGTGAGTATGACCAGCTCAGAGAACACCTATAATTTTGTTTAGATGAGTCAATCTGACCCTCGGGTCAAATCGTCGAATTATATTAGTGCATGATTTGAGTATTTTGTAGATTAGCAAGTGATACGTTTGTAGTGATCTTTGGATGAAAATTTGAACCGTAAATGCGGACCCGATAAGTGGGCTAATAAGGGGGCCAGGGAGGAAGGCCTTTTCTGTGAGTACCTATCTTTATGATTCCACAATCTATTCACACCATGGCTCACTCTAAGGCATATACCTTGCAGCCATCTCACATTTCTACTGTACCAACCCGTCTCACCCCCCCTGACAATTCTATCCATATCAGCGCCTTATATCCTCCCCCTCAACCCATGTATACATAACCCACACACTGTTTCTCCCTTTTTAATCACCACCAAAATCAGCCCATGTTGGCGTAGTGCTGCAACATACGCCGCTCTTACTCATCCACTTAACCCATCTGCTGTCGCTTTTCATTCTATGCTTCTCGCTGCAGGTTGACTTCTCTACTAACCCCAGGCCTCACCCTCCTTCACTGCTCATCCCAATTCCTCCTCCTTACCATAGAAACCATGCTAACCAGCTCGCTATTCGCCTGTACGTCCTCTTCCCTGCCTTTTAAATGTGCCTGTGGCAATGCTCGATCGTTTGGCAACAAAATCAACTGCGGTTCTATGACATGATTCTCTACACAACTCCTCATCAACCTGCTGGCCATAACAGAAAACATGGCTCCAGACACTTCCTGGACACCGCTTTCCCTTTGTTTGCCGCTCTCAACCTATGGCGGGCACTACACTTCCCACACCCGACCCTGGAGAACAGGAGGGTGGAGGAGTTCGGCCTACTTCTTTCTTCACATTGCACCTTACAGCTAATTACGCACTCTCACTTTCCCCTATTTATGAAGTCCACACATTAGAGACCTCCTTTCGGCCCATTTCCGTATCAGAGTCGCAGTTGTGTAACAGATCCCCCGGCTCACCCGCCAATTTCTGGATAATTTCGCTGGCCTGCTCCCCTATTTCCTACTCTTCTGAATTGACCCACTCTACTCATGGGGTGCTTTTCAACATGCACCATTGATGATCCCATGTAGCTCTTCTGCCTCTCAGTTTCTTTTCACTGACCTCTTCTCTGGGCCTCTTCCTTGCAGTTTCATCTGACTCTCCACCCAGACGAAGGATGGGAACTCTCCGTGATCTGGTCTTCTGCGTCTCTCATCTAGTTTCTATTCCTCTACCAAAAGATCCCTTATGCTATCTCTGATCATAACCTTATCTCTTTTACTAATCAATCTCAGCCTATCTCCTGGGTCACAACCGGTCCGCCTTAACCCATTCAGAAATATCTAGCTCCTTTAACAATCCAGGAACTAAGACACCATACAGTCCTGTCACTGCCCCCAATCTCATCCCTCTCCTGGTCCTGTCCTGGCTGTCAAACATTAAAACGAAACTCTCATCATATCACCCTGGACATTATTGGCACCAACTCTCACACCCGCACAACCTGAGTCTGAGCCGGCAAGCCTTGGCCTAGAAACACCTCAGACTCGGTTTCCTGCAACGATGCTCCAGGTTGTGCTGTGCGTATGTTGGAGATAGTCGAATCTACACTGCGCAGAGACTTTATCCACTAACAAAAATTCAATGCTCAGGATCTTATCCACATGCCCTTCACAGCGCTAACAAACAATTATTTCAACTCCATAATCTCAACCTTACACAACTCAAGCCCTCAAAATGCCTGCCCTGTTTGACACCATCACTCCCCTTCCTCAGGGCCTACAAGCTCAGGCCATCCGGTCTCTGACCTCTTGCTGAGGACTTCGGGACCACTCTGACAATTCAAAGACAAAATTGACAGTATCGGGCATAATCATATTCATCACAAACCCCAAGCAGAAACCCCATCCTGTCCCTTCCGCACATCCTTAGTGTGTTCTCTAGCTCTTGACCCAACGACAGCAAGAAGAAATGTATACAGGCTTCTCCTGTCTGCTCGCCCCACCACCCTGTCTAGCGACCCCCATTCCCTCCCACCTTCTCTCTGTCTATTTCTCAGCTATCCTCTTCTCACCTTTCTGCAATCTGTAATCCTTACTCTCTCCACTGGGATCTTCCCATCATCCTTTAAACAGGCGACTCTAATCTCCCCTACTATAAAAAATAACCCTCCCTGGACCCATCTGTGCTAATGCCAAACTACGACAGTTCTCTAAAACTTCCCTTTATACTATAAGCTCATGGAAATCGCCCCTCGGGTCTACCTCTCAGTCTATAATCCGACCTGTATGTCTCATCTTGCTAACTCTCATCTGGATCCTCTACCATATAAGGTGTTCGCTTCTCTTTTACCAACTCCACTGAAACTGCTCGTTAAAGTGTCTAACGATCTCCACACTGGCTAAAAAATCTATATGGGCAAATAACTTTCGTTGTTGGTTCTTTCTGATCTCTTGCAGCATCTTGACACTGTCTGATCACAATCTTTACCTCAGGCATGTCCGCACCATATTTGGCATCCAAGGATACTGCTCTCGCATTGGTTACTCTTCCTACACTCTCTACCGCTTCTTTAGTGTCTCAGTTGCAGGTTTCTACTTCCTCTAACTCTCCCCTCTTGCCGTAGGGGTCACTCAGGGGTCATTTCTTGGTCATACTCTTCTCAATCTATACTCTTGCCCCATTGGCCAACAAAACCATTCAGTTAGATTTGGCTTACAGCTACCATCCTCTACGCTGTGACACTCAATTATACCACTCTTCCCTAGTGAGACGCCTCATTCTCCTGTCCCTAGCCTAAAGAACACCAGTGTCTGTCTGTCCGCTGTCTCTGACATTTCCATGTCACCTCTCTCTATCTCCAACTAACAACCATCACCAAAAAAAGAACTTATTGTTTTCCCCATCTGTAACCATCCCTCCAGCTGCTGTATCTTCTCTCTCTCAGTGTGTCGGCATTCATAACCTAGCAGCAGGCCGATGTCTTGGGGTTATTTCTTAGACTTGATCTGATCCTTCACCCATATATACCAATCCCATTGCCCAGCTCCTGTCACTTGCATCAAGAACATCTCCCAGATTCCGATCATTTTCTCAACTGTGGGATAACAACTCAACTGCTCATTATTGCTCTTATTCATCTCGTCTTGACTACTGTAAACTACACCTTTGCCTCTATCGGTTCACTCTTCTGTAAACTCCCCATCTGTCCAATCTATCCTGATTGCCGCAGCAGGATTGTCTTTCCTCTCCAGCCGCTTACTACTGATGCCTCTACACTGTCGTCCATAGTCAACGTGCACTGGTCTGCCCATCCAGTACTGGATATATCCAGCCATAATAAATAATCACTCTCACTCATAAAGCTCTCCTACAGTGCCTGACACCCCCCATACACCATCTCCTCCTCTACATTCTCTGGTCGTTACAACCTCCTGCCCATCCGCTATTTCTCAGCCTCAGTTAACGGTAACATCAATGACTACCAGACTACAATCTTAGCAACCTCACTTGCCGTCTTCAATGATTTTGCACGTTGCTCCACCCATTCTTGGAAACATCCTTACCACGTAACCATCTGGCACAATCCCAGCCTTACGCAGTTTTAAGAGTGTCCTCGAAATCCACATCTTCTGCAGGCAGTGCCTACCAAAACAACAAATCACTAATTGTTAACCCCCACTTCTATCACACACATTTGTCACTCCTCTACACATTGGGCACTCACAGGCCACTTATATGTTATATAGATGTAACAGTCATGGTGGCAGGTTCACCAATTTTTATGTAAACCTCCCCAAATTTGATACAGCATGGCTGGGCCATTGTAAATTTAGGCACTACTCCCCCTTTGTTTCCCCCCGGCCCTCTTAGATTGTCAAGCATCTTGACGAGCAGGGCCCTCACATCTGTGTGTCTCACACTTGTGTTAAGTAGCTTTCACTGTGTAATGTCTGTCTTTGTTGTAAATTTTTTATACCTCTACATTGTAAAGTGCTGCGAAATATGTCTGGCGCCTATATAAATAATGACTTTTTATTATTATTATTACACATACTTTTTCAAATCCCTGAATAGTTCTGTTAAAGCTTCCTTCTATGAACTCTGAGCTTTAGTTCCTTCCATAGATTTTCTATTGGACTCAGGTCAGGTGATTGGCTGGACCATTCTAGAAGCTTTATTTTCTCGCTCTGCAACCAATTGAGAGTTTATTTGGCTGTGTGATTGGAATTATTGTCTTACTGAAATGTCTACCCTCGTTTCAAAAGTGTCTTGGTACATTTGTCCATTCATCCTCCCTTGAATTATATGAAGTTTGCCAGTGCTGTATGCTGAAAAACAACCCATCCCATGGATGTTCTACCCTCCAAACTTCTACTGGTTGGTCATAGTGTTTTTGGACTTTGATATGCAAGTGCTTTTTTAGCCTAACAAATCATGGTCTCCAAAGAGCTACAATTTTGGTTCATATGGACCAGACTTTATTCTCCAGTATTACATAGGCTTGTCTAAATATTGTTAAGCAAACTTTAAATGCACTTGAACAGGCTTTTTTTTTCAGTAATGAAGTCTTGCGTGCGTAGAGAGTGCTACAGGCCTAATTGGAGTTTGGTGTGTATTCTATTTTGTATCCGAAACAATTTTTACCTGCTGATACAAGATCTTTTCTGCTATGCTCTCTTTACACCACGGTGCCGGTCCATGGTTCTTGGACAACTAATCTGATAATTCTTTTCACTCCTCTGTCTAAAATTTTGCGGGGAGCAGTTAGTCGTTGCCAGTTTACAGTGAAATTATGTTCTTTCCCGTTCAGTATTATGGCCTCAACAGTTCTCACTGGAACCTTCAGTAGTTTAGTAATACATCTTTCTCGATAACCTATAAGATGATGTAATCTGTTATGACATTGTACCAGAACAATAGGTTGTGAAGTCATTGATGCAACAGGCTCACTTGGTTTTTACCCATCATGAGATGTTTTTTGTGTGGCAACCTTGATAATGTGACTACATTTTTATTAGGCCATCGAGTTGACACCAGTCTGATTTTTTATTGCCCGACAGGGCAGAATTGACTTTCTAATTTCGGATAGATTTCATCTGGTGTCATGATCTTCCACGGCTTTTTGCACCTCTGTTTCTTCATGTGTATCAATACTTTTATCCCTGTATTCATTTTCATTTCTTTAACATACTATGTTATAGGAAGTAGTTATGGTTTTAATTTTTTGCCTGCGTGGATTGGATGGGTTGTTACCAACATCTGGTGAGAATGTAATGTCAATAGCTCTGTGTTGGACAAATAATATTCTACAGTTTTGTGAATATGATATATAGCAGTGCTGTTTCAAACAAATGAGAAAAAGTCTCAATTATTCTAATAGCCCTATTTATTTCATAAACAAAAGGGCACTGGGAGTCCTGCACATTCTAAATAAAAATAAAACTGAAATATCAAGTTATAAACTGAAAAAAAATGTAATAGGCTGTTCAAAAAAATAGCAGTGTGCATTTTTCAGATTATCCAACTCGATTATTTACTGTATACAATTTGTTCCCATATTTAGCTTTTCTGTATACCACTGAGCTAATATTTAGCTGTTCAACCTTTATTTCTGAGGACTGCTTTACATCTTTGGGGCATGAGTGCCCAACATACATTTACGACCTGAAAAACAGGTATTCCAGCCAAGCAGACTGTGCCACATTCCACAGTTCATTTGCATTTTTAGGTTTTGTATTGAAAACAACATTTTTGATGTCACTCCACAAATTCTAACTGGGTTATGAGGGTCTGGGTGACTGGCTGGTCACACTTGTTGATATGGAACCAGGATATTGCCCACTTGCTGATGTGTTTGGGGTCATTGTCCTGTTAAAACACCCATTTTATGGGCATATCTTCTTCAGCAACATGACCTGTTCCACTATTTTTATATATTCAAACTGGTCCAGAGTGCCTGTTATGTGATAAATGAACTCAACTCCAAAGTATGAGAAACCTTCCCCATAACACTCATTATGCTCGGCACCACCATGTTTACTAGTCTTCCCAGTGTAATGTGGCTTAAATTCAGTGTTTATGGGTCATCTGACAAACTGTCTGTGGCCTTTAGACCCAATAAGAACAATATTACTTTAATCCTTCCATACAACATTGTGCCACTTCTCTTTAGTAAATGTGTTCTTTGGCAAACTGTAACCTTTTCAAGACATGTTTTTTTTCAGCAATGGTACAATACGAGGGTTTCCAGCAAATAGTTTGCCTTCACTTGGTCACCTTCTGATTTTTGCAGCACTCACAGATGACTCGAGATCTTCTCTGATGTCCCTAGAGTTCATCATTGGATGCTTCTTTGCTATTCTATGATCTAGTCGATGGTAATATTCGTTTTCCTACCATTTTTCTGGTTTTGTATGTCATTTTAAAGCATTGGTGATCTATTTAGCTGAGCAGCCAATTATTTCTGCACTTCTTGATATCTTTTACTCTCTCCAATACACTTCTTAAAGTTCTTTCTCCTCTGGTACAATGTCTGGCACAACCCATTGGACCCATTGAGAATGGGCTAAAACCAGCAGGTACAACATTGGCTTCCCTCGTTCATTAAATAAAAAACATACTTGACACCTGTTGCTTCACATAATGAATGAAGTCCATACTGCTATTTATTTGAACACCTCCCTTTCATTAAATGAGTCATGAAAGTGACACCAACGTGCGTTTCATGACCGTTGAATCTGTCGGTTGCCCGTTACCTGGCTACACCTGAATTTTTGACCATGTTATATTATGTTGTTAGATAAAAACGGTAATTAAACACATGACTGATGTTAGAAAAGTGGTGATGTGTGCAATATCTATTTCACCTGCTGCATGTTCCATGAAACTGGCTTAACACTAACCCAAGTTATAAAGATATTATGGAGTTAATGTTAACACTATTAAGTTGTGGTTGATGTTAGTGTGTTTTTTACCGTCTTTCAAAACACAATAGTCATAGTTTATGATGAAACAATTTAAGATGGAAGACATATGACATAATAAAACACGAAATATATCAGTCATAATTTAAGAATAAAATGTAATGACACCTAGTAAAGCTCCAGAAAGTGAACATTCATCTTTGAATACCATTTTATAATTTATATATAAAAGGGGCAATGAATACAATATGTTGATTAACTTATTTGTAAATTTGTTACATTTATTACTTTGCAATGGCCTGAACTTCTAGTCATCCCAACATCTACTAACCAACCTCACCCTGCTATTTCTGTCTCAGTGTGTGGCACCACCATAATTCCTAGGCAACAGGCCCGGTGTCGTGGGGTTATACTAGATTCTGATCTGTCCTTCACTCCCTATATCTAATCCCTTGCCCGGTCCTGTCACCTGCACCTCAAGAACATCTCCAGAATCCGTCCTTTTTTCACTGTGGTAACAACTCAAACTCTCATTGTTGCTCTTATTCATTCTCGTTTTGACTACAGTAACTCCCTGCTTATTGGTCTTCCTCTCTGTAAATTCTCCCGTCTCCCATCTGTCCTGAATGCAGGAGCCAGGCTCATCTTTCTTTCAGCCGCTATACCGATGCCTCTACCCTGTGTCAGTCACTGCAATGGTTGCCTATTCACCACAGAATACAAAATAAACTCATCACACTCACCTATAAGGCTCTCCGCAGCACTGCACCCCTCTACATCTCCTCCCTCATCTCTGTCTTCCATCCTACCCGCTCTGCTGATGATATCAGATTACATTCCTCAATCATCCGAACCTCCCATACCCGTCTCCAAGACTTCACACGTGCGGCACCAATTCTCTGGAACATGCTACCACGGGCGATCGGGCACACTCAGAACTCTCATAGCTTTAAGAGGGCCCTAAGAATACATCTTCTCAGTCTGGCCTACCAGAATCCCTAATGGCTAACCCCTCCTCACCCCCACTCTCTAGCGCACTTATTTTCAACACATATCTGTATATAGATGTACTGTCTGGGTGGGAGGTCCATCCGAATTCTACATAAAATAACCCCATATTTATGTCTCATGGCTGGATCATTTGTAAATCTATCTTACTCTTCGTCTCACCCGTACACCCTAATAGATTGTAAGCTCTTGCGAGCAGGGCCCTCACACCTTGTGTCTCATCTGTAAGTAGCTTTTCATTGTGCAATGTATGTCTTTTTGTCTGTACCTACGCCATCCAAATTGTAAAGTGCTGCGGAAAATGATGGCGCTATATAAATAAAGGATATTATTAATGGATAGTTTCCCAAACACAATACCCTTTTAAATGGGCCTAGTGTATCTAAGCCCTGGGAAATAGCTATCATCATTGAGGGAAGTTGTGCTTGGCCCAATAATTTCTTGAAAGGGGCTCCTCATGCTGTGAGTGGTTCTATAGCAGTGATTAGCAAATTAGCTTCTCTGTAACTAGCTGAGCCGTTACACCGACAAGTGCAGTAGATGTTTTCCCTTCAGTAAAGGTAAGGTACATGTGCTGTGAGGACTGAAAATAATGACTTATCTGTAATTTTATTAGAGATAATTCGTTTGCTCTAGAGCTCAGCCCGCCCATGGGAAGATGTCACTCCTTGCTCTAAGCTCTCTGCTTAAAGTTATCCTCAGGGAACCAAAGAAACCTGTGTGCACATAAAATGTCTCTTATCTTATGACAAAAGTAAAATCTATTGACCAATGTATTTAGAAAAAGTCTAAACCCTTCATGTTGAAAGCTAATCTTTGCAGTGAGAAAACCCTTTTAAAGCAGTCAGGAAAATTTAGTATTTTATGGCCACCATTCAAATGAATGCAACTATGACTACTTTTATTTTTCCTTAAATACAATGATCTGTTTCCACTGCATTTTGTGACATAACTGCAGTGTCTCGACGATTGACAGAAAACGTTTCAGAATGCAAATAATAAATTAAAGAGTGTTAAACTGGGAGATTTGAACACTTTACCCATTTGTCCTGGTGCTGGTAAAGGTCTATGTAATCCTGCTACATATAAGGTTGGTGTCAGCTGCAAACTGAAGCTGCCACCCACTGGTAACATCAGGGAATGTAGCCGGCTCCATTACCCGCTGTTTAGCCCGTTATCGACATTGAACATATAACTATTTCCGAATGCTGATAAGGGGCCGAGAGCCTGCTACATAACTGCTGTGTGTTAGGTGCTAATTGCAGCTAACACTCGGCTGTTACAGCACAGGAGGGCGCGGACACCATCCCACACTGTTTAACACCTTAGATACCACGGCAAAGATGGCCGCGGCGTCTAAATGAATGACAAATGGTGCCACGCACCGTTCCTCACTTCAATAAGGGCGCGCAACGAGACCAAGGAGTCCCGATCGCTTAACCTGGCAGCTAGAAGCCCTGTGAAGGTTTCCATCAACGCCATGTTTTCCATGTTACTACTTCCGGCCCCAGGCATTTTTGTACACCCTAATGCATTGTATTACATGCATTAGGCTGTAAAAATGATTGTGTCCCCTAGTGGTGTAGTACCCTGCGGGGACTCAAAGTTAGAGTAAAAAAGAAGAAAAGTTTTAAAGTGTAAAAAATTAAAATTAAAAGCTCAATCCCCTTTTGCTATTTTACAAATAAAAAAAATAAAATAATAAAAGTTACACATAGCTGGCATCGCTGCGTCTGAAAAAGACCTATCTATTAAAATTTAACATCATGTACGCCGCAGAAGAAAAAGAAAATTCCGAATGCCAAAATTGTAGGATTTTTTGGTCATTTCTCATCCCCTATAAATTGGAATAAATTTAATAAAAAAGCTGCATGTATTCCAAACTGGTACCAATAAAGAGAACACTACAGCCCGCAAAAAATGCACCTCACTCAAGTCCCTAGGTGTTGGTATAAAAAAGTTATTGGTTGCAGAAAATGGCGCCTCGGCACAAATTTCAAAAATAGAAAATATTTGGAATTTTTTTACGGTACCAAAACATAACGGAAATTGTAAGGGTATGTTCATATGGTGTAATTGCGGCGCGTACAGTACGCACCGCAATACGCCGGGTGATTTGGGAGTCGCGCTGATCAGCGCGTACTCACAAGGCGCGGGGGAGCCGGCAGCCCACCGGCCCCATAGAAATGCATTACTCGTGGCGAGTAATCACCGCAAGTAATGGACATGTAACTTAACTCCCCATGCGTACAATACGATCATATTTTACGAGCGGGGAGAGAATCCATAGTTCTCTATGAGAGCTATTGATTACCGTAATTATGGGGCGCATTTCCTCGCGTATTAAGCGCAGTACGCTGCAAAATACGTGACGAAATGTGCTCCAAAACAAGTTGTGAACATACCCTAAATGTTTGGTATTGCAGTATGCGTATCAACCTGTAGAATACAGATAACACATTTTTACTGAAGATTGAATACCGTAAACACAAAACTCCCACAAACATGGCAAAAGTACTTTTTTTCAAATTTTTCCTCATTTAGAATTTTTTTTGCGGTTTCCAAGTATATTCTATGGTAATATGAATCACATCATTAGAAAGTACATCTTGTCCTGCAAAATAAAAGCCCTCATATGTCTATGTAGATGAAAAAATAAAACAGTTATTGCTCTGGGAAGGCGGAGAGGTAAAAATGTATGTGAAAAAAAAATAGGCCTCGGAGTTGAGTGGTTAACACCTTCGATGCCACAGCGATCGTGGCGTCTTAATGAATGAGAAATTGTGCTGAGCAAGGCACGATCGAGCACACCACCCTAAGTTAGAAAGTGAAAAAAAAAAATGTTTACAGGCATAAAACTATAAAAAGTTCAAATCCCCCCTTTTGCCATTTTGCTCACAAAAAAATAAAATAATAAAAAAGTAACACATAATTGGTATCACTGCATCCATTAATGCCTGATCTATTAAAATATAACATTTATTCGTCACGCTGAGCACTGTAGAAGAAAAAAAAAAAAAAACACCAGAATTGCATTTTTTGGGGTCATTTAACCTCTCCTACAAATTGGAGTAAAAAGTGAACAAAAAGTTGCATCTATCCCAAAATTGTATCAATAAAAACTACACTTCAGCCTGTAAAAAAACCACACCCTCAGGTCCACAGGTGGAAGAACAAATAATGTTATTGGCCGCAAAAATGGTGCTGCGTTGCAACTTTTAAAAAATAGAAAATAGATTTTTTTTTTACTAAAACATAATGAAAACCCTCATATTTGGTATTGACAGAATCGTAACAGTCTGCAGAATATTAATGATACATCATTTAAGAGTGGACACTGTAAAAACAAAATCCCGCAAACGTCGCAAGTACATTTTTTTTCACATTTCCCCCCACTTACAATTTTTTTTCTCATTCAAAAGGCTTTATTAAGCAAATGTCACAGACAAACTTATACAGCAAAACAAATGATTTAAAAGCATCATATAGTCCTCAACAAGAGAATAAGTCATTTTTGATGGTTAACTAATGATATCAAAACATTAACATAGTATTGTCTAATGCGAAAGAAAAAAGGATAATCCCATGGTCTAAACAAAAGACCTTCTAAAGAAAAAGAAAGAATGCAAATCTAAATTTAACAGAAGACAAAGAAACGAGAGACAAATATTATGTCGTCAACAGAATATACAAAATCAACAAATATCGTTTGCAAATTCGGCACCTCTAAAGAAAAGGGAAGGGAGGCAATTTTGACAAGGGAAGATGAGAGGAACTATCTAGTGGCAACATCATTGTCCCAGAGAGGAAGGTCCCGCAAAAAAAAGAAAAACGAGGAATCACCCTAATTACACATACTTGGCGAACTTCAGCTAATAAATTCCATCCACGGTCTCCACATTCGATCATAGTGCTCTCTCAACTTTAGGCTATCTAGCCTCAGCTCTTCCATACGTTGAAGGAAGAAAATCTCCTTGAACCAATCAGATAAGGAAGGGGGGGTAGTAGATCTCCAGAGCCTCGGTATTAAAACCCTGGCGGCTATGAGCATGAACACAATAATATTCCCTTTCAACTCAGGAGTAGCAAGTGGGATCATGGATAGACACAATTTTTTTGTTGTGTCCCAGTATATTCTAAGGTAACACCATTAGAAAGTTCATCTTGTTCTGCAAAACAAAAGCCCTCATAGCCGTGTCTTTGCAGATGAAAAAATAAAGTTTTGGCTCTTGGACGGCATGGAGGAACAAAAAGGAAGAGCCATATTATGATGACCGGCTGTCAAAAAGGGGTTAAAAAAATCCTCCCACTCCTAACAGGGACAGGAATGATCAACTCCAAAATACCAATGCTTAGGACAATGGGCCTCATTTATAAAAACCGAGTGATTGCCAATGTCTTATTTCCCTTAGCAATGAATCAGAGGCCAGCCTTCAGTTTTTTGGAACAGTTTTAAAAATGAAAGCAGAGCTCTGATTGGTTGCTGCAGGTAGCAGGGACTATCTTACTGTTAGTTTCTTGAACAAGGTCCAATCTTTGCATCAACTCTACCTTGTTTGTGAATTGGATTCTGGAAAACTCTAGAAGAAGCTGGAGAGCTGGGGAGTATGATGGAACTCAACAAAGAAAGTTCAGTGGTAGGCAAGGGTGGTGGAAGTTTAAACAGAGGCTTTAAGACTTGGTTCGCTCAGTGCAGTTTCTACGGTGTTTTAGGATTTTTAACATTTGCACCCCCCATAAACAAATAAAGATGGAGCAGCATTTTTTAGAACTCTGCTTTGTGTCATTCCTCAGGTGTCCCTCCTGGAAAGGTATAAATAAACTGATTACTGGATGTTAGTATACCTGTTTTATAGGGTTTGTCCCTACATAGACCAGCATCATCAGCACTGGGTTTGGATAATGTCACAGTATGTAGGAAATGCCCTACATAAATACAATTATAGATTCCAATGTGATTTATAACTTTCTCATAATTTACCACAGAGGGTGGTGTCTGGTAGTTAATGCCAAGTGCCTGAGCTTAGCATCTCTCAATTTCACACCACTTCCTCATCTCTTCCTCTCCCTGTCGAGAGTGCCTCAGGGGTCAGTCCTGGTATCTTTACTTTTCTCCATCTATACTCTTGGTCTGGGGCAACTCACAGATTCTAATGTAGTTTGTTACCACTTTTTTACTGTTGACACGGTTTCACTATTAATTTAGCTCTTCAGCCCGGATATTTACTCTCTGCTTTCACGATCCCAGAAAGTTTATCATCTACATCCTATATTTACAGCGTGTAAGCGCCGTAGATAATGACAGTTTATGGGGCCGGCGAGCTGCAGGCCCCCCGCCCCCACTGCATGGCTTCCGGCGTAATTGCGGGGGCAAAACCCGTCCCCGCAATTACGCCAGCAATAAGCCGTGTGAACGAGGCCTAATGGTCGGTGGATGCCGGTGGCGCCGGGGACTACTGAATTTCGTGTAATGGGCAATCTCGCGCAGGCCAGTCAGAGCTAGTTAGAAGGCCGGATGTGGCCTGCGGGCCGTACAATGCCCGGGTGTAGCCTACAATGAACCTTCTGCCACTATACTACCATGCAAACAGCACATCGTCCCACCTTCTGTCTCCTTCCTGCTTCCTTGTAGATTGCAAGCAAGGTCATTGCTCCCTGTGTACCAGTTTGTTGCTTATTTAGTGATGGTTATTGTACACATTCTTGTCTTGCACTTAAACCCTTTTTTGGATGTACAGTGTTCTGGAATAGATCTTTAAAATTCTATTATTATTAAAGGGGTTTTCTTGCTACAAAGATCATATCTGTAATGATTGGAACAGTAAAAATAAGCACTTTTGCAACTGATTTGTATTACCTAAATCATTTAGTATAGCAGATATTAGCTAATCTGTGTGTCCTACACCTAAAACTGCAGCCTGGAGTCGGGCCACGCCCCCTTTGCCCCCTGTACAGGACACACTCCCTCTACTGTGATTGGCTGTTGGCACTCTCAGTTCTTACTTATAAAAACAAAAAAACAGGACCATGTGAGATATTCTAGATGTATGCAACTGTATGCATATATGGTCTATATTCTACTAGACAAAATTACTGGGAATTTCAGGTACAGATACAGCAAAGCTAAACCATATAGCATGATATCACAACAAATAATGCTGTCTTAACTTTTTTAAATCCTTTTCAGTGGCTTTTTCTGTGATCTAAGAACAGTTAACACAAAAAGTCATGATATCATTGTCAAGTGGAATGCTGCTACATCTGGGGAAGGAGTGAGACTAAAGGGGTATTCACGTAGTGTATTTCCGGACGCAATTGTGCTGCAATGCGCTCAAAGTACGCCCTGCAAATACTGTAAAATCATAGCACTCAATGAGTGCTGTGATTTTACAGCAAATTCTGTGGCGTGTACTGAGCACCCGGAGAAAGAAGTGGCCAGCGTGTACTTCTAAAACAGTAGGCGTATGGCAGCGTGCACAGTACGCGCCGCTATATGCCGTGTGAACCCAGCCTTTTGATAATATAAAATAGAATTGAGAGTTCTGTCATTTACTAATCACGCTTTTGCAGTGGCTCCAAGATGAAGCTTTATTTTAAACTAGGCAAGAGACATGGTCATATTCTGTCACAGTCATATGCCATATGCTGCATTATTGAACTGTATACTTTAGTGTGCTAATATACATGTTATGTGTTTGAAGAGAGTGTCTTCTTGACCTAGATTTTGATGCGATACCTCGGGATCCAGCAGCCCTAGTTGTTTCAAAAGTCGACTGCACTGTCCAATAAAACTGTATAGAAAATAAAGGTATACTATGCCATTTATATTATGTGTGGTTTTTATAGTCAATATAGGCCTATTGTTACATATTTTTGGTTATATCAGGGCTGTTCCAATTATTGAGCGAATTTAGCCATACTCTATATACAGTACTATATACTTATTGCCTTGGTAGCATAACATTCCCTTTAACCCTCTCCTTTCACTCATGTAATGCTGCTTATTACAGATGAAAAGAAAACAAGAGTAGATGATAATAGTCTGGAGTTACCGCTGATTTATTTCCACTTCTGAGAAGCATTTGTAATGTGCGATAGTTTAATTCTCAACAAGCGCTTTCCCTTTTAACCTGCAATGATTCTTTAATTAATAAAGTCCACAGGAGCTCTCCAGATATACAATAAATATTCCATCTTATTCTTCAATTAGAATTAACCCTCGCTTTATCCCATATAAAAGGTCTTTTTGGAATCAAAAGATAGGGCTGTAGGTCAAGTTATTTCAAGTTATTGCCAGAGAGATAGAAAGAAGCCCCAGCCCCTGAGCTGACCACTTTGTAAGCAGGAGCTCGGTAAAAGCAGTGTTGCTTTATGTTCTATTGATATTGAATTTGTTAACCCACAATTGATTTTCTGTGTTATACAATCCAATTGAAAGCAACAGAGATAATTCCCTGCAGTTAATGTTACATTTTAATGCAGTGCTGGATCCAAATGGAAAGAAGCCTTTTATAAATATATACGGCAGGGTAAGAACGCCCTCTGCTGGATAATCCCTATCAAAGTTTTCATCAGACAAATAATGAAACAGAAGAAAGGGAAAAACAAATAAATAAATAAATAAATAATTTAGAAACTTAATATGAATCGTTAAGATTTTGTTCACACCCAAGTTAGATGCTGTAATCAGAGCTACCATCAGCAGCTCTGTCAGACTGAAAGAGGAGCCGTGACATCTCCGGATATGTCTCATTTAGTAAATCCTTGTGTTCCCTGTGAAATAATAATCCTGGAACATCTTCTCCTATAACTCTGTTGTTCTCTTCCTCTGTTATTGCTCCTAGAAATGTATTACTCAAATCTGTCAATTGGGTGTTACTATTCCGGTTTTCAAAAGGGGCGTGTCCCTGCACACACTGACTGTCAGCACTGATTGAACAATGTCAGACTGTAAAGGGCCAATCCAATATCAGCAGCACTCTACAAGCATTAAAAAACTTAAAGGGAACATAGGATTTTTATTTATTTTTTTAAACAGCATTTCTGCTACTGTTGAATACATGAAAATTTGAGGTTCTTAAGCGTACATTTTTGATCAAAACTGTAAAGGCCCATCTGCCACAACAAGGCGACCTCAATGCAGATGGGAACCTACTGTGACAGGTTACCTCTCTTGGTGTCTGTTGTTTTTAGACTGTACAGGGACATACCCACCCTTGGTAACACCCACCTGACAGATTCATTAAGACATTTCTAGAAGAAGTAAGAGAAAACAGCAGCACAACACAGAGATTTAAGAGAAGATGTTCCAGAATTATTATTTTACAGGGAACACGAGTATTAACTAATACAGAGATATCAGGAAAGGCCACAGGTTCTCTGTAGTTTAAATAACCCTTGCTGTGTCTAGATTTTAATGTGATACTCTAAATAAACATTTTTTATTTTTATACATCGGTGCTGGATCTATACCGTGTCCATATGGCTCTCACCATTTACAGGTCCTCTGTAATTGGAAGAAAAGCACAGCATGCTACACTATTACTACTATTAAAATGTTGGTCAACATAGTAGAACCTGATACACCCCATTATAAGGGTAGGTTCACATGGCCTTTAGCAGGTGTAAAGCGGCACAAACTTCTAAAGTGCTCTGGCTGGCCCCCATTTACTTTCACTTTCCCCAGTTTAAGGTCACCTCTTTCTCTCGGCACTCAGTACACGTCGGGGAATATGCTGCAAAATCATAGCCCTCAATGAGTGCTATGATTTTACAAGATTTGTGGGCCATACTTCGGGTGTATTGCAGCGCACACAGAGGGTCGGTCCAGAGCTTTCAACTAATAACCTATGGTAAGCCATCAATATATCTGGGATTGCCTGTCCAGCACTGGGAAACCATTGCTCCTTATCAAAAACAGTGCCACATGGTTGTGTGGTTCTGCAGCTCAGTCCCAATAATTGCAATAGAACTGGAATGCAATACCAGACACAACCCGTAGACAGGAGTGGTGCTGTTTCTGGAACAAAACAGTCAAGTCTTTCTAGTCCTCCTGATTATGGATATAAGAATGTGGCTGTGCCTGGAACTGCAGCTCAATTATACAAACAGGGGTTCACTACAGTGGCAGACATAACCACACTATCACAGCCACAGCTGCCCATCAGCCTAACTGGGAAAAGTAGTTGTGATTGATAGTTCTTTTCCATGGCACAATGATCATATAAGGCCTAACAAAATAACTCAGGTCTGTCCTGTGCTGGTGCTTGCTAGGCAGCACAATGCATTTAAAAAAAAAAAAGGATCAATGTTCGTGAAAGACATTAATGTGATCATGTGTAATAGCTTTATTAATGCATTCCGACATTGAAAAAAAATAAATCAAATAATATAAACACTGACATATTTATCCTTCAATCATAGCCTCAAAGAGCGTCATAGAAAAGTAATGCTTTATTGCTAATGGAGGAAGGAAAAAAAAAAGTCAATTCTCTACATGGCCTTGGTGCTTAAAGGTTTTTCCAGTTTTACAAAAAGGTTGAAAAACAACAAAATTAAAGAGAACCCAGACCTCTAGTCCAGCGCCGCAGTCGATCCCAGTGTGCCCACTGATGATCACCTGTCAGCTCAGTATCCAGGAAGAAACTGCTGCGGGGTCACATGAACAATGTCGTCATCATCCAGGAGCACTGGGCGTGGCGGTGGCACCGGATTTCAGGAAAAGGTTTCAAAGTTTTTTTCTTTTGTTCTATTTTACATCCTCCCTGACCCACTGATAAGTGTTTTGTCAAACTGCACATCCCCTTTATGATGGTTACCATTTTTATAGTTACTAATGATTATTTTTGTATTTTGGTGACAGATTTGCTTTTACCAGATTACATTACACAGTTCAAAATTCCATACATCAGTGACTAAAATTCAAATGAATCTATAAACTATTTCTGAGCCCCTTTCCAGGGCACTGGAAAGAGTCCTAGCTTGTGCTCCTATCGTCCCCAACATATCAAGCTGTTGAAGAAAGTAAGAATGCAGATTATGTTGAATTGGAAATACGATTGATCCATAAACGTGAAAAGGACAGCGCTCACAGAGTGATCCAGAAATGATATAAAATCAATTTTTATTGGCATCAAGGCTAAAAAACCAATGGAGGCATGAATAAAGAGCAAATAGAAAAAAGCACCTTGGTGCAAATTTAACGCGTTTCGGGCATATCCAGCCCTTAGCCGTAGCTAAGGGCTGGATACGCCCGAAACGCGTTAGATTTGCACCAAGGTGCTTTTTCTATTTGCTCTTTATTCATGCCTCCATTGGTTTTTTAGCCTTGATGCCAATAAAAATTGATTTTATATCATTTCTGGATCACTGTGTGAGCGCTGTCCTTTTCACGTTTATGGATCATTCCTATGGACTATGCAGCTGGAGCAGTGGACGTGCGCCATTTGAGTGATACCAACCTGCATAACAGGTGAGCTGACTGCATCTTTCTCTTGTTATTTGGAAATACGATGCAGTCTCGGGCTCCTAACTAAAGAGCCACATGATAAAGGCCAAAGCGCATAGCTGAACTTCTGCTTTATAACTACTATTTGTAGAATTCCCACTATAATCAAGTGGCTAAAAAGAAACACAATCACAGCACCTCTAAAATGTAAATGGATGAGGGAGCTAATGGTTTACAGCTCCTGCAGGTCAGTGGAATACTGGCATCTTACAGACAAGAGAGCAGATCATGTATGCACTGCCACAATGGTTACCAAGTGACAACTTAATAATCAGGCTATTCCAGCTTTTCAACTTTGTGGGTTTTACTTACCTTAATGTTCACCTGCAACAGAAATATTTCATTTTTGAAAAAACTTTAGGTACGTCTAGACGGCAAGAAATTACAGTTGGTTTTTGAGGCGGATTCGGATTTTCAAAACCATCCGAAGACTGTACAACCATCTCCTTAGACCATAATAGAAAATCTGAGTTGTAGTCTACACAGCTCGAATTTTCTGAGGTTGGATTTCAAAACTGCAGTTTTCAATTTACTATTGAAGTCAATGGGCTGGCATGAAAAACAACCAGAAAATTTTTTTGACAAAAAATATACACAAAAGTGTTCCATGATACAAAAATCGATTGAAAAACCGAATCCTAAAACTGCGGCAAAAACAAAAACCGAGTTAAAGGGAATGTGTCATCAAAAAATGACTTATTGTTTAACTCACATTTTTATGTTAAACACATTTTGTAGGAATTTTTGGTTATGTTTTTTAATTTTCAAGATCACTTTCAATATTTTTTTTAATAATTCTTAAGTCCTGTAGTTTTCACTTTGGCCACTAAGCCTAATAATCGTCTGACACTTCCTGCGCTGTTTAGAGAGCTTTTCAGCAGTGTGCTCATTATCAGTAAAAGCAGGGTTTACACTGAAAGGAGACACCAGTGTGTACAACACAGAATCCACCAGTCACAAGAGGAGATGGCACAGCTCCCCCTCTCCCCTCCCTTCACAGTGAAAACTTTCCTATAGATGTCTATGGGACAGAAACTGTCTTAAGAATCCTATGTGCATGAAGTTGCTGTAAAGTATCTCTCTGACTGCTGTTAAAGCAGTGCAGGCAAGAATGTCTTCCCCACAATCATATATAGACGTCCGAAGAGAGAAATCTACAATCAGGAAATAAAAACGACAGAGGAAAAGAATATGGATCAGGGGCTTGATTTAATAAGTAAAAAAAAAAAATTGGCGACAGATTCCATTTAAAAATCCTTGGGTTTTTGTGTACAATACTGTTTAAATACTTGTCGGATACTGAGGTTTTAGGATTCAGAATCCAATGAGTTTTTTGTCCTTTGTCGTGTGGACGCAGCCGTATAACAAAAAATAAAAATCAGGGTTTTTTTGGACTTTTCATCAGCTATATTTGAATGCTATACTAATAAATACAATGTTAATAAGCCTTTTTCTTTTTGGTAGAAATAATGGTATGCCAAGTCAAAAATAGAAAACAGAAATATTATCCACGTGTGCTCTCAGTGCCGACTGCAAGAACATTGGATGATACCACTGATATCATGGTCTATACTTGGTAATGGACAGACTGTGCAGTATCAATACTTCCTAGCTTCTTCTCTAGGGTACTCTCATACATTACACATAGAAATGAATACTCAAGGTAAACAGAACTTCAATTTAAAACATTGAGGAAAAAATTAGGAAGGTAAGAATATTTTTTGCGCATTCTGCTTTCGAGCTCATTGTTTCCCAATGATGGAAAGCTCTAAAGTGACGTTCGTGGACACTGCTCATTGGATCCAAATGTAAAAAACAGATGACCCACTGTATGGTAAGTTGTATTCTATGGAACTTCCCTAAATTTTATAACTTTCCTCAAGGTATTTTAATACACACCTGCCTGCCAGAGGCCAAAAGTAGACTATTTTGGCCTCTGGAGGGTAACGGGGGGCCTATGCATCCTCTGATGTATATGGTGGGAGTAATTTATGGCAATTGTGCCAAATGTAGGGTCCAGAGACAGTGTGCACAGAGCCATAGCTGTACCTCAGAAACTCATTATTCTATGTGAGAACACAAAGCATTATCTAAGGAATAATTTTATACAGTATCCAAAAGTACCAACACAAAGTTGAGAGATGCTTGTTAAAATTAATAAAATGGGTTGGGTCACCACATAGTATACCTAGCGGTACAAATGCAATGAGAAGTAGGATGCTTACATTAATTAATGACAATATGTTTCACTTACCAAAATCATAAAAATGGTGCATAAAATAAATAGTGCAAATAAAAAACTATTAATGCAAAAGAGTAGAAGCGGACTATCCCCTCCAAACTAATAAGAAAGTTAAGCTTCATTAATCATCACATCCATCTTCCAGGCGAACTTTAATTAACAGGGATAGACGTGTGAAAAGTCAGAACAGTACAGCAGCGTTAAAGTAGAAATTAGAAGCATCTTATGTCTTGGCCACAAAACTATGAACTCAATGACAAATTGCAATTCTGGAATGATAAAACTAGGGAACTCTCTTATTTGAGGCACACGGGAAATAAATTGATTTTAACTGAGAATCATAGAAAATATTTTGGAAACAAAGGTAAATTATATAATGCTACTAATATAATATTTAAACATATATGCAAATACTCTGGTTTTTCTGGACATGAGTAAATAGACACTCAATAGGAAGAGATGTCAGTAAAACCTTATGCACATGTCACCGACCCTGTATAACATTGCACCGAAGCTTTATGGTTTTTTAGTAGAGAACCATACAGTCTCTGATTGCTGCTGCACAGGCTTGGAATAGAACACAGTATTTTTCCTTTTAAATCAAAGCCGAATTGAAGAAAACTAAAGGCTCAGTGGACTAGAATTGCTGCCCTTAGGCCCTGTTCACACGGCTTATTTGGGCACGGATTGGCGCCATACTCCGCGCCGGATTTGCACTGCAGTACGGCGCCAATCCGTCCCTGTCATTACGGTAATCCACTGCTCTCATTGAGAACAGTGGATTCCGTCGCTCCTCCCCGCTCGGCGAATCCGCCGAGGGGGGGAGAAAGTGACATGCACATTATTTACGGCGCGTACGTGCCGTAAACAATGCATTGTATATGGGACCGGGAGCGGCGCCCCCCGCCGCACTCCGGCCCCGCCCCCGGCCCTTATTCACGGCGGATTTGTGAGCTCACTACGGCTCACAAATCCGTCGGGAATAAGCCGTGTGAACACGGCCTTATGCTCCTCTATGCAAAACAGTTGTAATATTCAATGTAACTGTTGCCTAAGCATACAAAAACATACAGTTTCTCACAAAAGTGAGTACACCCCTCACATTTTTGTACATATTGCACTATATCTTTTCATATAAAGTAGTCAGTGTACATCTTGTATAACCGTGTAAATTTGGTGTGCCCTCAAAATAACTCAGTACAGAGCCATTAATGTCTAAACTACTGGCTACAAAAGTAAGTAAATCCCTAAGTGAAATCCCAAATTGTGCCCAAAGTGTCAATATTTTGTGTGGCCACCATTATTTTCCAGCACTGCCTTAACTCTCTTAGGCATGTTGTTTACTAGAGCTCCACAGGTTGCAGCCACTGGAATCCTCTTCCATGACATCACAGAGCTGGTGGATGTTAGCGACCTTGTGCTTCTCCACCTAATGTTTGAGGATGCCCCACAGAATAGGGTTTAGGTCTGGAGACATGCTAGGTCAATTCAGCAACTTTACCCTCATTTTCTTTAGCAAGGCAGTGGTCACCCTGGAGGTGTGTTTGGGGTCATTATGTTGAAATACTGCTCTGCGGGCCAGGTTCTGAAGGGAAGGGATCATGCATTCATGGTTCCCTCAATGAACTGTAGCTCCCCACAGTTGGCAGCACTCACTCATGCAGCCCCAAATCATGACACTCCCACCACCATGCTTGATTGTAGGCAAGATGCACTTGTCGTTGTACTCCACACCTGGATGTCGCCACACATGCTTGACAACATCTGAACCACATACGTTTACTTTGGTCTCATCAGAAAACAGAACATGGTTCCAATAATCCATGTCCTTACTCTGTCTTCAGCAAACCTTTTGCAGGCTTTCTTGTGCATCATCTTTATAAGAAACTTCCTTCTGGGACAATAGCCATGCAGACCAATTTCATGCAGTGTGGTCTGAGCATTGACAGGTAGACCCCTCAACTCTTTAACCTCTGCAGCAATGCTGGCAGCACTCATAAGTCTATTTTGAAAAGACAATCTCTGGATACAACGCTGAGCACATGCACTCAACTTCTTTAGTCGACCATGGCGAGACCTGCTCTGAGTGGAATCTATCTTGTTAAAACGCTGTATGGTCTTTGCCACCATGCTGCAGCTCAGTTTCCGGGTGTTAGCAATCTTCTTATAGCCTAGGCCATCTTAATGTAGAGTAACAATTTTTTTAGATCTTCAGAGAGTTCTTGGCCACAAGGTGCCATGTTGAGAGAGTGATAACACTAAGTTTAAGACACCTGCTCCCCTTTCATATCAGAGACCTTATAACACTAACGAATCACATGACACTCTGGAGGGGAAAATGGCAAATTGGGCACAATTTGTCCATTTTCCCTTAAGGGTGTCATCACTTTTGTTACCAGCGGTTTAGATATTGATGGCTGTGTATGGAGTTACTTTGAGGACACACCAAATATACAAGTTGTGCACTGACTATTTTACATTGTATCAAAGTGTCATATCTTCAGTGTTGTTCCATGAAAAGATATAATATGTACAAAAATATGAGGAGGGTTCTCACTTTTGTGAAATACTGTATTTGAAAAACAATTAAGCCCCGACATACAAAAGATAAAAGGCATCTGTCAGTCAGAATTTTTATGGAAAGCATCAACCTTACCATGATTTCCATTTGCCTCCATTGTTCTTCCAGTTTGGCCATTGCTATCAACCAATAGTCACTACATTTGGAGTAGCGTTTTCCTTGAAACCAGAATTGACGAAGCCAATCAAATTCAACCTGGCCAAACAAATACATCGCTTTTTTAATCAGCTATATTCCATAAAACAGGTTAAGCAGTAACTCGTTTTCATATTAAGCAAATCTTGGTAGATTTGATTCTCAGTTGAGCCACATTCACACTATTACTTATAATTACTTATATCAGCGATACACTGTTAAAAAGAATATGGCAATATTCAAAGCTCTTTAAATCCACTTTATGGCTTTGGCACTGTAATGACACTATAACAAGCCTGAAGAAGCTATCAACCTGAAGCTATTCAAATCTAGAGCTTGTTGATCTTAGTCCCATTACTGTAATGAATATTAGCTTGATACTACATTTAATAAATACCTATAATAGCATATATGGTGAATGGAGTGCAGTTTCTTCCAACTGATCTCAGATTCCTGTGCTCTTCCCAAAAGCCCCTCTCTGTTCGGTGTTACGTCACACAGGACTAAATCTCTCTCTCAGTTCTCTTTATCTGTCTAGAAACGTCTCCCCTTTTATCAGGCCCTATTTTCAAAGGCTTTGATATGTAGTTTTACCACCACAATATTGGTCTATAGTTTATCTCCTTCTTATTGAGCCAGAAAGCCTCACTAATGCCTGACTGTAGATTAGGGGTGTCAAACTGAAATGCACAGTGGGCAAAAATGTAAAAATTAGATAAAAGTTGCTGACCAACCTTGATATATATTAAAATAATGTCTACAATGTATCACTGCCTACCTCTTTCAATCCTGTGTTGTCTTGCTGGTTTTGGTTTGCTCTCGAGAGAACTTTATGCATGTGGGAGAGTTTGTGAAAATTTCCTAGATATGTTTTATGGGTGATCAATTTTATGTTATTGCAGCCTGATTCCCAGCTGTTTAATAGTCTTTAGGACTGCATCAGCCAATGAGCTGAGGATTAAGAGACACTGTCATGGGTATGTGCTTTATGTGGGGATTAAAGATGTCCTATTGTTCATCCCCTTTTGTGTTGCTGCGGCATAGCAGAAACCTGTCTTTTCCCTCAGGTGCTTCAACACTGTTCTGGGACCCTTTTAGGGCCATCAGAACAGTCCGGTACCCACTTTATGTGTACTGACCATAGTCAGTTAACTCACTGTGTCCTCTGGTCTTCACAGTGCTTTTTATCTCCGTTTGGAGTACTCTGCTGCATGTAGAGATGCTGGGGCTGAGAAGGAACTGAAAAGGTTAAGTGTTAAGGCTTAACCTGATATTATCAGTCTTCCCGTTGTCCGAGTTTCTTCTGCCACATGGTCCCTTTTCTGCTCTATGCAGGTGGGGAGGGGCTGAGTGAGAGCAACGTAATGACAGCTCCTGGCTTCTTCCTTTTCTCCTCTGTACACTGCCTGGCCGTTACTCGTGGGCTAAATAGAATTACACTGCGTGCCAGATTTGGCCTGCGGGCCGAAGTTTGACACCGCCAATCTAGATATTTTATCAACATCATTATAAAGGGGTACGTCTTGCTTCTATGGACCCCACTTTATTTTCTCTTCCACTGCCTGCTAAGCCCAGCCCAATGTTACCAGAACTGTACTAATCAGGCCTACAAACCCGGCAAGACACTCTAGTCTAGACCATGATTCAGGTGGAACTATCCAAACAACTGCAGGCCTGCTGGGAAGCCAAATTTTATCTATTAACCTACCATCTATCTACCCACCAGAGACAGGGATTTGTCCTTCAGCCCCCAAAATAGGACCCAAGTACAGACCTGCCTATTTAAGCACACCAGACACATCCTTTTGCAATCACTAGTCTCTTACAAGATCTATGCTAGTACTTACACAACCCTTGTTCCTACAGACCTAATGATTTCCACTTCTGCTAATAGCCACAGCAATCTAAGTTGGTGCCACCATCCATTACAGCTCACTGTCTTGTAATTCTTGCAACAAAACAGGGTAAACGCACATTCAGTACAACTTACATATATTACACTAGGCAACAAATGTTCACTTTTTTTTGTTCCTGGCTAATAAGTGTTATTTCCTGACTGCTTATGCCTAAAAACAATGGAAAACAACATTTGTTCCCCACAAACTTTGTTTTTGTGACTGGGACAATGAAATTTTTGAATTTGCCTATTTTACATTGGTAAAAGGCAAATTTGCATAATATCTTGTTCACATAAAGTCAAGAAAAAAACAAACTGCTTCAGATTTATTTTCAGAAATGAGCGTTTTTTTCGAGATTTGCATTTATATTGTAAATCAGTTTCACGCATCAAACCCCAAATGTAATTTCCCATCATGTTCTTGTTGTACTGTCATTGGTAGCAGCGTTCGAAGTACATTATATCCTGGTGGAAGCGCTCGCCTTGCTCCTCTGAATACGCTCACATTTTCTCCTTGAATTTATCAAGATGCACATCAAGCATATGGACTTTGAGGGATATTCTGCAACCCAATTTTCAGTACCTCTTCACCAGAGTCTCAACCAGCTTCACATAGTTTTTGGTTTTGTTGTTACCAAGAAAGCTGCAAACTACCGTGACAAAGCTGTTCCAGGCTTCTTTCTCCTTCCTGGTGAGTGTCTTTGGAAATTCATTGCATTCCAAGATCTTCTTTATCTGTGGCCGGATGAATACACCAACTTTGACCTTAGCCTCAGACAGCTTAGGCACCAAGTTCTGAAGAAACTTGAAGGCTTTATCTAGAGTTGTTTCATAAGGTCCATTTTGATGTGTAGTGGATTCATCAGCAGCTTCTGGGGGTCAACCAGTGGCTCCCATTTGACATTGTTACTCCCTGTAGAGAACTTGGTCTGATCCGGCCAGTCCCACGTGTTATAGTGTGCCTTGCTGTCCCTGCTATCCCAAAGGCAAATGTAGCAGGGAAACTTGGTAAAACTGCCTTGGAGACCAATCAAAAATGCTACTATTTTGACGTCTCCGATGACCTCCCAGCTGTACTCGTCATTCTTCAAGGTATCTAAGGGTTTGTTCACACGACGCTTTTGTGATCCATTTTACAGATCCGTTTGACGGATCCGCAAAACGGATCTAACAATTGTCAGTGTGATTAACATTGCGTTCCATTGCAAAAGCGCATCGCCGTTCTCACGGGAGTTCGGCGATGCGCTTTTGAGAGCTCTCCTGCACTGCGCTTTTCGGATCCGCTTTAAGAATTGACATGTCAATTCTTATTGCGTTTTACGCAAGTGAAAGCCAATAGGAGATAATGGAGTGCACTTTTGGCACCTGTCCAAAAGCGCTCCACACTCCGGGTACGTATCAGCGGCGCTTTGCATCCTGAACGCGGATCTCAACACGTATCCGTAAAACGCAACTCAAAAAAGCATACAATACGGATCCAACTAAAGTATCAACTGTTGCGTTTTTCCGATCCGCTTTCCGGATGCACTTTTCACTCTTCAAAAACGGATCCGTAAAAAGGATCAAAAAAGTTGTTTGCCCTAACAAGTAACAAGGTCTTGACGCTACTCCTCTTTGTGGTGCACCGAGTGAGCCAGGGGAAGAGACGGGTACTTGTTACCGCTATGGGGCAGCACTGCTTTGAGGCTCCTGTATGAGCTGTCTGTGAAGAGGCACCACTCTTTCAGGTTACATGCTATTCGATTGCATTGAACAGACAGGTCACATTGTGGCAGAAGCAGAGTCCATCTTGATGGGTGAAGAAGCTGGAAAAAAGATGGTGATGCTTCCTCAGGTAAAAAGTCCCATTTGGGCCAGGGAGGTTGCCAATTGGTTGTACAGCACTATGGCATATGTCAGTGCTTTATAAAGAATTACAAATGATTTCACAAAATTCAGTACAGTAAAGAATAGCAACACTGCTCCAGACAAGGGTAAAAATGTCTGATGCTCTTTATCCCTGTACCTATGAAATTATTATTTATTGCAAGATATTCATGATATTCATCTTAGGGCTTGTTCACGCGACGTATTTGTGATCCATTTTACGGATCCGCAAAACGGATCTAACAATGTGTGATTAACATTGAGTTCAATGGCAAAAGCGCATCGCTGTTCTCACGGGAGATTGGCGATGCGCTTTTGAGAGCTCTCCTGCACTGCGCTTTTCGCATCCGCTTATTGCGGTTTACGCAAGTGAAAGCCCATAGGAGATAATGGAGTCCGCTTTTGGCACCTGTCCAAAAGCACTCCACACTCCGGGTACGTACCAGCTGCGCTGTGCATCCTGAAAGCGGATGCGAAAAGTGCAGTTGGCGGCCGGACGGGGCATCAGCGGTTGTGGAGGGGATGGATGGAGAGAGAAAGAAAGAGAAAGAAAGAGAGAGAGAGAAAAAGAGAGAGAGAAAAAGAGAGAGGGGGAAGAGAGAGAGAGGGAGAAAGAGAAGAGGGGGAGAGAGAGAGGGGGAGAGAGAAGGGAAGAGAGAGGGGGGAGAGAGAGAGAGGGAAAGAGAGAGGGGAAGAGAGGGGGGGAGAGAGAGAGGGGAGAGAGGGGGGAGAGAGAGAGGGGAGAAGAGGGAGAGACGGGGGGGAGAGAGAGAGGGGGAGAGAGACGGGGAGAGAGACGGGGAGAGAGAGAGGGAGAGAGAGAGGGAGAGAGAACAGGGGGAGAGAGACAGAGGGAGAGAGAGAGAGGGAGAGACAGAGAGTGGGAGAGACAGAGAGAGACAGAGGGAGAGACAGAGGGAGAGAGAGAGGGAGAGACAGAGGGAGAGACAGAGGGAGAGACAGAGGGAGAGAGAGAGAGAGAGAGGGAGAGAGAGACAGAGAGAGAGGGAGAGAGAGACAGAGAGAGAGGGAGAGAGAGACAGAGAGGGAGAGAGAGAGGGAGAGAGAGACAGAGGGTGAGAGGGAGAGAGAGACAGAGACAGAGGGTGAGAGGGAGAGAGAGAACGAGGGAGAGAGACAGAGGGAGAGAGACAGAGGGACAGAGAGAGGGACAGAGAGAGGGAGAGAGAGAGGGAGAGAGAGAGGGAGAGAGACAGAGGGAGAGAGACAGAGGGAGAGAGACAGAGGGAGAGAGACAGAGGGAGAGAGAGAGAGAGAGAGAGAGAGAGGGAGAGAGAGAGAGAGAGAGAGAGGAGAGAGAGAGGGAGAGAGAGGGAGGGGGAGAAGAGGAGGGAGCTAAGAGAGGAGGGAGAAGAGAGGGAGAGAGAGGGAGGGCAAGAGAGAGAGAGCGGAAGAGAGGGAAGAGAGGGAGAGAGAGGGAGAGGGAGAGGGAGAGGAGAGGGAGAGGGAGAGGAGGGGAGAGAGGGAGAGGGGAGAAGGGAGGGGGAGAGGGAGAGAGAGAGAGGAGGAGGGAGGGGAGGGAGAGAGGGAGAGGAGAGGGAGAGGAAAAGGGAGGGAGAGAGAGGGGAGGGAGAGAGAGGGAGAGAGAGAGGGAGGGAGAGAGAGAGGGGGGGAGAGAAGGGGGAGGGGGGAGAGAGAGAGAGAGGAGAGGAGAGAGAGAAGAGAGGAGAGAGAGGAGAGAGAGAGGAGAGAGGGAGAGAGAGGGAGAAGAGAGAGGAGAGGAGAGGGGGAAAAGAGGGGAAAAACAGAGGGAGAAGAGATAGAGGGAAGAGAGAGGGAGAGGGGAAGAGAGAGGGAAGAGAAGAAGGGACAGAGAAGAGGGAAGGAGAGAGGGAGACAGAGGGAGAGAGAGAGACAGGGGGAGAGAGAGAGACAGAGGGAGAGAGAGAGACAGAGGGAGAGGGGGAGAGAGAGAGAGAGGGAAGGGGAGAGAGAGACAGGGGAGAGAGAGAGACGAGGGAGAGAGAGAGACGAGGGGAGAGAGAAGGAGAGAGAGAGAGAGACAGGGGGAAACGAGGGGACAGGGGGAAGAGAGAGAGACGAGGGAGAAAAGGAGGACAGAGGAGAGGAAGAGAAGAGGGAAGAGAGGACAGAGAGAGGAAGAGAGAGGACAGAGGAGGGAAGAAAAGGGGGAGAGAGAGAGAGACAGAGGGAGAGAGAGACAGAGGGAGAGAGAGAGACAGAGGGAGAGAGAGACAGAGGGAGAGAGAGAGACAGAGGGAGAGAGAGAGAGAGACAGAGGGAGAGAGAGAGACAGAGGGAGAGAGAGAGACAAGGGGAGAGAGAGAGAGACAGAAAACAGAGAGAGAAGAGACAGAGAGACAGAGAGAAAAGGGGAACAGAGAGAGAAGAGAGAGAGACAGAGAGGAGTGACAGCCGAGAGAGAAGAGAGAGAGAGAGAGACAGGAGAAAGAGAGAGAGACAGGAGAAAGAGAGAGAGACAGGAGAGAGAGAGAGAGAGACAGAGAGAGAGAGAGAGAGAGAGAGAGAGAGAGACAGAGAGAGAGAGAGAGAAGAGGAGAGAGAAGAAGAAGAGAGAGATAGAGAGACAGAGAGAGAGACAGAGGAGAGAAGAGAGGGGAGACAGAGAGAGATCAGAGAGAGAGAGGGGGACAGAGAAGGGAGAGACAGAGAGAGAACAGAGAGAAGAGAGAAGAAGAAGAGGAGAGAGAGAGAAACAGAGAGAGAGACAGAGAGAACAGGGACCAGGGAGAGAGACAGAGAGAGAGAAGAGAGAGAAACAGGGGAGAGAGACAGAGAGAGAGAGAACAGAGGAGAGAGAGAGAGAGAGAGAGGGGACAAGAGAGAGAGAGAGACCACAGAGAAGAGAGAGAGAGCGCGACAGAGAGAGAGAGAGACACAGAGACAGAGAGAGAGAGCGCGCTCTCAAAACGCTTCCGGAAAGCGGATCCGTAAACCGTAACGCCAAAAGCATACAATACGGATCCAAATAAAGTATCAACTGTTGCGTTTTTCAGATCCGCTTTACGGATGCGCTTTTCACTCCTCAAAAATGGATCCGTAAAAAGGATCAAATACGTCGTGTGAACAAGGCCTTACACTGATTATAAATGCAAACATAAAATGTAACATTTAACATGTATGACTACAATAATAAGAGTGGCCCATCTCTCCTGGACTTCTCCTATACTTCGGGTGCACAGCCTTTTCTGGTCCAAGAGCCACATTATCAGATTGTACCTCTCCCAGGGGCCACGGTAAATATATAGCTTGTGGGTATGACATGATTGTGTCAGAAATAAATACTCCTTTGAAGAAGAAAATCGAGAGATAATACAAAAACAGTTTTTACTGGATTGTTTATTTAGGTTGCTTAAAATAGCATTAACAGGCCTATAGTGCCAGCCATACAGTGCCCATCGTAACAATGCCAGCCATACAGTGTGCACCAGAACTGTGCCAGCCATGCAGAGCCCACTATAACAGTGCCATAAGTGGAATGAAGCTATCAAAAAAAGGAATATTACTTTCTAATAGGGGACACACGGAGGGGCACTGGGGTCACATGTGACAAATGCAATGCATCTCAGACACTGGCATTGGTGGGAAGGAAAAGAAAAATATCCCAGCAGTAGACCAAAGGGAGGCGAATACAACCTGCCAGTTTCTACATACTGCAATCCTGTTATGCTCTTCAAATACACTAACAATATACCTCAACCATACCTTATACTTCAGCCGTACTAACCTTACCTCATTGTGGATCTCTTCGGCTTCCTGTAAAATGTCCACCTCTAGACATTGTAATTTTGTTTCTCCAGAATTAGGGACCACACATAGGTTCTCCAGAGCCTTTTTACACCTTGTCTGTATATAACTGAAAGTACCAGTAGAACACTGTAAAATAATGACCAGTAAAAATGTATCAGTGCAAGATATGGGAGTCTTAACTAGGAAATAGGCATGGAACGTCTTGAGATATTATACTGCCAATGATATATAACAGCTTGTAGTCTGTGCAGTAATTTCCCAAACAACACTGTTCAGAAGCCATGCCATTCATAATTCAACCCTGAAGGGATTGTCTCAATTCCGGATCCTAAAGAGCTGGAAAATACAGAGTCTTAGGATATGTTCACACAGCGTCTTGCGGCACGTACCTGTGCGCACAGCAAGTCGCTGTGTATTTAGAAGAATGCGCTGATTAGAGCATTCTTCTAAGGCGAAGGGGGGGCCAGCCCCATTAACATTCATTATCCCTGTCACACATACTCCGAAAAGAAGTGACGTCGTACAACACGAGGCAGGGAAGACGACAGGTAATCATAGCTCTCTATGAGAGATATGATTACAGTACTGTAATTACAGGAAGTATTTTGGGGTGTATAGCAGCGCAATTATGCCCCGAAATACATTCTGAAAAACGCCATGTGAACATACCCTTACAAAACTGAGTACAACCCCCACATTGTTGTAAATATTTTATTATATCTTTTCATGGGACAACATTGAAGGTATGACACTTTAATACAATGTAAAGTAGTTAGTGTACTTTGGTGTGCCCTCAAAATAACACAGACAACTATCAATGTCTAAACCGCTGGCAACAAAAGTGAGTACATCCCTAAGTGAAAATGGACAAATTGTGCCCACTTTGCCATTTTCCGTCCCTGGTGTCATGTGACTCATTAGTGTTACAAGGTCTCAGGTGTGAATGAGGAGCAGGTGTGTTAAATTTCGTGTTATCGCTCTCACACTTTCTCATACTGGTCACTGGGAGCTAAACATGGCTCCTCATGGCAAAGAACTCTCTGAGAATTTATTAAAAAAAAAATTTATTTGGTCTACATAAAGATGCCAACAACCTGAAACTGAGCTGCAACATGGTGGCAACGACCATACAACGCAAACCACTCAGAACAGGCTTCAACATGGACGACTGAAAAAGTTAAGTGCACATGCTCAGCGTCATATTTAGGATGGTCTTCTCAAAATAGACATATGAGTGCTGCCAGCATTGCACTAAACTTAGCATAAACTTATTTAGTTCAGATGGTGTCAAGCATGTGTGGCGAAATCAGGTGAGAGGTAAAAAAAAGACAAGTGTGTCTTGCCTACAGTCAAGCATGATGGTGGGAGTGTCATGGTTTGGGGCTGCATGAGTGCTGCCAGCTGTAGGGAGCTACAGTTCATTGATGGAACCAATAATGCCAACATATACTGTGACATACTGCAGCAGAGCATGATCGCCTCCCTTTGGAAAAGGTTCTGCAGGGCAGTATTCCAACATGATAACGACCTCACACACACCTTCAAGATGACCACTGCCTTGCTAGAGAAAATGAGGGTAAAGGTGCTGGACTGGCCAAGCATGTCTCCAGACCTAAACCCTATTGAACATCTGTAGGACATCCTCAAACGGAGGAGTTCAAGTCTCTTATATCCACCAGCTCTGTGACATTGTCATGGAAGAGGATTCCAGGGGCAATCTGTGAAGCTCCAGTGAACTCTACCAAAGAGAGTTAAGGCAGTGCTGAAAAATAATGGTGACACATAAAATATCGACACTTTGGACACAATTTGTCCTTTTTCATTTAGGGGTGTGCTCATTTTTGTTGCCAGCAGTTTAGACATTGATGACTGTGTGTTGAGTCAATTTGTGGGTACACCAAATTTAAACTGTTATACAAGCTATATACTGACAATTTTACATTGTGTCAAAGTGTCACATCTTCAATGTTGTCCTATGAAAAGATATAATACAATAATAAACCCCAAAAAGCCTTTTTTTTTCTTTTAAGAACAGAGAGGTGCCTGGAACTCCTCAATTTAACCTGCTTCACTGTACTCAGAACCCCAACAGAAATAAATGGGAGAGTTCTGACCACCTCTCCGATCTCAACCAAGACGTTTGGGAGCCGTTCTAGAGATAAGCGTGGATCCCACACCTATCACACATTCATGGCATATACTAGAGATATCTCATACATGTGTGAAATGGGAACACCCATCTATTTACACTCATAAAAAACAACAGGAATAAACCTGGCATTTTCATGGAAGAGAGGATCTCAGGCCATCACTTAGATTTCTACCCTATTTACTTATGTGGACTCTCAGTCTAGCTGTATTATTTACTTTATTTGTCCAGTTTATTCTGATTTATTCTCTTATTTAAACGGTTTCTGACCATTTAAAAGAAAAGTAGGCATCAGACACAAGAGATGTGGGAAGCAGTCCTCCTCCCTATAACATTATTTACATTCTCTACAATTACTGGGGATGCACTACAGAAAAAAACTGCCGAATCAAACTCTTATGATATAACTTAAAGAAAAAAGTCTTTAGTGTTGGCCCCCTCCTGCCTCATGAACAGCTTTTACCTAACTTTCGGACTTCACAAGACTTTCAAAGGTGTCCCATGTTATCCGGCACCAAGATGTTACTGGCAGACCTTATTTAAATCCTGTAACTTGTAAGGTGGGGCCCCCAGAGACTGGATTTGTGAGCGACCACCTTTCCATTCTGCATGGAGAAGTTCAGGGGCCTGTTCCCACACCTGTCAGTAATTTGTGGCATATCCTAAATGTCTGAAATGGGAAAACCCCTTTAAAAAGACCTTAATTTCACTACAAAGGAGTGCTGTCATGATGATATACACTATGTATCCTCAGATAGAAGCTGGAAGAAAGCTCATTCTTTCACTTATACATGGATGCATATAGTGTAATGTTGTACTGTGAGCCATAAAAGGCAGTAGAAGAGCAAAGAAATCTTTTAGAGACGGAATATATTTGATGCAGGGTGGATAAAAACCAATGATTTTTTAAAAAAAAATCAAAAAATCCGATTTTTTTGATTTAAATCGGATTTTTTTCAATAAACTGCTTTTTGAGGAAAATATTTTACCATCCAAAGGTTCTTCCATCATGAGATAAAGCGGGGTTTTTTTAACTCCGTAGAATAAAGGGTAATGTGTAAAAAATTCAC
>JAODAL010001099.1:0-249650 GCA_025379985.1 Phyllomedusa bahiana | reverse complement strand
GGGGTTTTTTTAATTTTCAGTATAGGTTGCCCGTGATTGCAAAAGGCAGCAGCTGTGATTGCTGCCCCAGTCCCATTCTGTTCCCTGCAAATGAGCCCTATTAACATGCAATACAAAACCTGGAATTAAAGAAAGGGAGGGGCCTTTTTTTTACCCCCTGTCAGTCCGGCATTAGGTGCTTATGCAAAATATTTTATGGCTGCCCCAGGGCTAATGAAAACCATGCCCCCCCCTGCAAGTTGTTCGAGGCATTCCTACCTTTTAAGAAGCGGGAAAATGAGCCATCTTGATACACTGGTGTGGCAGCACATTAGCATGGGGCTGTGCGGGGGGAGGGGGGGAACGTCATGGTTTACAAGCTCAGTGCAAAGAGGGCAGGGAGGGGGGTGTCTGTGTGTGTCTGTGTTGCAATGGTCTCTTAATTTTTTTCAGAAACATATACACACATTATATATGTATACGGTTCTGGAAAAAATTAAGAGACCATTGCAAAATTGTTAGTTTCTCTGATTTTTCTCTTCAATGGTATATTTTTGTGAAAAATGTACATTGTTATTTTATTATATAAATTACTGATAACATGTCTCGGAAATACAAAGCTAAAAATTTTGTATTTATTTGCAGCAAAACAGAAATCTTCAAAATAATAAAAGATGCAGCGCTGTCAGACCTCAAATAATGCAGGGAAAACAAGTTCATATTTAGTTAGAAACAATAAGACTAATATTTTAGGTCAGGAAGAGTTCAGAAATCAATATTTGGTGGAGGAACCATGATTTTTTTTTTTTCGAATTCAAACAATTTTATTTAAGCATTAATAACAAGAGAGTACAAAGTCACATGTTGCAACAAGTCATCAGAATGCAGTAATACAGTAAAGTAAGGAAAGGGTACAGAGTACTTATTCTTCCCCATGCCCCTATCCTGACCCATGAGCAAAGGCAGATACATGTGATAGATTGAAATACTGCAAGGTGGTTTATATCCTAGACAACCTACAAGAAGTGATAAGTTGACTTTTAAGCATCTCATTAACCTATCCGTTCCCTGAGAGGAAGTAGGTGCCCCTCTTATACAATTTTTTAGAGATAACGGGAAGAAAAAAGAAAAAAAAGGGGGCAAAAAAAAAAAAAGAAAAAAATGGGGATCAAAAATAATAAAAACATAACGAGGGTACCGTTAGAACATGGCCCCCGGGGGGACGCACTCCCCCTCATTGAATGAGGAGAAAAATTTTCATAGGGTCCTCCATCCCCCCCCCTCGTTCAGCACTCCCCCCAGGTGTTCCCCATCCTGCTGTGGCAAGTTTCTTAGGAAGGGGACAGATAACGGTCCGACCCAAAAAAGGAAACCCATTCCTCCCGATAGCGTATGGGCTATAGCATGAAAGGAGAATCAGATCGAACCCCTCCAAAGCGCTGAAAGAGCATGGACTTCCCGGATCCAGTCCGAATAGTTGGACGGCATGAAGCCAGACCCTAGGGAGATGCTTGGCAGCAAGTATCAGATACATCACCAGATGTGACTTAAGTAAGGCGATGGGCAGAGGGATATCAAACAGGAGCACCAGTGCTGGGTCACCCCGAAGGCCCCTTTTCCCCGTGTGTGGTAATAAAAAGGTTTGGGGACCGCGACCCAAAAAGGGGTTTTGTAGAACAGGCAACCCCACCAGATTTCCATTTTTTAACCCCCCCCCCCCCCCCCCCCCCCCTTCCACATTCAAACCCAACAGCCCTGCAGAAATGGAAGGGAGAAGCGTTAAGAAGGCAGGCCCCCCGGTACCATCTTGTAACTATTTTATAGTTGGCTCGTGGGCCCTGGACATACGAGGATCTTGGGTCAGCTAAAAAAGCTTTGGCCCAAAAACGTCTTCCGAGAAGAGGGGTACCGATTTCCTTCTCCCAGCCGTGCAAAAAGGCAACTTATCACAGGCCCGAAGGCAAGAAAACCCTATACAGCCTGAAGACCCCTTCTTTCTGAATATTCCCCAAGGCCCCACAGTAAAAAGTGGAAAGGGGGTCTATGCACACAATATTCGCTTCCATCTACAATAGGCTGCGCAGCTGTAGTAATGGAACCTTAAAAAAATGTCGGGTTCCGCCGCACCACCAACTGTCATAATCCATCAATGTCTCAGGCCCCTATCAAGTACCGGGACCCCCCCATCCGGCCCAGTAACCGAGCCATGCTGGAAGAGAGAACTGGGGACATCAGGGTTGCCAAGCAGGGGGGTGAAGGGCCGCCTCTTCAAACGGCCCCATCTGGGGAGCATATACCTGAAATTTTAGGCAGGGTTTTGGGGCAATAGGGGGGCGCGTGTTATCTTAACCACAGATAGTATAGCGGGCAGCCATGGCAAAGCCCGGTGGGGGCCCCCATATAACGGGTCCCCAGACCCACCCAGATTTTAGAAGCGCTCCCTTAAGGGAAATCCGGGGTTCTCACCCCCACCGCACCAAGTAGTGGCTTGAAAGTCTGGAATGAAGTCCCCCCTCTGTTTTGGGCCTAGTAAGGGGTGGGCTCCGCATTCTTGGTCTACCCCTCCCCCATACAAATCGTGAGACTAACTCGTAGGCCCCTTAAAAAGGGCCTAGGGAAAAAAGGGGGAATTCCGGAACAGGTACAACATTGGGCAAGGGTGTTTATCTTCGGGATTTTTATGCCCCCAATCCATGAAAAATTCTCTGTTATCCCATTTTAGTAGATCCTGCTTAATCCTGGAGAGGAGGGGAGCAAAATTAAGGGCAAAGATTCTGTAGGGTTTCGGGAAGGAACCCCCAAGTACTTAAAGGAAAATTCCCTCCCAGCAAAGGGGGGAAGGTTGACTCAACAAGTTCAGATCGGGCGGGGAATAAAAGCTCAAGCATAGCTCTTTGACAGTTTATCTTAGGGTTGCTGTGCAGGCTATATTCGCCCCAATATCTCCTTTCTCCTCGAAGGGGGGAGGTGGGGTCCCCAAAATACAGGAGTAAATCGCGGAAAAAGCCGAGCATTTGAACTGTTGTCCACAAACCCCGGGATTCCCCCCAAACCCGAGGATCATCTCGAAGTGCCCTCAGCGGGTGCTCCTACCAAAATATACAGAATGGGAGAGAGGGGGCATCCCTCCCTGGTGCATTTCCGATCGCCAAGGGAGTGGAAAAAAGTTCCATTGATCCTGATTGGGCCTGGGGTGGGGTATATAAGGCCATTCCCCTTTTCCCCCGCAAAATGGGACCAAGCCCCAGCGACTCTAACACTCCCTCAAAAGGGCCACGCCACTCTACAAAGGCCTTCCCCGCTCCAGAGACGGGAGAAGGCACGGGGTTTTCTGGATGCGAGTCCTGGTGAATCAGGAGAACGTCTTAAGTGTGTTGCCCCCCTCGCCTCCCTGGTTGGGCACGAATCCCCCCTGACCGGGTGAAGATTGTAGAGAGGAAAGGGGGGTTGATCTGAGCGCCATAACTTACAAAAATTTTCGCATCTGTATCTATAAGTGATATGGGGGGAAATTCGGGCCCACTGAGAGGGACCCTTTTCCCTCCTTTGAACACCACAATGGGGGCCCCCTCGGGAAGCCGGATAAAAGGGGGGGACCCCCATGGAGCCATTTTAAAATCCCCGGGAGGAGGGGCTGAGACAATCTGACGAGGGATTTGTAGAAAAGAGCCGTATACCCGTCCGGCCCCGGGCTTTTTACCAGAGGGAAGAGATTTAAGGGCTGCAGTCAATTGCCCCTGGGAAAAAGGCTTTTCCCGGAACGGGGAGCCCCCGGGAAAGTGGGGGAAGGGGAGTTTTAGCAAGTACTCAGGGAGTGATCCCCTTGACTCTGCCTAGGGAGGTTATAGGCTGAGTATAGTAGTCCTGGAAACCTTCAATTTCGTCTGTTAAATGTGCCACCCGACCCCCGGTCTTAATGGAAGGAGAAATAGGGCGGCTCGTTTTACCGAGTGCTGGGGCCCAAGAACTTGCCCGGTTTGTTACACCAAAAAAGAACACTGGAGCAAAAACTGTCTATATCTTTTTGCCTATGTTCCATGCTGGAAAAAGCATGCCGTGTCTGAATTACGGATCTCAACCGTCCCCAGGCCCAAAGTTTTTAGGGTTGCCCCCAAATGCTGCCAACCGGTCAAGACCTGCTTTTTCGCGGCAGCTTCCCTCTTGAGGCCGCCCTGTGTTTGTTTAAATACCTTGGAGTGCATTTCAGCCCCTCCCTTGGGACCTTGGGGAAGAGGGATCTTCTGCTTTAAACCGATAAAAAAATGTGTCCGTACAGCGCTGCAGGCCCTGGAAAATGGGGGTCCGACAGGAGCGATTTTATTCAATTTTCATGAAAACCCCGGTCTGGGGTAGTGAGGGGGACTAATATCGCGTGTACTGGGGCATGGTCCGAATGGAGGAAAGGCCCCCGAAGGCCGACCCACCCCCTCGAAGCAGGAGGCTGTGGGTGTATATAACATGCGGGAGTAAGCGTTGTGAGGAAGGAGTAGAAGGTGTAGTCCCCTCCTTGGGGGGGCAGAACCCCAACTCCAAAAGCTGCAGTCAGGAGCATTTTTTTAAACCCAATTTAAACGTTGGTGAACACTGAGACGCCCCCGATGAGGGTCCCCGGGGCAGGTTAAGAGCCAAATTGAAATCCCTCCCCCCGTTAATCCTGTCCCCGGGCGAATTGAGTAGGGGATCCAAAAGTTTTGGCGAGGAAGGTCATTTGGCCTGATTTTGGCATATAATTTTGCCAAAGTGAAGGTCTACCTTGGGGGGTATTTTGACAAAATAAGGGGCCGGCATCCTCATCCCGATAGGTGCTAACACCGTAACCCGGGGGTATTTGTGAAAGAAGATTGCCTCTCCTTGACTTTTTGCTGAAGAGCTACTGTTGTGACCCCAGACAGGGAAATACTTGTTACGGTAAGATTGAATTTGCGAGGCGAGAAGATGGGTTTCCTGGAGGAAGAGGATTTGCGATTTCTGTTTGTGGGAAAAAAGGGGGGATTTTTTTTCGGGGACATTAAATCCCTTAATGTTAAAGGGGCAAGGGGTAAAATTTGCCATGAGATTGATAAGGGTCATAGGTCACAATGTCCCCGCTATGGAAAGGAAGCGGTGCTCTGCCAAGCCAGTCAAGAAGTGCGGGTACCAAAAACAAAAAAAAATTCAAGTATCAAAAACAGAAGCCTAACAAAACAGGCCAAGTATCTAAAACAGCAGGGATGTAACCCATAACCCCTTGAAAATTACAAAGGGGCTACCCCAATGGGGGTTTCCCTAGGGGCAAAAACCCGGAGGCCAAGACGAGGGGGCGCAGGGGGGAAACAGAAGGGTTCACCATCAAGGAGGCAGAAGGCCCCCCCCCAGAGGCCCCCCTCAATTAGGTTTTGGGGGATGACTCCCCCCCCCCACGGAAACCCCCCCAGGGGACGGGATAAGGGCAGGGGAAGGGGGAAGGGGAAAAATGGCAGGATTTGGGGGAAAGGCGGGGAGGGTCCGAAGGGGGCGACCCTACCCCCATTTTTCAGGTCCGTTGATCATATGAGAACTAAGCAATACAATGGCATATAGATATATAAAAGAGCTAAAAGACACCCAGTACGAAGGGGCTTCCCGTTTTCCCCGGGTCGCCACAATCAATCCGACCCAAAAAAAAAGACCTGGGCCAGGGACGACTGTCGCAAAAAAGAAGAGGTGGTAAAAAAAACAGAAACGCGGGCACCAGGACCAAGAAAATCCCGATACCCGCATCCCCCGGAGACAGAGGAGACCCAACCAGTGGAAGGACTCAAGGGAGAACACCCCAAAAAAAATTAAACCTGACTTGGGCTGTGAGCAAAGGTCCTCGCGATGCGTCTCGCCCTGACAGCTGGCTATCCGGCTACCCCGGCGGGGCCCCAGATCTTTTTGGCAAAGAGGGGACCAGATGGTGCCGAATCCTGGTTGCTTCGCAGCTGAGGGGAGTTCGTGGAGGTCCTGGAGATAGCAGCAGGCCAATCTGGGAAATGTCACCTCCGCAATTGCGGAGACGAAAAAGATGGGTAAGTCTCTACGGAGCGAAGATGAGCTCCCCTTTCCAGATGCCTAACCTGCGTGAGAAGGGAAATCCCACCTGTACGATAATTTTTTGGAGAAGGACTGTCAGAAGGGCTTAACCGCTTCTCTCATGCGCAACGTTCGCCGGGACAGATAGGGAAAAAAGTGCAAGAGGGTCCCCTCAAACTCTTCCGCTGCATCAATCGGGCCTTCGCATAAGTTCCCCTTTAATCGTAAAGTGGTGAATCCTGCAAAAAACATCCCCCAGGGCGGGTTTTGGGTCCCGTCTCTCGGACGTGTGCCTGTGAGCTCTGTCGAACTCCAAAAGGTTTCTCAGGGCGCCCAAGAATGAAGGGTTTAACAGCCTATTAAGGTGGGGGTGAGTTCGCCCTGTTTTGACAATTCCGGCAAACCCGCAGCCTGACATTGTTGCGTCGGGTGCGGTTTTTCCAGGTCATCCATATGCGAGGCAAGTTGAAGGTGTGTGCAGACTGTCCCGTTGAAGATTGGAGAGAGGATATAAGGCGGTCTTGATTCTTGAGCTTTTTCAAGTGATGAACTCGAAATTTTTAGGGCCCGCCCCATTGGATTGGACCGGGCGTAGCTCCTGCCTCCAGGATTGTTTCATCTCACGTGCCAATGATGCAGGGCTTTTTTAGACGGCAAAAAAAGCAGAAGGGGGCGCAACCGGTGAGCCCCCAGACAGCGCAGCATCTTCAGGGGAAAAGACCTGGTGACTGGGTCGGGGCGATCCGAAGGGGCCCCGACGGGGGACCGGGGCTTGGGGTTCAGCGCCCTTGGGGGCGGGGGCTTTTTTTCCCGTGGAAACTAGGGCTGGACGCCCATGTCGCCTGGGACTGCGTTGGACTGTTGGCGCGGTTATAGGGGTCCCTGGGAGCCCGCTGGGCAAGAGGCAGGAGGCCCATATAAACAAGGGCCGAGGGGAGAATGCAAAAAACCCCCACCTCCCCCCCCCCCCCCCCCCCGAGCCCCGCCGCCTCCCCAAGCCAAAGTCGGGATCCCAAGGACCCCTCCCTGAGACTCTCCTGTGAGGGGGGTGGAAGGGCAAAGGGATCCGATACGACACCGGGTCTCCCACCTGTGTAGGGTGTGGTTTTCCTCTGTACAAGAGACGCCGCTTTACCCCCCCAGCTCCCCTTTATGCAGGTATGAGCAATATGAGAGTCCCCTGAAAAGGGGCCCGTTTCCCCTGGGTCATATTAGGGACATCGACGGCTTGTGGGCTTTTCCTGGGGGCCATGGAAGTCCAAAGCGTTTCCCCCCTGAATGAGGTGCCCCTGCGCCTCCACCGGGAAACTCTAGGGTCCCCCACTGTTACCCGCACCTGCGGGCCCTAGCCCCAAATGCGAGTTTCTCAGTGGAATGAGTCCCCGTTTCCCCCCCGCAGGGCGCAGGGCCGTGGGGGGTTGGAGGGCCTTGCCTTGTGCCCCCGGTCTGTTCCCCGCTGAGTTGCACGGTCCTCTGGGGTCGAGGTTTTCTCCCGGGCCCCTGGGAAGGGCCCCCTCCCCCCGCACTGACCTGGTTTGGATGCTGGCCCCGGAGTGATCCGCGGCGGCCCCCGCGGCTCCGCTGGGGTTCGGGGCCAAAGACGATGGGTCCGGTCCCCTTGCAGGGCCCCAAGCCCAGCTTCCGAGCCTCCGGTCTCCTCTATAGTGGGGGTCCGCGCCACCGCGGCTGCTTGCAAGGGAAGTCATTCCCCAGGTGCGCGGGGATTGGAGCTGAGCGGCTCGGGTGTTCTCCTAGCTGGGGGCCCCAAATGGGCCGACTGCTCCGTTGCGCGGGAAGGGGACTCGTCCTCCCCCAAGTTTCTGTAGCGGGCAAAATAGTTCGCTATGAATAGCCCCGCCGGTCCTGGGACATCCGGCATGAGGGTTCTTTCCTATTACAGTTTTTTGCCCATTTTGAAGGACCTATAAAGGCATGTAAAGAGGGTCTCTGGAGGACTCCTGTCCCCATCCCCATCCTCCCTATGGCCACGCCCCCCAGAACCATGATTTTTAATCACAGCTTTCGTGCGTCTTGGCATGCTTTCCACCAGACAAAACCACCTGTCTCCTAATGATAATGGGAAGGAGATCCCAATAGATAGGAATGCCCGGTATTGACCAAGAAACCAACAAAACTACAAAAAACACCAATACCTTTAGGGTTAGATTAAACAAGAACAAAATAAAAAATACCTTTTATTAGATATGATTAAAAGCACAGAAAAACTACTCCCTATTATACCCTAAAAGACTAACCTAACACAAAAGCAGAGAACACGCCCCAAAAAGGGCGACCTCACTCACGAACCTACCCTTAAATGCCCTACACCATCCCTCACCAAGTGTTGCGTAAAAACCCGACCACCAAAACCAACAACTGATAATTCAAGCCCAAACTATAGTGGGAAAGAATACAACAAAAAAACCTGTCCCAACGCGTTTCTCCTACAGATATCGTAGGTTCATCAGGGAACAGTAACCCATTGATATTTACTTAGTGGTCAGATAATACAACATAAAGGTACTAAGATACAGTGCCAAAATGTCATTGTACCAAACCATCCGTGGCACAAATAGGGACGATGCCCATAAAACCTTATCACAGCAACGGGTAAGTAATATTGAGATAAAGATAGAGATCAGTTCCTTCCAAGTAGTCCTAAAAGTGGGGAACAAACGATGTCCACAATGAGAGATGACCCTCCGTTGTGTGGGCTGGACTCTGATGAAAACGCCATGCTTTCTACCAGTCTTCCACACTGCTTTTGGGTGACCATATCCCTCTCCTGGCACAAAAATGTAAGCAGTTCTTCTTTGTTTGATGGCTTGTGACTATCCATCTTCCTCTTGATTACATTCCAGATGTTGAGATGCTGTGCAGTGGTCCCTTAATTTTTTCCACACACACTCACACTCTCTACCGTTCAAAAGCTTGGGGTCACCCACACAATTTTGTGTTTTCCCTGAAAACTTATACTTTTATTTATCAAATGAGTTGCAAAATGAACTGAAATCTAGTCCAGACATTGACAAGGCTAGAAATAATGATTTTCATTTGAAATAATAATTTTCTACTTCAAACTTTGCTTTCGTCAAAGAATTCCAGCATTGCAGACCTTTGGCATTCTAGTGGTTAATTTGCTGAGGTAATCTGGAGAAATTTCACCCCATGCTTCCAGAAGCCCCTCCCACAAGTTGGATTGGTTTGATGGGCACTTTTTGCGTACCATACGGTCAAGGTGCTCCCACAACAGCTCAATGGGGTTGAGATCTGGTGACTGCGCTGGCCCCTCCATTACAGATAGAATACCAGCTGCCTGCTTTTTCCCTAAATAGTTCTTGCATAATTTGGAGCTGTGCTTTGGGTCGTTGTCCTGTTGCAGGATGAAATTGGCTCCAATCAAGCGCTGTCCACAGGGTATGGCATGGCGTTGCAAAATGGAGTGATGGCCTTCCGTATTCAAATCCCTTTAACCTTGTACAAATCTCACACTTTACCAGCACCAAAGCAACCCCAGACTATAACATGACCTCCACCATGCTTGACAGATGGAGTCAGGCACTCTTCCAGCATCTTTTCAGTTGTTCTGTGTCTCACAAATGTTCTTCTGTGTGATCCAAACACCTCAAACTTCAATTCGTCTGTCCATAACACCTGTTCCCAATCTTCCTCTGTCCAATGTCTGTGTTCTTTAGCCCCTATCAATCTTTTCCTTTTATTAGCCAGGCTCAGATATGGCTTTTTCTTTTCCACTCTGTCCTGAAGGCCAGCATCCCGGATTCGCCTCTTCACTGTAGACGTTGACACTGGCGTTTTGCGGGTACTATTTAATTAAGCTGCCAGTTGAGGACCTGTGAGACGTCGATTTCTCAAACTAGAGACTAGTAATGTACTTGTCTTGTTGCTCAGTTGTGCAGCGGGGCCTCCCACTTCTCTTTCTACTCTGGTTAGAGCCTGTTTGTGCTCTCCTCTGAAGGGAGTAGTACACACCATTGTAGGAAATCTTCAGTTTCTTGGCAATTTCTCGTATGGAATAGCCTTCATCTCTCAGAACAAGAATAGACTGTCGAGTTTCACATGAAAGTTCTCTTTTTCTGGCCATTTTGCAAGTTTAATCGAACCAAAAAATGTAATGCTCCAGATTCTCAACTAGCTCAAAGGAAGGTCAGTTTAATAGCTTCTCTAATCAGCAAAACTGTTTTCAGCTGTGCTAACATACTTGAACAAGGGTTTTCAAAATATCCAATAGCTTTCTTACACAATTAGCAAATGCAATGTACCATTTGAACACTGGAGTGATGGTTTTTGTAAATGGCCCTCTATACCCCTGTGTAGATATTGCATCACCAACCACACGTTTGCAGCTAGAATAGTCATTTACCACATTAACAATGCATAGAGTGTATTTCTGATTCCTTTCATGTTAGCTTAATTGAAAAAAAAAAATGTGCTTGTCTTTCAAAAATTTAAAGGGAAATTTCTAAAATTTACCCCAAGCTTTTGAATGGTTGTGTGTTTTGTATATGTATATGTTGTGTGTAATATATTATATATATATATATATATATATATAATAAAATATATATATAATATATATATATATAAAATATATATATAATATACATACACACACACACGTGGTGTTTTGTGTATGTATGTACTCACTGTGTGCAGCACGGACAGCAGCTAGTTAGGCTGGGAGTGTCTCAGTATGGCCCTTGTAGCTTGTTGCAGTTCTCTGGAGCCATGCTGACTGCATCCCACAGCTGCTTGATGATGGATGGGGAAGAGTGCGAACATGATCGAGTTGGTGCCACAGGCGCTCACTAGGGCTCAAGTCTGGTGATTGAGGGGGCCAGGGGAGTACTTGAAAGTTTTTGGCCCTAAAGGGGTTTTTTAAAGTCCTCACAAAAGGGGGACTTTGTTTTTTAAGCGCCATTGTTTTCCTTTGACGCGTTACATTCAAGAGGGTTAAAAAAAAAATAAAAAAAAGAAAAAACAAAATTCCCAAGGGCTGACAAAATTTGAAAATAAACTGGCACAGGGGGAAAAAGGGAACCCCTCCCCGCGAAGGTTTTAGGGCCCCTTTCACAGGGCCCTTTTTTTCCACGGCGGTTTTGTGCGCCGTTTTTGAAGCGCAAAATCCCCCGTGAATACGGGGCGGGCCCGGGGGGGGGGCCCGAGCGCGGCGGGGCGCCGCTGGGGGCCCCTTTAGACAATGAAATTGTTTACGGGGGGTTCCGCGCCGTAAAAATGGCATGTCACTTTCCCCCCCCGCGGCGGATTTCCCCGAGCGGGGAGGGGGCGCGGTTTCCAAACTTTTTCTTTTTGGGAGACCCATGGAAAAACCGAAATGATTTCCGACGGATTGGCGCCGTATTGAAGCGCAAATCCGGCGCAATACGGCCCCAATCCGCCCGGCAAAAAAACCTGTGAAGGGGGGCCCTTACAGTCAAACAAGGAATAAAAATTTGGGAAATATCTAGCAATGTGAGATGTCACTTTGGCCCTTGATGAAAGTTCCCTTTCCCACGGGAAAAAGGGTCAATGGAAAAATTATTGCATGGAGGGATTTATAAAAAATTTGGGTTTGAGAGTGCCTTCCAAAAGGAAATGAGGGGGGCCCAGAGAAATGCCACTTTCCCCCCAGACCAAAACCCTGCCCCCCCACCAGCTTGGTTCTTCCAAAAAAGGGTTTGCAGGGTGTGTGTTTATTGATTGTTTTTTGGGACTAATGCCCCCAATCTGTTAAATTTAAACAGAAAATGTGACTAATTGAGAACCAAGAACCCTTTGAAAGGAAGTTTTTTCACCCAAAGGCGGGGACCTCTTTCTGCTTCGGAAAACCCCAAAAGTGTGGGGCTTTTTTTGAACTTTTTTAGAAAAACTTTCTGGGAGTCCCCGGGTTAAATTTTTGGGATTGAGCTGCTCCACTGAAAGCGCGTAGCCCCACCCTAAAACCCCTTTTGTAGCCAACATTCCCACCTAAACGAATCAATGGCATGTGGTGCCTTCTTTTTTCCATGAAACCTTTTTTTTTAAATTTTTTTGTCCACTCACGATACACTTTATCAGCAGTTTCAGAAATACTGCCGCCATTGGCCCCAAAAGGCGGGAATTTCACCCCTTTTTTGCAATTTGAAAAAAGGGCTTTTTTACCCATTGCAGCAATGAGGGATATATGTGCAGTCTATGGCACACCTTACATATCCGCCAAGCCAACTCACCACATGTGACTTCCTTCATGAGCTATGCTGTCAATGTTGAATGTAGGAAGTGATCATAATAATGTGACTTGACTGTGTATACTATCAGTCTAGTATATGTTATGTATACAAGAGTAGCCCAGTGAACTCCCAGATGTATGCCCCAGTGGTGGTGGGGGGGGGGGCACTAGGTTCAGTATAATCAACTGTTCTTCTCTTCTTTTTTTTTTTCTTTTCCTGAAGATCCGTGAAACGCGGCGCACCATGCGGGATTCAGACAGTGGAATGGAACAAATGAGCATCGGCCATCACATCGGAGAACGAGCGCACATCATGCAGCGTTCACACAACCGCCGCACTGGGGACCGGGAGGAACGACAAGAGTTCATCAATATGGACGAACGTGAGCAGAAAAGCATCTTACTTTCTATCCCTCCATCTTTTCCTACAGTGTCAGCAGGTTTGGTGCAGGTTTGAATGCCACATTGTTACCCACGACCAGCACAAAACAGAGGAGACAATCCTGGTTTAATCTATGGGAGGTACACAATGCTTCAAAGATTATCTGTATGATCAAGCTCTTATTGAATTATCTTTATCCTGTGGCTTTACAGTCATCATTAAACTACAAAACCCCCTTGTTGCGGGCTGTAGTTGTACAGCAGCTGGAGAGCCTTAGGCTCCATACAAGCCTGCGCTGTCATTTTCTTTTCTAGCAAGAAAAGAGCGTTTCTCTTAATTCGAAAATATCCTAACAATGTAAGACCCGGAGTCGTCTCTTTGTGAGGACTTTAATAGCTCCTTCAGTCATTTTGGAGTGTTGTGTATCGCGGGATGAAGAGAAACTAGGGAAAATGGTGAGAATCAATTACAGAAACCATAAGGCTATGTCCACACGGCTAATTTTGGACGGATTTCAGCCCGTAATTCGCGCCGTGCTGCGCGAATTAAGGCTGAAATCCATCCCAGTCATTACGGTAATCCACAGTTCTCATAGAGAACTATGGATTCCGTCGCCTCTCCCCGCTCGCGAAATACGGCGAGCGGGGAGAGAGTGACATGTCAATTATTCACGGCGTATACGCCGTGAATAAATGAATGTCTATGGGGCCGGCCGGCTACTGCCCACCACCCCCACCCCCGTACACACGGCGTAATTGCAGGCAAAATCAGTCCCGCAATTACGCCGTGAATAAGCCATGTGAACTCGGCCTAATGGTGCCTATTGGGGGTTGTCACCCAGCAATGGCTGCTGCTTGTGAATTCAGTTAGTGCTAGATTGCTCAATGTGAACATCCCTGCACATTCTGCTGCGTCTTCTCCATTAGAGAAAAAGCTTTCATAGATGATGATGGACTGCTGCCAACCAATAATCAATGGTTCTCACTGTTTTGGGCTGAAGCTTTACACTGCCTGTGCCATGCATGCTGCTGCATAAAGCGCAGTCTGTAGCCTCTCCTGTGCATGAGACCTGCATCTGTGGCTCTCCAGCGTTCTCCTAACAATTTGTAATGATCCATGTTACCAAGGCTCATGCTAGGTTCTAACTGGCTGCAACTTCCTATATTATGCCAGAGCGTGGACTTACAGCACATATAGTTACCAGAACTGCTGCCTGCAGACCATCCAGAGAATAGGGGGTGCTGTCTGCAGTACTTCTAGTGTTTCAATGGAGAGAGCGGAGGGGCTGCTGAAAGTTGTCGTGAGGAGTTTCCTTACCATTTGGCACAACGGCGCCACTGTCTAAAGCTTTGTGTTATCATATAATCTTTATCCTGCTTGTTTCCTCCATCACAGATGACGCTGCTGATTTTGATGATGAATGGCAGAGAGGGACCTCCCGTTACAGGAACCAGAGGGGGATTGCATACAGAAGGAGAGGCGGCCCAGAGGAGCAGCTCGCCATCCAGGGACCTGAAGACAGCACAATTAGGCCGTCTCGCAGATACGACTGGTGATAGGTGAGCACAATTCACCATCTTCTGATATTGATGTTTTTTCCATCCTGTGCTGCTCCCCTGCCGTGCAAGAGATTGTTAAGCAGACGAGCTGAATGGAGCAGAACGGAGGCAATATATTATGTAACATTACATATTGTGTCACAGTGCAGCTTCTCTTAAGAGCTTGATACTAGGATTTTTTTCAGTTTACTGATATAGAATCCCCTGACCAAATTACATTTTGTAATTCTCTATAGTAGCTTATGAAATACTTCCCTCCGTTCGCGCATGCAGGTCCACTACTGTGTTATAATTGCTTTATACGCACCGAACATGCTTCTTACAAGCCCACAAGTTCATTACTCTCTGTACTAATCCATTTCTATCTCAGACACGTGTGATCGCTCTAAATCTGCGACTTATTCCTCATTGTTTGATTTCCAAATTTATATAAGGATGTCCATATGTGGATGTCGGCGAAGATTGACAGCTGACATCAAGTCGTATTTCAGAAGCAATGTTTTTTGCTATTATTATGGTTAATGCATACAAGTTCTTATACACGCTCATCTTAAAGGGAATCTGTCGCCATTTTTTTTTTTTCTTACTAAATCAAGGCCCTGAACCATATTCTTTTCTTCGCCGTTTTTATTTTCTGATTGAAGATTTCTCAATTCAGTCATCGATATATGATTGTGGCGACAGCATTTACAGAGATGCTTTACAGCAGCTTCATGGGATCAGTCCCTTTGACTTCTATAGGAGAGTTTTCTAGTCATGCTCTGGGAAGAAGTCAAGTGTGCAGGGAGGGTGAGCTGTGATAATCTCCTATTGTGACTGGTGGATCCTGTGTTATACAAATTGGTGTCTCTTGTTTCAGTTTCACCCTGCTTGTGCTGATAATGAGCAGACTACTGAAAATCTCTCTACAGAACAGGAAGTGTCAGATTATTATTAGGCCTAAGAATTGTTAAAAATTATTGAAAGGGATGAGGAAAAAAAAATAAATCCTGAAAATTGTATCTCACAGTTTCAAAGAGCAAAGCAGCAGCATTTCATTCAGGCATCCTGTCACTTCCTGGTCAAGCTATGGGTAATTAGCATATGAGCTCCTGTATTCAGACCTCTGCTAATTAGATAAACAATCTCCTGTAGTAGGTCCAGAGAAGCTTCAGAGCTAAAGTAAACAGTAGTAATTAGTGTCATTTGTCTGAAAGATCAGATAACACACAAGCGCTCAGGCTGCCAGCAGTTCTGTGCTGTGACCTGTGTGATGATGTCACTCCCTGCTATCAGATGAGACAAACAGCAGGGGAGAGCAAACAAACAGGTCAATAACTAGAGAAACTTGAGAGCCCTCAGAATGTGATAAAATCAATTGTATCTCAACAGAAAAATTGAACAAAGCAATATATTTGGAAAACGTCTTCATTTACTGTTCCTTACATGTTGAAAGCTAATCTTTGTAATGAGACAGCCCGCTTAACATAAAAATGTGAGTTAAACAAGAAGTCATTTTTTGATGACACCTTCCCTTTAAGGCTTGGCAATATTAAAATACATCATCATCATCATGAATTCGCCACTCTGATTATGAACCATCTTATAATTGATTATAAGCCTTGCAATAGATCTGTGCAAGCGCAAAACATGTTATTCAGAGGTGACCTTTTATCCTGTCTCTGTTTTCGTTTACTAGTGATTTTGTTTTTCAGTACATAATCGTCCCACTGAAAAGTGCCGTTAGGCTCCATTGTCATCAAGTTTTTGGCCTCCACTAGTGGTATCTATAAGAATACCTTAAAACCGGTATCCCAAAGTAGGACTGAGGGGGACCATAGGGACCTAGAGGTCAAACATAGTTTCTATTGGGCTAGGTTAGCGCTGTTTCCAAGCTGTATATGCTTTATGAGCTGCACATTAAAGGGGTTGTCTCGCTACAAAGATTAGCTTTCAACATGTTGGGAACACTAAATAAACATGTTTTCCAAATATATTGCGTTTGTTCATTTTTTTTGTTTGGTAAGGAGCTACAAGTGATTTTATCACCTTCCTGGCTCTCTCTGGTTCCCCAAGTAACCGACCTGTGTGCTTCTCCCCCCTGCTGTTTGTTCTATCTGATGGCAAGGAGTGACGACATCACACAGGTGGGGGCAGCACAGAACTTGGTCAGTGACAGCTTGTTTATCTGATCTTTAAAACAAAAGTCAGTAATTACTGCTGTTTACTTCAACTCCGTGGTCCTGACAGCATGAGATTTATCTAATTAGCAGAAGTCTGAATACACGGAGCTCACATGCTAATTACAGACAGCTTGACCAGGAAGTGACAGAGCAAAGCAGCATTATTTCATTCATGTATCCTATGAAACTTTGAGATGAGACAACCCCTTTAAAGACCAGGCCTTTGTGTGTGGTATATAAAGCACATATGATTGGTAAATAGGCAATCGTAGTCCAAAAATGACTGTTTGCCCTATAGAGTGCTATAGCCCCTTTTTAAGGTATCCCAGTGGATATCATGGATGGAAGCTAATGACCTGATGTGATGGCCACATTTGCTTTATGTGGTGGAAACAAATTGTAGCAAAGGATCGCTGGAGTTACTGACCCTTTATGGATTTGCCCTGTGATCCCCCCCCACAGATCTCTAGAATAGGGGGCTACAGCACTAGATAAGGTGTAGCTGCCCTTTTGACTTTTCTCCAGGGCTGTGGAGTCGGTGCCTATTTTGCAGGAGTCGTCATAAAAGGGACCGATTCCGACACCCAAAATATATAATTAGTTGGTCCAGTTAGTTCGATTGCAGTGCAAAAGCAAGAGGAAAATTTGGGGCCGCCGGTGCTACTGCTCCCCTATCTCCAGCCTCTCACATCAGGAGTGTAATTGATGACATGGAGCAGGAACAGCGCTGCCCCAGGGTAAAAGATTCTGCTCCCAGAGCAAACAGATTTCGGCAAAATTTTTCCCCTGCTTTCAAAGAAGTATAAGAGTTTAACCATTCATCAAAACTGACTGTGGCTGAGGCAATTCCTTTATACCCTGACATTGTAGAGATGTTGCCCCTGTGGTCACCGCTTTGCCCCCAACCCAAGTTAGTGAAAGAGAGGCCGTTCTCTAGCCTGGAAAATAATGAGATCAGATGTGAGGTCATGTATGCAGGATCTGATGGAAGCAATACTATTTCTCAGAACAAATTCAGAGACTCCACAAATGTTCCTGCAGTGTTTTTGCAATTTACAATTTTTTTTGTGTTCAAAAAGTCATATCCAAAAAATTATATTTTACACTGAGAAGCAAAAGGGTAAACAATGTTTTGAATTGTGACTTTCAGGCTCCATATCTCCCATCCACTACAGCTTTGTACATGAGGCTACTGTAATTTTATATACAGTCATTTTTACCGATCTTATACATAAATTTGACTTGCAAGTCTTTAGCATCTGCTTAGATCTGCAGATTCTTTCCTGTAACTGCTTTGTTATGTTTTGCTCATAAAATCAAAATGTTAATTTTTATTATTTTTGTTAGTATTTGGGAAATCCACCTTTGGTTTTCAATACTGCCTGAATCCTTCTGGGCTCTGGATCAGATTCAAGCTATATCTTGACCAAAATCGATCCAGGTCTCTTCTACACATTCCAATGTTGGTGCAGGGCTGGACTTGGATACAAATACAGCTTTTTTTTCAACTCTACCCACAAATGTTCAAAAGATCAAAACATGTTACCCTTTTGCTTTGTGTCTGTTTCTACCTAAATAGCTTGATTATTGTATCATAAGGGGATAAACAGCCTGATGTTACCATTTTAAATACAGTAAAGTTATCATTAAACATGCGCCATGTATGGGGAGTCGGGAGTCGGAGGTTTGGGAAATTGAGGAGTCGGAGTCGGGGCTTTGGCTTGCCGACTCCACAGCCCTGCTTTTCTCTGAGCGCCACTCCCAACTCAATGTTGTCTAGTAGCTGTAGTAACCCACATTTACATGGACTGGTCTGTGTTGCTATACAATAGACAATGCAGTGCTTAATCGGGAGCGGAGCTATACTAGAGACAAAGCTGCAAGATTTGCGGCCCTTCAATTTAACTGTTGGAGCGGATTTTAGGGTTTTCACCCTACAGGCTCTGGAATTGAGGGTTAAAAGTTCTCGATGGGGTGTAGTTTCCCCCTTAAAATTTTCTCAGGTGCCACTCCAATTCATGTGTATGGAAACTGCATAACCCTTTTACATGGACTGTCAGTGACAATGCTTTTCCCATGAGGCGCTGCATAATACAGGAGAAAAAGCAAGGTTTGGTCCTTCGGTTTAACTGTGGGAGCATAGTCCAGCAGTGAAACCTGCCCAGATCAAACTGAATGTTATATCTTAAAGGGGTTGTCTCGCTACAAAGAATAGCTTTCAGATTGTAGGGAACACAAAATAAGACATTTTTCCAAATTATTGCTTTGTTCCTCTTTTTCCCCTAAGGAGATAAAAGTGAATTTATGACCCCCGGGTATTTCAGTAACTGCCCTGTAAACAATTTACCCGTGTTTGTTCAATGAGTAACAGTGAGTGATGTCATACACAGGTCATGGCGTGTCCTTTTTCTGCTCAGCAGTAAAAAAACTTGATTTATGTAAAAAAACAGAAAAATGTAATTAGGGGGTTTTGTTTTGGGGATAGTAAGAAGTCCTGTTTGTAGTTTTTAGAAGCTAATTGATCTAAATTAGCATTGGAAGACAGCACAGCAGGGAGCTGTACAAGCACAGAGTGTAGCAATGAGCAGTCTGAAACCAGGAAGTGACAGGTTTTCATTATGTATTCTTGAAAATGGAAGGGAGACAACTCCTTTAATGTGTGGCTGAAATAAAGACTTTTCATCTCTTATCTCTTCATCAATTTTGACTATATTCATTGCAGTACCGCATACTAACCAATAGGTGGGGCTCTGTTTTTGGAAGTGTAAAATCACAGGTCTGCATTTTATTTCTGATGAAAACTGTAAAATTATGATCTAATTAAGATCTGCAAATGACATTACCTAATGCATCTAAAGCTCGGTGCCTCCTATTGCCTTTCTGATGAGTGAGATGTGGGTGGAGGAGAGAAGCGGCTGTTTCACAGCTTGATTATTTTCATGGCCTTACAGCCTTTGAATGGACTAGAAACTTGTGAAAGCTCCTCCTCCACTAGACGTAGGTAACTGCTGGCTATTCGTGTTGGCTGCTTGCTTTTACAGCCTCTTCTAGGTGCTTTGTGCATTCTGTGCTTTGCGTCTGCCATTTTCTGAGCTTCTTTGTTATATTTGTACTTGCTGCACTGTCCTGGCAGTGCCCTGGAGACTTCATGGTTGTCACTATAAATAATTCACTTCAACATAAACTGAATGTTAAAGTACAGAGTGGTGGGGTGCACGCGGAGAGGAGTCTTCTACCAGTGTCGGGGGTCCCTGGAGTGCATGGAGCCTCCACGTCATTACACAGCTGCTCAGCGCTACAAAAATACTGCAAAGTTCTGCTTTACTGATTTACCTACATCTCTTACTCCAGTCACACCGAGAGCTGCATTCAGGATTTTGATTCACTACTTAACCTTGGAGTATAGGTTTTGGTCAGTTTCTGTTCACATTGTTTTTTATGCATATTTTTGCAGCAGTATTTACAAGCCAAAACCAGGAATGAGTGAAAATCCAGAAGTAGTGAAGGCCTTTCCATTATGTTTTTTTTTTTTTTGTTTTTTTTGTTTGTTTTTTTTTTTCCTCTGCAGGTTTCATTCCTGGTTTTGGCTTACAAATACTGCAGCAAAATACACAGCGAAAAACACCATGTGAACCCAGCCTAAGATTGTGTCCTCATTCATGCAGTACAATGTCCCATAGTTACCATTTTTAGCAACTTCACTTTTGAACTAGTTTACAAATATCGGTGCTTGGAAGGATCAGGTGGTGCTGGAGTTCAGGGTCGTCCACACAAGAAATATTTTAAGTCTTCAAATACTTGTCTAAAACCGTCAGTAATCCCATCAATCAATAGAAAATACACATTGTAGTTCATATAACGTGTATTTTCGGCGGTTGGTTCTTTGCAAAAAACTTAGAACATGTTCATTCTTTGTTCTTATTACCAATCACAGCACAATAAAGGTGCTAAATAAGGTTTGCAAATGCAACAAAATCACTGCTAAATAATATACAAACCTACTTTCTAAAATGTAACTTTTATTAAGGCAATATAAAATTATACAATCACATAAAAATCTCTAACCATTGTGAAGGCAGCACCAACACTAGCTAGGCATAATGAAGTGTGCTCTTAAAGCGTAGGTATAAGCGGATATACTACTCCTTTATATTCCCTACAATACCCCGTAACAGGTCAGGGATTCAACCATAATGAGTTCCTAGTTAACCTTCACTTCAACAGTAACACTCCTATAACTTGTGGTCCAGTTCAATAAAACAAATGGATATCAAACAACTTCTATATACATCATGCAATAAATCCAAATACAGCTTTAGTCGCATATCTCATGTTTTGGATAACAGGGAACATAAAAGGATAGGTTAACCCATTCGCTTCAATATACATAACTCAAATACAAAAAGTACATAGAGTATATAGTCAAAAAGTATACAAAATCTTTATTCATTATACATAAAAAAACAAATGTGAAATAGCAAGAAGAAGAAGCAAGGGACGCGAAAAGCGCGTTGGGGCAGCTGGCTCATTCCCTGTGTGCATTGGTAGGAATCTCTTCCCTTGTGCTTGATACCATGATTTTCTTACTATATTATTGTGTACACTGTTGCTTGGATTGATACCTTCATCTAGTGATACTTTATGTCTGGTATGTTATGTACAATAGTGTGGTGGATTTATTTGATTCTTTTTTTTAATCTGTATTACTTTTCATGTGTTTGAGATTCCTATTACAATAAGACCTGTCATTACTTGTATCCGATGCATAGTTAAGGGTTTTTTGATGCCTGCAGTTAGTTAGGGTCTATCCATTTACACTTCTATTTCACATTTTGTTTTTTTTTGTTTTGTTTTTTTATGTATAATGAATAAAGATTTTGTATACTTTTGACTATATACTATCTATGTATTTTTTGTATTTGAGTTATGCTGTTGGAGAGGGGTCATGATGAGAGATGAGACTTTAATTGTAGTGGGTCCAAATCATACTTATACATCTGGACTTATTGGTTCATTTATAGTTACCAATATACATAGTACAGTATAACATCAACAATCCTATCTTCTCATCCCTTAAATCAAAAAAGGGGAGACATCAATATTGATTAAAGGGGTTTTATCGTTACAAAGATCATGTCTCAGATTATGGGGACAGTAAAAATAAGCACTTTTGTAATTGGGTTGCATCACCTCAGTCACTTGGTTTAGCAGATATGAGCTTTTCTGTAAATCCGCATTCTGTTTCTGCTGCTGCTGGTCAGACACGACCCCTGCACTGTGATTGGCTGCTGACATTTCAATTCAGCCTGTTGGGACAACCCTACCCACCCCCCCCCCCCCCCCCCCGCCCGACAGGAAGCATCTCGGCCACGCCCCCCTGCGCTGTAATTGGCTGCCTGCACACTCTGTGTTTTCTCCCCTCTGAGCTGTTAAAATCGATAGTGAAACCAAGGTCTGCTGGCTCTATACACATCTCCCAGCTCTAGGGTGAATGATCTGGGCAATTACTGCCTGTTTAAAGTCACAGATCCCCCTCATATAACACAGTGTTATAGAGTCTCCTGCCTGTTAACAGGGGGCGATGAGGAGGGGGAGGGCAATGTGCATTGCTCCATGTAACACAGTCTGTTGCCTGGTAACAGAGGGGAAGTGGGGGCAGTGTACACTCCTCACGTCTCATCAGTTCAGGCTGTGTGTATAACGAATAGCACAGCAAAGGACTTTGGAGTCACCGAACTCTGCAGACACATAAATGCATTGCAGGAGGCTGTATAGCTGTCCTCTGCAGACACATGAGAAGCAGGCAGGAGGCTGAGGAATTGTCCTCTTTAGACATCCTTCTGCTTCTACTGCCTCACCCAGAATGATGTCACAGGTCTTCAGTGATGATAGACACGCCTCCTGGGAGGGGAGACACACCTCCTGGAGGGAGCACCCTCCTGGAGGAGAGACTCCTGGATTTCAAATTCAATCTCAGAGAATTAGCTGAAGAGCACGAACAGTTCAAACGATAAAACTCCTTTAACCCTTTCCCTGTATCCACTTGCCAGTATATCTAAATAATATGTTACATATGATCTTAGCTCCTGCATTAGATCCTCAACCCGCCGTATGTAACATTTATATATACTGGCAAGTGGATACAGGGGAAGGGTTAGGCCATGTTCACACGGCTTAAAACTGGACGTATTTCAGTCCGTAATTACGTGCCGTAGTGCGCAAATTACTGGCTGAAAACGGCCCATTCATTACTATAATCCACAGTTCTCATAGAGAACTATGGATTACGTCTCCTCTCCCTGCTTGGCGAATACGCCGAGGGGGAGATAAGTGACATGTGAATTACCAGCGGCGTATACGCGCCGCTGGTAATGAATGTCTATGGGCCGGCGAGGTGCCGCCCCCCGCCCCGGCCACACGGCGTAATTGCAGGGATAACCTATCCTTTTATGTTCCCTGTTATCCAAAACATGATATATGCGACTAAAGCTGTATTTGGATATATTGCATGATGTATATAGAAGTTGTTTGATATCCATTTGTCTTATTGAATTTGATCACAAGTTATAGAAATGTGTGTTACTGTTGAAGTGAAGGAATACTAGGAACTCATTCGGGTGAGCCACCATAGGTTGGGCCGTCCTTTTCGGGTTGAATCCCTGACCTTTTACAGGGTATTGTAGGGAATATAAAGGAGTAGTATATCCGTTTATACCTACGCTCTAAGAGCACACTTCATTATGCCTAGCTAGTGTTGGTGCTGCCTTCACAATGGTTAGAGATTTTTATGTGATTGTATAATTTATAATGCCTTAATAAGTTACATTTTAGAAAGTAGGTTTGTATATTATTTAGCAGTGATTTTGTTCTCATTACACCTGGAAAACATGTGGAAATTTACTACTGATGTCAAAAACATTTGTATGTGGTTTTTAACGTGGATCCACGTCTAAAACTACATAGAAGTGAATGGGAATCGTTTTAGACTGTAAAGCGCGAGTAAAAGGAACAACCCTAATTCTACATGCAATACAGGCAATCCCCGACTTACATCTGTCCCCTAGTTACAAACAGAGACTTATGGGGCATGCTGGCACTTGTGGTTCCATGTTTCACACAGAGAGTAGCTGTGGAACGACAATTCCACATTGCCACAGCAGCTCATGAGTGAAATCTTCTACAGGGGCACAGACACAAAACGAATGTAAAAAACCCTTCCCTGCACTATCCGAAACAAAAAAAACTTTTGTGCTGGAGTTCCATGTAATAAATATACCTGTTCCTGCTTATATACAGATTCAACTTAAAGGGGTTTTGCCACGATGTAATGTTGACATGAGATCCTCCAAAATGGGTATTTAATCACTTTTCTAAGTATAGGTGAGTACAAAAGGTGAAGCCTCTGAGAGCTACAGCATTGCTCAGTCCCCCTTAGTTTCCTGAAAGTTTACATTAGACACAACCAGGACACTGACTGGAGCTGATCTGGCCACGTTTGCACTTCTTATCTGATGACAGGGAACATGAAGGAGCTTGCAAGGGGCTGGGGAGAAAGTGTAGTGTTTGAGGCTGTCTGCTGTATAGAGCAGAGGTCCCCAACGTTTTTTCCACCTGGTTTTTTCGACGGGTTTGATGCACGACAATTTTTCCACAGCCCAGTGGGGACGGGGTTATGGAGGAGGTTGGATGTTTAGAATCGCACACAAAAAAAAAAAAAAAAAACACAATAAAGTGTATACTGGGTCATTTAGGAGTATAGTATGGGGTAACCAGTGTGGGTCAGTATTATATTAATAATGCTGATCCACAGAGCTTACAATCAGTCTGCAGTAATAGTGATCAGCATTATACATGAATAATTAATAGTAATCACTCTGTCATTATAGGCTAGACCCCCCGTATAAAAGTAAAAAGATATAGCCCCGTTATATTTAAAAGTATATGCCCCTTATAGAGGAGAGTAAATAGAATTCCCCGTAAAGAATTAGTATAAATAGATATATGCCCCTGTATAGTATAGTAAATAATTATGCCACTGTTATAAGTATAAATAATATATGCCACTGTAGTAATATAAAATAGATATATGCCTCTGTAGTAGTAGAAATAATATATGCCCCCTTTGTGATAATAAATAATAATTCCTGTAAAATAAAAATAAATATACCCCTTATGTAATAAATAATATAAGCCCCCCTATAGTAATAAATAATATATGCCCCGTTATAATAAAAAATATATGCCCTTAGTAGAAAAAAAGATAATGCCCTGTAGTGATAATACATAGATATATGCCCCTGTAGTGATAATAAAGATATATGCCCCTGTAGTGATAATACATAGATAGCTGCCTCAGTAGTGATAATAATACATAAATAGTTGCACCTGTAGTGATAATAGTACATAGCTGCCTCAGTAGTGATAATACATAGCTGCCCCTGTAGTGATAATAATACATAGCTGCCCCTGTAGTGATAATATATAGATAGCTGCCCCTGTAGTGATAATATATAGATAACTGCCCCTGTAGTGATAATATATAGATAACTGCCCCCCCCAGTAATTATAATACATGCATAGCTGCCCCCCTCAGTAATTATAATACATACATAGCTGCCCCCCCTCAGTAATTATAATACATTACATACTGCCCCCCCTCAGTATTAATACAGTACATACTGCCCCTTCCCCAGTAATTATAATTCATACATAGCTGCCCCCCTCAGTAATTATAATACATACATAGCTGCCCCTCAGTAATTATAATACATACATAGCTGCCCCCCTCAGTAATTATAATACATACATAGCTGCCCCCCTCAGTAATTATAATACATACATAGCTGCCCCTCAGTAATTATAATACATACATAGCTGCCCCTCAGTAATTATAATACATACATAGCTGCCCCCCTCAGTAATTATAATACATACATAGCTGCCCCCCTCAGTAATTATAATATATACATAGCTGCCCCCCCTCAGTTAATTATAATGCATACATAGCTGCCCCCCCTCCGTTATTTTAATGCATAGCTGCCCCCCCCCAGTAATTATAATACATACATAGCTGCCCCCCCTCAGTAATTATAATACATACATAGCTGCCCCCCTCAGTAATTATAATACATACATAGCTGCCCCCCTCAGTAATTATAATACATACATAGCTGCCCCCCTCAGTAATTATAATACATACATAGCTGCCCCCCTCAGTAATTATAATACATACATAGCTGCCCCTCAGTAATTATAACGCATACATACGCCCCCCAGTATTATAACGCATACATACCCCCCCCAAAATTATAATGCATACATAGCTGCCCCCCCCCGGTAATTATAACGCATACATAGCTGCCCCCCCTCAGTAATTATAATGCATACATAGCTGCCCCCCCCAGTAATTATAACGCATACATAGCTGCCCCCCCCAGTAATTATAATGCATACATAGCTGCCCCCCAGTAATTATAATGCATACATAGCTGCCCCCCCCCAGTAATTATAACGCATACATAGCTGCCCCCCCCAGTAATTATAACGCATACATAGCTGCCCCCCCCAGTAATTATAACGCATACATAGCTGCCCCCCCCCAGTAATTATAACGCATACATAGCTGCCCCCCCCCCGTAATTATAACGCATACATAGCTGCCCCCCCCTCAGTAATTATAACGCATACATAGCTGCCCCCCCCCCCCAGTAATTATAACGCATACATAGCTGCCCCCCCCCCCCGTAATTATAATGCATACATAGCTTCCCCCCCCCCGTAATTATAACGCATACATAGCTGCCCCCCCCCAGTAATTATAATACATACATAGCTGCCCCCCCAGTAATTATAACGCATACATAGCTGCCCCCCCAGTAATTATAATGCATACATAGCTGCCACCCCCCTAGTAATTATAATGCATCAAGCTGCCACCCCCCTACTAATAATGCACCCCCTCCCCCCCAGTAGCAGCCAGGCAATTAAACAAAAAAGAATAATAAGTAGTAGTCACTTACCTTTCCGGGCTCCTCCTCCCAGCAGCCGACATGCGACAGCACCGAGCGGTGCGAGGGATGTGACGTCACTGTGCATCACACTGCCTGCACTGCTCATCGTTGTAGATGCGGAGCTCAGTGAGCGCCGCATCTACAACAATAGGGAGAGCAGGGACGGTAATGAATCGCCCCTGCTTTCTCTACGATGCAGCCGCACGGATTACAGCAGCCGCGCAGAGAAGATGCCGACCGCCTGGACTAAAGTGTAGCCGGCGCCGCGGACCGGCAGGGGACGGGCTAAGGCCCGGTGCCGGACCGGGGGCTGGGGACCCCTGGTATAGAGAATCCACTGTTTTTAATGTAATTATTTGAGTACACATTGCAGACACTCCCTTCTTCCTCGCTCTCTGCTCACCTCCCTTTCCTCTCCCCATGCTTTGTTTATCTTCTCTCTTGAGCAGATAAGAGGTAAGGAACTTACTTAGTGGCAAAACCCCTTTAGGAACAAACCCGCAGTCCCTATCCCGTTCATAACCCGGGGACTGCCTATGTGAAGTACTTGTTAAAAACTGTATCGTCTGATGGGGTTTTCAACAAATCTGGCGAGTAAAATGTACTTGTCATGTGGACTTGTCAGAGACCCAGATCAAGTGCTTGGTTGTTGAGCTATAGATGTGCTGCTGGCCCCTATAGTAGTCTGCATATTCTAGAAGCAATGACATTCTTTAAGGCAGCAGGATATCCAGGGCCCAGCGGCTCCATGTGCCGACGCTGGTGTTTAGAGGAGGTACTAATTGGTTTCTCTGGGATTTAAGCATTAATGGCCGATATTTAGGATAGGTCATTAATGTTTAATCGGGAGGAGTCTAACCCTTTGGACCTTGGAAGATCCAGAACTTTGAAGGGGCATGTGAGTGTTGTGCCCCCTCCTCTCCCTCGTCCTTCATGATGTACAGACATTGCAACTATGCTTGATATAAATCGTGTGAATACAGGCAAGGTGGTGACATGTGCATGCTTACTTCTAAATTGACCCAAGTGAACATATATTCCACAGCAACGCTTTGATTTGAACACGGCCACCCTTTGCTCAGGGCGGCATAAGAACTTTTACTGATCCTTAAAAAATGTAATCACTGCGATCAGTGTCAGTTGGGGTGTAGACAAGCACTGACAACTTGATCGCTGGCACTGACTGGGCAGTTGAGACTCCATAACAAAAATTACAGTAGCCAAGAGAAGACACTTATTGAGCATCTGAAATGTGCCACAGCTACTCATAGTACATTTAGAAAATTGAGTTAAGTGCATATTTTGATCAAATTGCATATGCCCACCTACAATGTCAAAATAACCTCATCGGTCGGGTCCCTAACACTAATGTCTCTCTGTGGGAGGAAAGCTGTCATAGATTCAAGGCAACAGGCTCCATTTACATTGATTATAAAGACCTCAGGCAGAAGGGTGGGGGCACGGCCAAGATGGAGGTAGCCATGCCTCCAAATGCACAGTACTAAAAAAAAGTTAGCTAGCACCTCCACTGCAGTTGGCAGACACTGGTGCACACTGTTGTGGCTGCAATGTAAAAATTACAATATCATACAGTAAGCACAAAAAACATACACATTGACGTTACGATGCATCGGAAATGAATTACTGCTATGCTCTATATGTTTAGAAAATAGAGTAGTTAATGTACATTTTGATCTAATTACATATATGTCAAGGTAGCCGCACAAAGTGCGCACACTAAAAACCTATTTTAATTTTGTTAGCAAACACTATTAAAATGATGGAATATTTTATTCCCTCCCCCATGCTAAAAATTAATGTATATTAAACGAGTACTGTATAGAGAGAACGGTAAGTCACCCAAGAAAAACGACTCATTAAGTGGATGTGTAGCCTTACACCTGTATGCTGGTATATTACAGTATGTATCATATGACACAGGCTGCTTCAGGGACATACAATGTGCCCTACACAGGCTTACTTTGCAGAACCCTGGTGCAAACCTGGGGCCCGGGGCGACGCATAAAAGATTCCCCAGGCTTCACCGGGCACTGGGAATCCTGATGAGGCAGGAGAATCCTCTTTTGATTACGGCTTCATCACGAATCGCAGCAATCAAAGGGTTAAACTGCAGGGCTCGGAGGCTTCTTCCGTTCCCTGACATTCATAGACACTGCCCTGGGGAATGAGCTGAAAATACACCCTTTTTCTAGTGCAGTTGCAACATCTTTTTGGGTCACGCGACGAAACATGATTTCCCCACCGTAAAAAAGACAGAGAGGGGGTCTTTAAAAGGCGTTTTCTCACCACAGTGATTAGTTTTGGGGCATTAAGAAAGGGAAAAAATAAAAAAAAGATTATTTTACCAAAAAATACTTTTGCTTTTTTGATTTTGCTTTGGTCAGGAGATAAAGAAGATTTTCACAAGTTTCTCTTGGATCCCGGCCACTTATCCCCACCATGTTTCATAAGCTGCCGTTCGACCATAGTGAGTCACTCCCTGCACAGTCTTATCTCTAGTAACAGAATTTATTTAAGTAAATTACAAACTTTCACCCTTTATGGCTCTGGAGCCTTGTGTACTAAAGTTTTTAAATCTCCTGCACTCATGCACGGAAAAGGAACAGCAAGTTTATATCCAATACTGCTATAGAACCACCACACTTTACCAAAACTGGAGTCTGAAGCGGGTTGTGGCTCTGTGAAACTGCATGGTGAGAAAACCTATTTAAAGGGTTGTCCCCTCATTAACCTTGATCACTTATTCAAAGGATAGGAGTTGATGAATGTATGCTGATGGGGTATGCTTCCTTTAAAGTTTTTTGAAGAAATTGCATTTGGTAGAACCCCACCGCACTCAATTTCGGGGCAGGGCATTGGGACCTCCGCTCTTGTGATGGGTAGGGATGCCATGCGATCACAATCCATCCCCTTTTCACCTTTGCATACAGGGCAACACTGTTTAAAAAAAGTGTTTTTTCCTTTTCGGCGCTGCAGGGTACCTAAGCACTTCCTTCACAGATTAGTTGATCACAAAAAAAGTAAAAAATGTTGGAATGATGAAAGTGGATATAAAATAAAAATTACAGATTTAAAGGAAGCAAAAATTTTCTAGATTTTACCTCTTTATTTTTTCACACCATCTACTAGACTCTGTGATCTGTGCTTTTCTGCATATGTATAAGTCTCCTGTGACCAACGTTCTTCTTTCTTGTTACAGGGAACATCTGCACGGATAAGACAAAATTCCGAATATTCCCAAAGGGACCACTCCCTCCGCTCACCGCTGCATCATCTCTTGATACCTCTGTCCTGTTCCCCTCCCCCCTTGCTCCCTATTTTTTTATTTTTTATCCTCACATCTGCACTCCCCCCTCCTCTGGAAATTCCATAATATGTTCCATACCAATGGGAGCTACATTAGGGAGAGGGCGAAAACTTCTTTTAGGGTCATAAACAGGGGTAGATGGATACTCGTTACATGGGGGTTGAGTAGAGGGAGGCGGGCCCTGGGAGTTGCAAGGGGCGGTGGGTGGAGTTAATATTTAAGTTCTCTAGATGTAGGTTTTTCATCTTTATAGACAATTGGCATGCAAGCTATGGGCTCTCCAATGACGGTGAAACTACTACTTCCAGCATGCAGCTCTTAGGGTATGCTGGGACTTATATTTTCACTGCCACCAGAGAGCCACAGTTTTCAGGTCACTGGTATAGACACTTTGCGAGTTCTGTGATGGTGTTAGAAGAGAAGGGAGAGCAGGGCGTATATGGAAGTACATACGCTCTGCAGTTACTGATCATGGGTGGGTGCAATGAAGGCCAATTCGCTCTACCTGGTAGGGATTGTAGTATAAATTTTTTTTTTCTTTTTTTTTTTTTGTTTCACAATGTTTAATAATAATTGTACAACTGTATTAATAAAAGGAGAACGTGTTCTGTTCCTTCATCTGGATTACTTGCATAACAAGGCGTTTAGCTAAGAGAGTCTGCATGACAGTTGTTCCTCCTGATACTATACTTCAGTAAGTTAGTCAGGAGGAGGAGAATGGATAAAAGGAAATATAACTGCAGGGTTCGGATTCCACACAGGGTTCGTAGTCTGTAACCATAAGAACCCAAGCATGTGCATGGGATATGATTACATAAAACTGTAGATTTGCAAAGATGTTTCATTTTGTCTTTTAGGCCTGGTTCACATCTGTGTTGGGTTTTCCATTGTGAACGGAAGAGAGGGGAAAAAAACACGGACCCGTTAAGTGACATGCAAACTGATAGCTATCTGTTTCTATCCATTCTCCATTGACTTCAATGTAAAAAAAAACCAAAAAACTGAAGGGTCCTGTCAGATATCTGTTTTTTTTTTGAACGAACAAAATAGCGCAGCAGACTATGCTGTTTCTTCAGTCAGAAAAAACGAAATCAACGTGAGATGGAAACCTGATATAAACAGATACAAATGGTATATCGTAAAAAACTCCATAGAAATGATCAGGCATCAGTTTCTTTCCATTTTTCTGTCTCCCGAATGGAGCAGAACAACGGAAAGTTCAATGAAGTAGTGAACCCTAGATGTATGTGAGGGCTAACAGTGCGAGGGCATTTAAAATGATCCATAGAGAAGGGAGGAGGAGTGATTGTTAACCTAGCCCCCCTACAAGAACCCAGAAGCCCTTTCCAATGCTGTGTGGATTCAGAGTTTAGCTGCTCTGGCAAATTTTGGGCCTTAGAGTTGAATGAGACTGTACAGCAGGAATATAAAGCGCTAGTTGACGTTTTTACAGTGCAACCGGTGCCTCCTTTTGAAAAATACACAGTCAAGTCATATTATTATGACCTCTGGCTACTTTCGATATCAGCAGCACGTAGCTCTTGAAGAAAGTCAGATGTCATAAACTGGCTTGGTGGGTATATAAGGGGTGCGATAGGCTGTCTGCACACATATCCCTCGTTGCTGTTATGAAAAGGAGCAATTTATCAAGTTGCAAAAAGGGACAATTTTTGGCTTTAAAGGGAACCTGTCAGCTACATTTAATGCTGCCGAAAAAGACGGGCAGCATTAAATACTGTAGGTTACCTGAGACCTAAGCATGTGGGTTTAACGCCCTAGATGCTGCACTTTTCCCAGTAAAACACCCAGTGAAGCCTCTCTCCATTCCGATGTTGCGTCTGCTCCCCCTCACACCTGACACCCTTCACAGGTATTTACCCAGGAGAATGCTGCAGCATTTCGTGTGTAAATACTTCGCAGGAGGTTAGGACCTTGTTAACCTGCATTCTAGTTAATATGGCCAGTCTGTTCGGGCAGCATAAAGAGTCAGACAGTGTTCTCGTGTCTAAAACAAAGGTGGCACATTTCAAAACTGCAGTTTGAGAACAGTTGGAAGTGTAATGGCGAGTGGACACATTGCCAACATTATGAATAGAACAATCGTATGAAGTTTGCAGAGCACCATACTGTCACTGATGTGAGATGTGAATAACGGGACCTTACGGAAGGTGCACAGCTCACTGCCAAAATGGAAAAACCAGTGGAGCTACCATACAGTTCTGTCAAAAACCCAAAGGACTGTACAACCCAACTTGTGTATGGAGGGTGCACACTAAATGGATGGTCACTTAACCTCTGCTAACAAAGATTGTGCAATCATGCAAGAAAAGTCTTTAATTGTTAATCCAAATTAGACTATTCACTGATTTGGTAAAGGAATGTTTTTAATTGCTCCAATCGTCATTAGTTCTGCTTCATTGAATTGGAGGAGCTTATGACAGCCTGAAACAGAACAAACACCCTCAACCCATTTGCAAGGAGAGAACACAAACTATGGTTCCAATTGATATTTATCTGAGTAAGCCTATCTGTGGCCTCTAGCCAACTCATACAGAGTGGAAGGCAACACTCAAACAATATGTGCCGTAATGAATATCCATGCCCCCCAGACCATGTACAACCATACATAGTATATAACGTATAACTATATCTATATATACACTCTACCGTGGCCGCACCTTTAATTAGGTACATCCCCTGTCCCAACAGCTCGTTAACAACTTAATTTCTAATCAGCCCAATATCACATGGCGTGCAACTCATGCATTTAGGCTATGGATAAACAGTGGTCAGAGACAATCTCCAGCAGTTCAAACCGATGCATCAGTATGTGAAGAAAGGTGAATTTGATTGCCTTTGAACGTGGCATGGTAGTTGGTGCCATAAGGGGCTGGTCTGAGTATGTCAGAAACGTGCTGATCTTCCAGGGATTTTCACGCACAACCATCTCTGAGTTTTACAGAGAATGGTCCGAAAAATAAAAAACATCCACTGAGCTGGCAGTCCTGTGGGCGGAAAGCCTTAGTTGAAGCCAGAGGTCATAGGAAAAGGGCAGAACTGGTATCGATCTGAAAGCGAAGGCAACAGAGGGACTCAAATAGCCTCCACGTTACAACCAAGGTAGCAGAAGATCATCACTGCCGAGCACAGTACGGAGTGGATTAATTAGTGGTTGAAAAAATTATAGTTTAACATTGAGTCAGAAAGGCTGACAGCAGCAGAAGACCCACACCGGATGCCACAACCTTTCATCTAAGAATACAGAAACTGAGGCTCCAATTTGCCCCAAGTCTCATCGTAATTGGAGGCAGTACTAATTGAGAAAACGATATTGCCTGGGTCTGATTGATCTCGAATTCTGGCTTCGACATTCGGATGGAAGGGTCAGAATTTTGGCTGTCAAACAGCATGAAATCATGGATCCATCCTGCCTTGATCAACGGTTTCAGGGCTGGTGGGTGGTGGGTGTCATGGTGTGTGGGAAAGTTTTCCTTGGCCCTCGTCTTTGGGCCCCTTGGTTACCAATTGACGCATCGTTTTGCAGAACATCCTAGTAAATTGATGCCACGAATTAGAATTCAGGCATTTCTGAAGGCAAAAGGGGGTCCAATCCCGTTCCTACATGGTGTACCCTATTAAAGTGGCCGTAGATTGTGTTGAGTTGTTTCAAATATAAATATAATTTTATATAATCTAAATATATAATATAAAGGGTAACTCTTGTAACATCTATTAACACAAAAACACAATATTTACAGCTTATCAAGTAGCAGCCAGTACTTCCCTGTCCACCTGTAAAGTTCTACCATACGTTAACCCCATTGAGCATCATGGTGCCCCTCTAATGGTTTTGAGGTATCACTGGCAGTCAGCATGGATCCGAATACCTGTGACAACCTACCAGGGCCTTTTTGAGTTGCTCCCAGCCAGTGTAACTGCTGCCCTTGCTGCACACAGTAATTACTCAGGATCTTTACTGTTGGTCATAATAATATGACTTGACTGTATGTAGGTGCTTTATTGTTTTTTTTTATCTTTTATTGTACAACACCAGTTTTATCAAATATATTAATTTTTTTTGTGGCAGTTAAAAGGTAACGTATAGCAATATAAGCCTCCCTTCTACAGCCATTACACCTTGGAGTTGTACATTTTATCCTAGTATGGAGGCCCACGGACTTTTCTGGCGCTTGGACCCCTCCAATAAATTTCCCTGGACCCATGCTGGATATTTGCACATTTTATCTCCCAGATTTAGAACATAAGCTAAAACCAGGAGAAGTTCTTATTAAAAATGCAGTAGAACAACAGAAACTGTTCTCATCCATCTAATTGTCAGAGGCGAGGAGGCGCTCACCGTCCCTTAAGGAATAAAATATCACCAAGTGTAGTTGAGCAGGAAGTGTTATTAATTGTGATACAAATCGACCTTTTTCAATATACCTCGTCCTTGGAAATCATTTTTATAGTTGTTCTGATTACCACATTTTATTTCTCAGTGGTGATCTCAAGAGCTTGCAATCTATAGCCACACTGGTTAAACTTGTACCCATATATACTACTTACATCCCATTTTTGTAGCTCCATTTTAACCACACCCTTAGTATAAACCCCTATAAAATTACTGCTTTTGTAGAATTGCTTATCCTAGAATCTTTATAATATAGAGCTATTTAAAAGCACCATCTATCCTGAACCGGGAAATTAGAACCTTATATACAGCATTGAATATATAAGTACTGTAAAAATAATACAGTGCACATTAATAATATGATCCAAACAAATCCCCCTTGACTTTACTTTGTTCCCTCAGCATCCTTACCTGCACTTAATCTAGGTTTCCAAGTGTCAAAAGCCTTTTTGCTTCCTGGAAGGTTCTGCCATAGTAAGGGTACCCATGGAGGTTGGTACAATGCACCGTGGGCCTCAGGCAACAACCATTGTTGCTTGCTGTGAAGTCAGCTCGACATATTTGATAAACCTGCCTGGTATGTACTTATGACCAACAGCCAATCTCAACAATCTCGGCTTAAAGGTTTGTTGACTCACTACATTGATTCATCTTGACCTCAGTCGCTGTTTTCTCGGGGGTTGGTTTCATTTTGAATCCAGGGGCGTGTTTTACTGGCTTTTATCTACTAGGCGGCAGTAGAAGGCCCCAGGTCTGTAGCTATAGCGAACACAGTGCTGGCAAGCCTAATCAGATAGATCAAAACAGGATCTGTAGTCAATAACGACCAGAGAGGCGATAATCATGCCCCATGACAGAGATGGGGAAATCCTACAGAATTGGGTAGTATATTATGAATGGACCATATATAGCAAATAGACTAGTATGTTTTTGAGAAAATCTTTTATCATAAAAAGCAATTCATTAGATGAACTGACCCCTTATAAGTGCTAAAACGCAGATGAGATGTAGAGAAAACATCCTTATGTGCCCCTAAAGAGACATGGTTTTAGACTACCACCATGAGCTCCACTAGACAATCAGCTGAGTTAACTGTCAAATAAATAAAATCACGTGTATTAAATAACCACTGGCATTATATTGTTAAATAAGGTGGGCAGCAACAAATAGTAGCACATCTATAGTGTATATCATGAGGGTGTGACCTGTAAATTTGGGGATAGTTTACATAAAAAAATATTATTCACGTGTACCAAACCCACTTTATCATCAGGCCGATCACAAATCAATTCTATTAAACAATTGCATAAATAGTTTTTTTCAGGAATCCAACAACAAAATAGGTGTGCAACTGTAATAAAGTTGACCACTCCACATATATTATGTTGTCAGTAGTGCCCCTGATACACTATACCAATGCTGTGGCTTTATTTTGTGTAAATATGCCAAAAGCTTATTTACAATGTATCCTTATAGGGGTCAGGATGCCATTTCTTAAGCTACGAAGTTAAATATCCTGCTTCCATTTATACAACCATAAAGTTACTTGATAAAATTCTGGATGCCGGCAGCTAACAATCAATACTGACCGCAGCTCCCAAGTGGGCATAACACAGGAAGGGAATATGACTGCGAGCTGCCAATTGGTTGCCATTGTAGCCAGGGCCTAACAACAGTACCCATGTACGAAAGTCTATCAGGCCTTACAGAGGCAGGAATGAATAGACTGCCTAATCATGTAACATAGACACAACCCCCTAATGCACTAAACCCACTTCACCCCTCTCTCCTATTCTCCTTGCCCCCTCAGCATTCCCACTGTTGTTTCATCCTCCTCTTACAGACCAACCAGCACAAACTCCTGTAACCCCTTAAACCTCAAATCCATTTCCCTCATCATCCCTATCCCTCTGTCTGGAGCTTTTAGGAACATTCTGTGTGCAACAAACTTCCTTCATCCATGACCTCCTCATCTTGCACAACCTATCCTTCCTTGGTCTAACGGAAACCTGGCTGACATAACCTCCCCTGCTGCCCTCTCTTCAATTTACCCACACCCCCTGCCCTGGCAGTAAGCTTGGTGGAGGTGTTGGACTCCTGTCAGATAATTGTTCCTTTGTCCGATTTCTATTTATACCCTCCCTCGCTTTCTCCTTTTTTGAGGTACATTCTGCCCGCATCTACTCCCCTTCCAGCCTCCGAATGACCTTCATATACCAACCACCTTTTTCGACCACTTCATCCCACCCTGGCTTTCTGTCAACTTTCGCATCTGCAAACATCCCCACAATCATTATGGGACTTATTACATCCCCAATTTACACACACAACTTAGCTGCCGAGCAAATCACCTCTACTCTTTTCTCCTCCTTTTTGGCCTCTCAGACGGTCCACTGTGATCCGACATAACACAGGAGAAGAAACAAAGAGTGACTCTATAGTCACTATATTGTAGCTGATTTTTGTCCATAGGCAAACTTGAACTCAAGAAGGTTCCAGATCTAATAAAGCACTAAAACGTTAACTTTCATACTGTATAACACTAAACCTAAGCTCAATACACACTAATTAAAACCTGATTTCTAAACCTCCTCCATTTATCCATTTCAGTTGAGAAGGAATAGAATCCCTTTCTATGTATCAAAATCTGGTGGAACCCCACCTAACAAACAGGGGAGCCTTATATTATATACAGTAATTATACTAATGCCAAAAAGAGGATCCAAACCACCCACTAAGGGCATCCACCCTAATTCCGAAGAGCATAAAAACATATAAGATACCTTGTCAGCAGGTGACACTTGTAGGCAGAGGTAGGCGATCGCCTAGGGTGCCTATCTCTGCCTTCCCTTCAGTGGGGCAGGACAGTGGCCCCCGAACATCGCCGGGCTCCCGCCCGCTGCCGTGGGCCTGAAGCGCCGGCGGTCTCTGTGCGACCGTGGACGTACATTAAGCATCTGCGGGCTTCTGTGGAGCAGAGAGCGAGCGCTCCCTTAACCCTCAAGACAGTGTCCGTCAGCGCCGGGTCGCCACATCTGGGGCAGCGCGCGAAGTGTTAATGACCTCATCACGCCGCTGCCTGTCCTCGGGGCGCCACAGCACGTACATGCTGCGCTCCCGAGGAAGCTGCCTGAGTATGCGCGGCAGGTCCGAAAAGAGACATAAGAGGAGTCGCGACGCCTGAGGGAAGCAGTTAATGAGAGTAATGAAGTTGTGTGTATTTTTTACCTGTCTAGTGCCCCTTAACTAATGCCTGCCTGAGCCCCTATATTATTGCCTGCCAAGAGCCCCTATAAATGCCTGCCTGAGCCCATATAAGCCTCCTGAGCCCCTATAATACTGCCTCAGTGACCCCTATATGCCGTGCCTGAGCCCCTAAAAAAACTGCCTCATTACTTATTCCCCTATAGCCTGCCTAAGCCCCTATATGCCAGCCTGTGCCCCTATAGCTCTATACCTGCCAGGTGTGCCCCTATAAACCTGCGCTGAGCCCCTATGAGCTATATACCTACCACAGTGCCTCTATACTACCTAGCCAGAGAGTGACATTATATCTATATACCTCCTGATATTGACACTATATCTATATACCCAACCAGACTGAGGAATCTATATATCGTATACCTGCCCTGGGCTTAGAGGGAATGATCTATATACCTGCCTAACTGATTGGGACCTATATATACCGCTTCCTAATTGAGGAGACATAAATAATCTGTTCTAATAGAGGGACTTTATAATACCTATAATTAAGGAGATCCTGGAAAAGTGAGGATTACTAGGGATATTTGAGGTCCAAATCTTCAGGTAAGATTATTGGCCGGTAACAAACAGCAGAAGGTAGTGAACCGGATGGAGAAGAAAAAGTAAAGTGAACGACGCTGATCAGAAAAAGAACTCTCCGTGAGGAGAGCTCACTAAATGTAACAGCAGTTTAATCACTTATAAATCAGCTTAGCCTACAAACAACTAGTAACTACCACATAATATTTTCCCTTGCATGAGGCGTGGTAAAAATTAAATGTAATCAGAGCCTGTGGGGGTCGCGTTCGGGTCAGGGTCTGGCAGGAATTAATTGACCTTAAGTCGTAATAGTTTATTTGGGTCTTGAGGTTTTGAATGAGAGTTTTTGTCAGTAACAATCATTCTCTGGTAGATATGCTCCATGTATCGGTGGAATATTCGGTGACTGTATTTTCGGGATATTGCACGTGTTCATTTCGGAGGTGAGAGGTTTTTAAAAAAGCAAATTTTTCAATGTGCAGTGACTGCTGAGGAGGATGGGACAGGAGCATGTGGAATGTGCAAAAATTTAAGTGACAGGACAGCCGCAGGGGTGAGAGGAAATAGTGTGTGTGAGGTGCAAGTTGTTCCTTGGGAGCTTGAGGTGTGTGTTTTTGCCGCCAATGGCTGTACTTGCCTAGGGCACCAATATGTCTTGTCCCGGCCCTGCTTGTAGAAAGAGGTGAGAAATCACAAATTAAAATGTCATGGCTGACCTCCCCAACATGTTTCACCAGCTAGACTGGTGAATCTCTGGTGGCCAATTAGTGAGCACCTGAATAGGGTGTAGTACCTACAGAGATATAAAAGTGAGAAAATAACTTACCAGATGGTGAAGCAAGCTGATCTCATCTTCACCCTGCCTATGTACCCTATGACATTCTCAAAACGTCTTATTCTACCCATAATCAGACCATAATTTTGCTTACTTCCCTTCCCTTGTGCCGACAACTTCCCTCCAGAACAGAAACTAACACTCTTCTACCTGTCTCCACCATATCCATGTCATGACACTGACAGACACAGCATTCTACAACATCACAATCACCTCTGCTCTCGACTCGCTCACCCCTCTCATGCATAATAGAAGTCGCCAAATCAATAGGCAGCACTGGCACAGAGCCGAAAAAAAAACTGAAGTGAGTTTCCAGAACTGCAGAGGAACGCTGGAAGAAAACTCACTCCACAGAAGACTTTCACACATACAAACACTCCTCAACTTCAAGTCTGCACTCACTTCTGCCAAACAGGATAACTTTGCCTCGCTTATATCTTCAATGTCTCACAACTCTAAACAACCGTTCCACGCCTTCAGCTCCTTACTTTGCTTCCCTCCCTCTGCCCTCATCTCAGCTGAAGATTTTGCCACACACTTCAAAAGCAAGATCAACAACATTAAAGTTTTCGCCTAAATTCCCCACAATATTTTTATTCATCTGTACTATCCTCGTCTATGAACCGCATTGCCACCATCACTCATGACATCCTTTCCACATTACTCTCCAAATCCCACCTCCCTACCAGTCCTCTCGACCCAATACCATCCCACCTCATCCCCAACTTAATACTGTTAATAATCCAGGCCTAACCCATCTCAAACCTATTTTATCCACCCAAAACTCTGGCATCTATTCCCCTCCTCCTATTAAACTCCTTAACGACCGCTGTTGGCACCGTCCTTTTGAATGGCGGCCGGGTGCGGGTCGGTTTCGTGCCTCTGCAACGAACGTCCTTTATGACGTCGCAGCAGACCACGGAGTTTGCTTGTCGCCCCGCGCCGCAGCTGTGCGCTAGATTCATCTGGGGCTGGTACTACACAGCCCCGATCCCAGAGCATGTCCTCGAGCACTCGGGGAGCGGTAGGAAAACCTCCAGCAACCGCGGTGCATTAAAAAAAAACCGCTTATGATTGCGGCGGTGCGTTACTGCAGCGCAATCAAAGGTGTTTACCCCTGCTCCTTGTCTGTAGATTTGGTACACCCGTGTGACCCTAAATGCCCTGGTGAAACGTGCAGCACAGTCAGCCCCATGGGCACTATATAGTGGCCTCCAAGCTGTCTGTGTAACAAGGTGGTTTATTCTGTGTGGTAGGTGTGGACGCCAGTGGACCTTGACACACTGTGATCTGTCCAGATCACTGCCTGTGACAGAAGTGAGCACAGATTAGAAGTGTATTTGCATAGTATTGAATATGCAAATACATTCTAATGTAAAAAAAAAAAAAAAATATAATATATATATAGTATATAATAATAAATATGAGAATATATATATATGTATATAATATAGTATATTATTACACGTACTCTAACACAAAAACGACACTACTAACACAAAACTTCGACTACTTACATAACCTACTCCACCCTAACACAATCCAAACCAAATTTCTACCCCCCCCCCCCCTTCCCCTATACTCGCCCCCCTAACCACCCCCCCACCTACCACCACCCCCCACCCACAAACTTTAGCCGCCCCACCAAAATATCCATCCCAACCCCCCCCCCTCCCCCCCAGCCCCTCTCCAACTTACACCCCCCTCCCCGTACCATCCCCATACTTCCAACCACACACTCCCCAATATCTCTAAGCCCAATCCATTATACCCCCCCCCCCCCCCCCAACCCCCCCCCCCCCCCAACCCTCCCCCCCCCCCACCATCCCAGACAAACCCATCCCAACGCTCACAACCCCCTATCCCTACCCCCTAGACACCACAACCACTCTTCCGACCACCCACAGCGACACAGACCAACAAATAATAAGAACCACAATATTAACTACGCACTTTCGGCCGAACACACCAAAATTGTACTATGGTCATAAACTAACAAATACCGGCAAATCTGCTTTAAGGGATAAACCGATCCACAGAAACACCTAGTCCTTAAAGACGTCCTCATCTCTCCCATACTTTATGTATCGCGCCATCTCTCAGCTACCGATTGCTTCAAAAACCCTCAAACAGCACATCTACCCGCCTAGAACAGTCCCTTCTCAGTCTATTCATCTAACTTCTTAACTCTATGTAATCTGGTTCCCGACCCCAACACTCTATATGGTAACTAAAACCACTATGTTACTGACCAAAGCAGTATACCAAGACCAGTATACAAAGACCACATATCTCCACCAGAGACTGAGTAATACCAGCATACGGTTACTGAATATAAAACATTACACAAAGACCAATATTACCACCATAAAGTGACCCTATACTGGTAGATACACACAGTGCATCTACATTTAGTGACTCACAGACGTCTTGTCTGAGGAGTCGTTCCCTTTTCCTTTTCTTCTTCATCTGACCTTCATGATGACTTCTCCCGGCCACAACTCACCCCTGCAGAATTTACAACATAAACACCTGAGAGTCCTCACTTTTCAATGATCTTCCCACCTGTGCACCCCCCCTCCCCTATGTACAAACTCCCCATCCATAGTGCCCCAAATAATAATAACCCCTTTGGGTTAGATAGGGCCCCTGGTAGCTAGGTATAGTAAAATAATAAGATAAATGCCCTTGATTAATATGCCATTAGTAAATTTATTGCCCTTTGCACATTCAATATATAAAAGAGAAGAACTTAGCAGACAAGCATTATAAAGTGGGCATGGCTCCTAAAAAGTCATAGGCCGTGGTAGAGAGCTCCAAAGAGAGAAAACACAGGGCCGTCCATTCTCATTGGGTCCAGGTAGCACCTGCCCTGTGGGGGCCCCCGATGAGCAATGGGGGCCCCACATAGGGTTGCTACCTCGCCAGACATTGTAAAGGCGTGCTGTTAATACTTTGTTCCGGCTCTTATAACTGCCTAGCATTACATATGCTGCTGAACAGATCAGGGGCAGGTCCTGTGTGAGAGCGGGGAGTCCTGACATCCTGCTCCTTCAACATTGACTGCAGCAGCACTGAGGGGGCAGTGAAGGAGACGCCAGCACAGAGTGTGAGTAGCTGACTAAGTAAATATAGGAAGGGAAGATCCTTAAGGAGAGCACCGAACGAACGGCTTGTAGAGTTTTTGTTTTGCCTTTTCGCCCTCTACTAAGCATGCTGCAAATCACAAGGCATTATGGGAAAGGGGTCTGAGAAGCCCACAGCGCCCTCTGTTTTTTGTAAGCAAAATCCTTCAATTTGCTTTTGACTGCGCCACCGAGGTCTTGAGAAAGCAAAAAGGATTTTATAGCCAAGCCAGTATCTCTCATCTGCAGACAACCAGTTTCGGGATTTTTGTCCCTCTTTTCACGGGGGGGGGGTTGCAGAGTAGAAGATAACTGGCTGCTGTGTGGAGGCATCGGGTAGGCTCATGAAGGGGAAGATCTCTCCTTAAGGAAGCACCGAACGAAAGGCTTTGTAGATTTTTGTTATGTGGCCTTTTTCGCGTCCTCTGTACTTAGCATGCATTCAATTGTAAACAATATAACCACCCATTCTGATAGTGTTTCAGCTCCCGTCCATCACACTCTCACAGTTCGGAGCAGACATTGAATGTGGTGCCGCACAATCCAGGACACCCAGAGCTTGATAAACACCTTCTCCCTGCCTTGTCTTTACAGCTCGACATATAGACCATGGAGAACATGGTCATCAAGTCATGTGGAGAAATGCATATGAAAGCCCCAGCCTCAGCTTAGGGCATTTGTTCAACTGACTGAACAGATGACATCCAAGCATTACTGTTGCTATACTTCCCCTCTATATGTAACCACAAAAAAGATAGTTACATACACTATAAAACACATGGCAACCCTGACACTGTGTATGTCATCACACATGGTGGGGCCCGGGCACGGGAAGGGGCCAGCAAACTTGTCGGGGGGTGGGAGGGGGGGGGGGGGGTGGTTGGGTGGGGGGGGGCGTGGGCCGGGGGGGAGGAAGGGAGAACACGGGGGGGGAAAAGGGGGGGAGAGGGGGGGGGTCGACTAAGCGCCTCAGGGGTGGTGACAGTAGTCCCAGCCAAACACCTCCCACCCCCACCCCCACCACTGGCCTCACGCTCGCAAACCCAGAGAACCTGACCAAGTCCCCCACTTCCCCCAGGCCCGCCGCCACACCAATCCACACCAACAAACACGAAAAGGAACACACTTACAACCACCAAAAAACGAGGACATACCACCGTGTACAGCAGGCCACAGATAGGCAACGGACCGACCCCAGTCCAAGTAACTGGTCCGTACCCCTCCAAATCCCTATCCAGGTCAAAGCTCGCACCCCCCGACAGTCCGCTAGTGCCCGGAGGCTGTGTGTTGCCACCACACCGATGCATCCGACAATCATCCCATCCCCCCCAGCCCCTTCCTACCCCCTACCTGCCGACGCCCTATGGATCGGGCACCGTATTAGCTCAATTGTCACGGAGCATAATCAGTATATTACAGGACCAGTAATTATCCCTACTGGGTCCCTGATCACGGTAATCTGCCAGGGTACCATTACATGGTACCCCAAAGTAAACTTCAAATGAATGCAAATATCACATTATGAACCTCACCCAGCAGGTGGTAGAGTTGTTTGATGGGGGCCTAGTGCACAGCTCTGCCCGGGGGCCCATAATGCTGCTAAGATGGCCCTGAGTAAACACACCTACAGGCCTCAGCTCCTAAAGAAGACTTATGAACAAGGAAGTTCTGCAGATGATATGACCGGCATCTCACCAAAGGTTATCACTATTTATGATTACCTACCCCTGTATAATACACTACTGAAAGTGACGTTCCTTATGTATATATTCCACTGGAAGTACATTGGATGTGCAAAGTGCAATAAATATACTATTGGCAATTAATAAGGGCATTATATTTAATATTGCAATGGAAGTAATAGTGGGCGGAGGGAACCCACTGAATGCCCAGCTATTGATAACCGTGGTATGGGATAGCGAAGAGGTACATAAAAGTTAAAAAGAGCTAAGCATATAGGCCCACTCGGTAGGTATATAGCCCCCAAGTACGTAGGAAGTTATATAAGGCTCCCAGTATGTAAGTAGGTATATAGTGACCCCTCTTGTAGGTAGGTATATAGGTCTCCCAATAGGTAATTAGGTATATAACCCCCCAGTAAGTAGTTATATATGGCCCCCAGAAGGTAAGTATATAGAGTTCCCCTAGTAGGTAGGTAGGAAGATAGGGGACCCCAGTATGTAGGAAGGTATATAGGGGCCCCTATTATGTAGGTAATTATAAAGGGGCCCACGGTAGGTAGGTAACTATAACATAGCTACCTATCTACCGGGGGGTTGCCCCCTATATAACCATCTAACTAATGGGTACTCCTATATAGCTTCTATATTGGGCCACCTGGTAGGTAATCATATATTTGCAAGTCAACAGTCTCTTGTGTAGCAGTCTGTGTATCATTGAAAATACGAGCAGATTTATACATGCGTGATCGACAATCATCCACAGCTTTCAGGCTTATGGCAGTATCCGTTTCTGCCATTACTTCTGCTTCATTTTCAGTCTTCATAATCAGCACAAAAATAAACTGCAAACGGGAGCACGGAATAAAACTCTCCAAGTAATATGTAGACTGTTCAAAAAACCAGCTCACCGGTATGATGGATGCACGGACTTGTGGAGGCAATATCCAAATGTAATAAGAAGAGCCACGTGGCCTGAAACGCGTCACCTGGTGTTAGCAGTCTGTGTTTTATCGTCTCTTGCACTCAATAAAGAATCTGCACTTTTTGGAAGCTGGACGATATCTTCTCTTCTTATTACATTTGGATATTACCTCCACAAGTCCGTGCATCCATCATACCGGGTGAGCGGTTTTTTTTTTGCACATTCTCCCCTCTTTCATATATTCGGCCCATTATAAATAAAAAAAATACTAATACTCACTTCTCAACGCTCCCCCTGCATGTCTGTCTGCTCTATGCCCCAATCTGGGTGTTTCAAGTTTGAGGCCTAGCACAGGAAGCAGTGCATTTGGCATGATGACATCACTTCATTGACTGCTTTTGCAGTGACAAAAAAGGCAGGGGGGCGCCCCCACTTTCTTGCCCCCCCTTTTCTTTCTAAATTTGTAATTTTGTCAACCAAATGAGAGCCTATATGGTAGAAGGAACAGGCCTGCGGCTTGTTCTTTCTACCACTCCTGTGAGCAAGGGGGGGGGGTTTAGCGCCAAGCAGCAGGGGACACCCTCCCCCCCCCGTATTTTTCACAGTGGGGCCCGGGGGCCCTCTTAGGCTATACCAAGTGAACTCCCCCTAACACATTTCCATCCTTTCCTCCCCTTACATCTCTGTCCAAAATTCCAATACCTCCCTTTCCATGCAATCTCCCCCCCTAAAAGGGCCCTTCTTTTTTGGTCTCCCTGTTTTGAGCTCCTCACACACCAAATCTCCAAGTTTTCTTTTTGTGTTTCCCCCCATTCTCTGGAACCAAAAACCCCCAAACACTTTCAGGGGAAAAAGGGTTTCTTTGCAAAACATTCAAAACAGCTACAATGAACATAAAATTATAAAAGTGTTTTTTTTGTTTTAAAATAAAAATGTGAAATTTTTTTTATGCCCTATAAAAATAACCCTGAAAAAATAGTTTAGCAAAATTGTTTTCCATCCCAGATAAAAGGGGGCAAAAACATATTGAAAAGAGATGGCAGAATTGCTATTTTGTTTCCATTATTCTCCCCAAAAATTAGGACAGGACAAGTTCTTCATAGTGTTCTCCACTTTGGCCAAGAGACGAGAAACCTGAACAGAGGACCCATATCTATTAACTCTATCAACTCCAGAATTCCCTAATATAGTATTCAACAATAGGTTTTCTAAACCAGACAACCCCCTTATGGCTGTCTTTGAGGAAAAATTTTGGCCCCCATTCCCGGGTAGAAACCCCATTTTCAGCTTTTTATTTTCTCAAACTGCACTATTGGGAAATAAACCGTCCCACTCTGAAAATTTTTTTTTTTTACCTTATAAAACCCACAATTTAAAAAGAAAAAAAGGGGTGGGACTAATCAATGACGCACACTCAGACATAATTAAGGCAATAGTACATATGATTTTCAAATTCAAAAGGTTTTTAAATTTGAAAAATAATTTTTTATAGGTACAATACTTAAAAAAATGCGAAACACATTGGGGTTTTTTTTCCCCCCACAGTTTTTTAATAGGTTTTGAAAGGGCATGTTCACATGGGAAAATTGGGGGGGTCCCGTAAAAGCCCGAAATTTTATGCCGGGTTTTGGGGAGTCGCCTGAACCGCGTACCCCTGCGACGGGGAAAGGGGGGGGCCCCAGCTCCCCGGCCCCCGGCTGCCCGTTACTCGCGGCGCATCATCGCCGCCAGTAATTGACATGTCACTTACCTCCCCGTCGAAAAAAATTTTATCAAAATTGTATGAGGGGGGAAAAGGGGCAAAAACCCATAGTTTTCTAGAAACTAGGGTTACCCAAATTTCCCCCGTGTAACATACCCTAGGCCCATATATTTGGGGGGCCAAAAGTATTGGCCCCCCTGAATTCTTTCAGAAAAAAACGCAGTTTTTTTCCCTGAAAATGATTGCAATCAAAAAATTTTTTTGGGTATTTTTTCTTCATTTAATTTTGTTTTTAAGGGGAAAACTAAAAAAAAGAATTGTCAAAAAACCCAAAATTGGAAAATTTTCCACACCAAACAAAAAAAGGGGGTGGCAAAAGTTTGGCACTTTTTTCTTTTAAACTTTTTATTAAGCATTCCAGAACAACAATAAGTTTTATGAATCAAACAATTAAAATTTCAAAAAAAACAACGTCACATAACCTCCAAACCAATTGGGCTGGGCCCACTAGGGAAACACTCCGAAAAAACAAAACTTTTTTTATTTTTTTCCCCCTTCCCCCCCCAAATGCAAATTTTTAAAAATTTTTTTGTTAATAGCCCAAATTACAACAATTTTTGGATTGTAGAAAAACAATTTTAAAATGAATTTTGAAAAACAAAAAATTCAAAGATTTTGTTTATGTGCACTTGCATTACCAATTTTAAGTTTTTAAAAAAAAACAAGGTTTTAAAACAAAAACTAACCCTGGGGCTTCGCTTTGCGAAACCTGTGCCGGGTTTCCAAAAAAACCAGAAACACCCTTCCCCCCCAAAATGACCCAACCACTTTGACCCAAACTTTAAATGCAGTTAAACCGCTCGTATTGGCACTTTTTTAAAAAATGGGATGCTTTTTCAATTTGGGGTTTTAAATTGCAGCCCCCGTAATTCCATGTGGCACCTAAGGCCCCGTTCCCCACGGGTTATTTTTGGGGGGAGATTGGCCCGTACTTTTTCCCGGATTTGCCCCTTCGTTCGGCGCCTTTCCTCCCCGTCATTTCGGTAATCCCCTGCTCTCATAGAGAACAGTGGAATTTCCCTTGGGTTTCCCCCCCCTTTTGGCAAATCCCCGCGGGGGGAAAAGGGGACATGCACATTATTTTCGGGGCGGAAGCGGCCGTAAACAATGGGATTTTCTATGGGGGGGCCGGGGCCCCCGCCCGCTCCGGCCCCCCCCCCTTTTCCCGCCCCCCTTTTTCACGGGGGGATTTGTGGGCTCAATTTCGGGTCCCAAATCCGTCGGGAAAAAAAGCCGTGTAACACGGGGCCCAAAAAGGTGGTGGTTAAATAAAAACACACGCAGCCAGTTTTACATGGATTTAAAAATTGATCGACCTCTTTTTCCGTTTTTTCCCCCGTGTTCACCACATTGAGAAAAAAAGAAGGGCCCAAAAAACTGTCTGGGGGAATTGAGAATCCAAATTGTTAGGAAGCAAGAGCAAACTCAAGGCTACAAAACCATCTCCAAAGACCCTGAATGTTTTCCCGTTTTTCTACCGTGCACAGTTTCATCAAGAATTTTAAAGGCCCATGGCCTGTGGCTAAAACCCCCCTAGATGTAAAGCCCATGGCACCGTGGCCCAACCTCCCCCAGATGTAAAGGGCCCCTGGGACTGTGGCTAACCTCCCTAGATGTTAAAAAGGCCCCCCCTGGCACTGTGGGAAACCTCCCTAGATGTAAAGCCCCCCCGGGACGTTGGCAAACCCCCCAAAATGTAAAAGCCCCGGCACCGGGGCTAACCTCCCTAAAATGTAAACCCTGGGGAATGTGGCAAAAATCCCCAATTAAACCCATGGCACTTTGGCCCAACCCCCCAAAATGTGGGGCGGAAAAGAAAAAAATTTATGGAGTTTCAACGCAAGATTTTGCCCGGGTGGGGGGATAAAGAACCTGAAATAACAAACCAAAAAAAGTTTAAGCTGCCCTGCAGTCCGAGGGGTACAAAAGTGCAACCCCTTAACTATCCGTTGGCGTCTGCATGAAAAGGGACTGTATGGTAGGATACCAGGAAGACCCCACTTCTTACCCCGAGACATAAAAAAGCAGGCTGGAGTTTGCCCAAACTTACCTGAGAAAGCCTAAAATGTTTGGAAGAATGTTCTCTGGTCAGATGAGACAAAAGTAGAGCTCTTTGGGAAAAGGCATCAACATAGAGTTTACAGGGGAAAAAAGAGGCATTCAAAGAAAAGAACACGGTCCCTACAGTCAAACATGGCGGAGGTTCCCTGATGTTTTGGGGTTGCTTTGCTGCCTCTGGCACTGGACTGCTTGACCGTGTGCATGGCATTATGAAGTCTGAAGACTACCAACAAATTTTGCAGCATAATGTAGGGCCCAGTGTGAGAAAGCTGGGTCTCCCTCAGAGGTCATGGGTCTTCCAGCAGGACAATGACCCAAAACACACTTCAAAAAGCACTAGAAAATGGTTTGAGAGAAAGCACCGGTGACTTCTAAAGTGGCCAGCAATGAGTCCAGACCTGAATCCCATAGAACACCTGTGGAGAGATCTCAAAATGGCAGTTTGGAGAAGGCACCCTTCAAATCTCAGGGACCTGGAGCAGTTTGCCAAAGAAGAATGGTCTAAAATTCCAGCAGAGCATTGTAAGAAACTCATTGGTGGGTTACCGGAAGCGGTTGTTTGCAGTTATTTTGGCTAAAGGTTGTGCTACCAAGTATTAGGCTGAGGGTGCCAATACTTTTGTCCAGCCCATTGTGGAAGTTTTGGGTGAAATGATCAATGATTTGATTTTTGTTTCATTCAGTTTTGTGTTTTTTCATTGCAAGCAAAATAAATGAATGTATTTAATACCAAAGAATTTGTGATTGCAATCATTTTCAGGAAGAAACTGAGTATTATCTGACAGAATTGCAGGGGTGCCAATACTTTTGGCCACCACTGTATATGGTAAATTATGAGAAAAACCCTATCACAGTAATACATGATACAAATATTACCAAAGTTGTATCAGAATATGATTACATGAACATTATGTAACAATTACATTACAGAAAAACAATAGTCAATATACACTATTGATTTAAAATAAGAGAATCAAATAAAGAAGGGGAAAAATAAAGAAGAGGGTGATATGGCGGGAGGGAAGAAGAGGGGAATAGGTCTCGACTAGCGGTCACTCTGGGGGCTTTGGATGTCCGTATCCCATAACATGGGAGCTTTACCTGAGCCACATCCTGACACCGTGCCCTGGTTACTCCCTGGGTAACTGTGCGTCAGAGTTGGGAGTGAATTTGTCCTCTATCTATTTCTCTCCCTCGGGTGTTGTGGGACGAGGGCCGTGTGATGAACTCGCAGCATTGTATCAGCACAGGATTTGTTTTCACCTTTTATCCCAGACCTTACTAGATTACATAGGTGTATGTTATTATGTCTCTTAAACATAACTGCGTATGGGTACCACTGTTCTGTGTTGTTTTGGGGTTGTTTTGTTTTTTGGGGGTTTTTTTTGGGGGGGGGTTTACTGTTTTATTATTTTTTGTTTTCTTTCTTTAGTGAAGATGGAGACTTCTTTTGATTCATTCTTATTATTATGATACCAAAGTATGTCATTAGTGCTATTTTGTAATTTCATTGCTTAGTACTTTTCTTATCTGTAGTAATGATGCCTTATATTATTTCTTTGTGTGTCGAGTAGTATCTCATCTAATGGACAGTTATTATATGTTTTTGTTATAGTAAAATTTAATAAAAATTATGTTTACAAGAAGAGGGGAATAGGAAGGGAGAAGAGGACATGGACGAGCGGCGCGCACAGTCCCATCCACAGACGGGTCCCCAAAAACAGTGTTGCTGTAATTGAAATGAGTAGCGGCGTAAAATCTTAGCGTGAAGGGTGAAAAAATGAGAAGCGAGTTGTGTCTCCAGAAAGGAGGTGTTCACTTAGGTGGCGAGCGAATTGAAAAGCGGGGAAGATTGAAAATGTAGCCAACAGAACCACGTGTTTTTTTAAATTTGTCTACCTGGGTAGAGGACTGGGCCAGCAATTCTTCCATGTGATATATATGCAAGATTTCTGTGAACCATTCATCAATGGTTGGTAGTTCGGAAGATTTCCAATGACGTGGGATCACAGTTTTGGCTGCTTGGAGCATATGTCACAGTAGTGATTTTTTGTAGGATGAAATTGTCACGTCGAACATAAATAATAAGGCGGCCTCAGGGGGTTTAGGTAGAGGGGCCTCTGTGAGTTCTTGGATAACCTCATAAACTGCATCCCAAAAACGTTGGAGAGAGGGGCAGGCCCACCACATTTAGTGCATGTAATTTTAATGAAACCATATACATATACTGTATTAAAAACAAGAGGCCATTTGTCCATACCAGCTCACTTGATATATATGTATATGAAAGAAAATGGCACTAGCTCAAAGGCTGAATAAATAATTCATATTGTCCTGCCAAACCCAACTCGGAAAATATAAAAATCCTCCACAATAAGAATATTAAACCACATTACAAACAAATATATGCCAATATTTCAATAAAGATGACATACGGTGCCATACGGAAGTGGCTCATGACCAATAGGTGGCTGCAGTGGTGATATTCCCATACAGAAGAAGAAAGAAACTGATAAGGGTGGCCTGATGCTGGAACAAAGGGGAGGTGAGTATGATTTTTTAAATATATATTTATATACATTTATATATGTAAAAAGCTGGACAACCCTTATATGAAGAGAACCTCTGACATCTCTTGACATGTCTGTTTTATTAAATGCTTATGTCCCCTATAGAAAAATGTTTCTGGAGCATTTTCTCTTCTAATTGTACGATTTATCTGCTACTCCTCCTAGAAATATATGATTGAATCAGTGATCTGCAGCGTCGAACTGTGGTACTTGGGGCCCACCCTACAGCTACTGTATGACTGCACTGCCTCTTGCTTACTACCTTACTTTCAATGCCTTGCTCTTTGGGCCAGTCCGAGCCTGGTGAGCAAGGCTTTGCCATTACAGTTTTTAAAGGATGTGTCCATGCACATGATCAGCACTTATTGGACAATGCCAGATTTTTCAGGGACCCCCCAATTAGTAACACCCAGCTGACTGATTGGTAATCAATTTGAAGAAGGAATAACAGGGGAACCAAACAAAGATCTAAGAAAACATACTCCAGAATTGTTATTTTATGGGAAAAACTGGTATTTACTAAATCAGACAAGTCAAGAATGACCACAAGTTCTCTTTAATATGTGCTAAAGGGAGTTAAATACTATCTTCATTAACCCTATTTTGGGTAAGGATTAAATGCAAATTAAAATAGAAGTATTCAAATAATGACATATCCCCAAATATCCAAGCCTGAACTGCCCTATACATGCAACCAAATTGTCTCTTAAAGGGGTTTCGCCACGATCTTATTTCATACCGCCTGCATCCAGCTCTTCAGCTCGGTGTGCTCAGAAGGGGGCGTGGGTGATTTGTTTGAATTGCATATCATGTGACCCAGCAGGATGACATCACCATGCCTTTCCTCTCTCTAGTCAAAGAAAGGTCTGTTTATGTATAGAATTGTAATCTGCTACACTGTAGCTCAGAGGAAACATTTTTGCTTTACAGCAAAAGGGTCCTTGGTTCAAGTCCCTGCAGGAACTTAACCTGTGGATTTTTTTTCTCTCTATCAATGCACAGACCTCATTGAGGGTTCATTTTTTTATTTGCACTGTTTGACTTCTTACTAACGAGTACAAAGGACAGGAGTAGAGTGACAGCACCTGGGGTTTGAACACTCAGTAGCTGCCGGAGAATAGAGGTGATGTCTGAACATGTGCAACCAGGACTGAGGAGCTCACAGCCCTGGTCGTATCCCCTGGAGTTGAGTTGTAAACAATGGCTCACTACAGGAGCAGCTAAAACAAAAACGGTGCAGAATTTTTAATAATGATGAATGGTTCAAATGTTTATTATTTAAAGGGGTTGTCTCACTACAAGGATTGCTTTTTAAGTTAAAGATCTTGCAAAAACAAGTCACTTTGCAATATGTGTCCATTAACAGTGTCCTACCTATTCTGAGATATCCCCTGTTGTGTGGGCTGCATCAGCTCCCCAGGTCACTATAGCTACAGACCTGTTTGATCTCTCCTGATAGGCTGCCAGCACTAGTTGCTATAGCTGCAGACCTGGCTTCTACTGCAGCCTAGTAGAAGCCAGTAAACACGCCCCTGGATTCAAAGTGAAACCAAGAAAACAGGACTGAGGTGAGATGAATCAATGTAGTGAGACAACCCCTTTAATTTTCAAGCTTCCCACATCAATTTTACTTCGTGGCAAAACCCCTTTAAGCAATAAATGTCTGTACAGAATTAAAAAGTTACAATGATTTGTTCACATAGAGTAAGTTCATTCCATTCCTCTGAGATGTCCATTTCAGATAGATTCCTGAATAGAGGTTCTATTTATTGGGTAATGACTAGACCCGGGCCTTGATAAAACTCACAGCAACCTGTCTACAGATTGATTCAGATATAGCAAACAACGACAGGATGATTTAGTAGTAAAGGCCTGTAGTTAAAGTAACATCTGTGGTAAATGACCGTACACGTCTGCTGTGTCGCCAATAAAAATAATTGGACCATTTGCAATGTATATATAATACTTGGATCGATAGTGTGTCTTCAGGTTAAACATTTGTGTTGTGCATTCTCAGTTATGAACATCAAGGCTATAATTTTGTACCATTCTTTTTGAACCTCCTATTAGTTGTGCAGAGCTTTTCCAGCCCTTAAACTAAAAGCCCTGTTTTACTATTGTGGATGGTGAATTCTCAGAGACAGTCATTTTTTGCCTTGCTCAAACTCTCTTTCTGACACCAAAACTATAAGGCTTAGTTCACACGGCAGAATTGGCCGCGGGTTTCGCCCCAAACACCCCCAGTTCATTACATGGTTTCCTATGGGATACTGCGTTGCTATTCACACTGCGACGAAACCCGCGCCGATAAACCTCGTCGGGAGAGGCGAGTTTGAGGCGAGGTTTGGTCGAGGTTTTGGCCGCGGCAACCACGCAGCCAAACCCGCCGTGTGAACATCCCCTAAACCTTTCTGTGATCTCTGGCAGACTTCCAGGGTAGGTTTTCCAATGTATATTTTGGCTCAGATTAACCCATAAATCCCTATCCTGTTCTTGTCAATTTACTTTGTTCCAATAAAATTCTATGCAATATTGTATTCATGTGTCTGGATGTTCATCATTGATGTGTTGTATCCTGTGACATATTTTTTGCTATATGGTGGTTCCTGTATTTTTTCTTCTTCAGATACCTACATTTTATATATTACACTTTCTGCTCTGTGTTGAGTCTATTTTCTCCTTATCATAGATATATTAGGCTTGGTTGACATCTGCGTTAGAGGTTCTTTTCAGAACCTGCGTCACAGAGGTTAAAACAGAGGGATCTGTTTCACCCATTGATTACATAGGGTCCATCCAGTGTCGGACTGAGGTGCCTAGGACCCTCATGTGGAGTGTGTTCTAGGGGCCCACCAGTTAAGCTGTTTCAGGGCCCACCGGTGGAGTTTATTTTAGGGGCTCACCTTTTAGCTACTATTAATGACTGTAGATGTCTTCTATCCTCTGCTTCTTGCTTTTTGCCATTCTTTCTATGCTTTTTTGCCTTTTCTGAGAATGTATATGGAGTTAAAAAAACAACTTTAGGTCTACCAGGCTCAGGGGCCCACCGGGGGATTCCCCTATTCCCCTGTGGGCCAGTCCGAGCCTGGGTCCATCTTAAAGTAGAAGTCCTGTAGAACTATAGAGAACAGAAGAGAAGCGCACTCAAGTGAAATATAATACTAATTTAACGTAGTTCATGGTGTGGACCTGCTCACCTGATGGTGTTGTACATGATGGTACAACACATATAATAGTATGAAGAATCGATTTGATCACTATCTGTCCCGTCCGTAGCAGCCAAACGTGTCTCTTTCGTTCTCGAGGAATCTCTCTGCACACGGGGATCCACGGTCCGATATACTGTATTTGTTCTTAGAAAATTCTGGATCCTGTTGGTGGAGGCTCTGGGGTCAGAGTTGGGGTCTTCCCTGGAGTAGATTGGTTCTTGTCTGTGGATTCAGGGCATTCACCAGTGGGGAGGCTGGGCTTGAAATCCTTGTCTCATTGCCTTCACCCACATTTTCCCCACCCTTGGTTGAACTTGATGGACACGTGTCTTTTTTTCAACCGTACTGACTATGTAACTATGATACAATTGTGGCAAACCCTCAGCTGCGAGTAATATTCTAGGCAATATTGTTTCCTTTTACTTATAGCATACAGTTACGGAACTTTTTATTTTACAAAAAACCTTTCCTAGGGTTTTCCGCCACAATGTATTCAGCTTTCCATAGATTAGAGCAGACATAGATATTTGTGCTTTACCTGCAGCAAGAGCTGGAGAGCCATAGGCAGAACATAGCGTCTCACTCTCTTATCTCCACCTAACAGAACGCTAGCCATGGCTCCCTCGAGAGAGCCTGGTCGCCATCATTTAAATAGAGCCACTTCTGACGCTGTAGGGATTTACAATTATTACCAAATATTAACTCCCCCACCACTTGATTTATAACAATCACTTTACTGAATCATGAAATCCTGTTCAGGGAATAGGAACATCCATCACATGGCTCTTTTTTCTGCATACGACATGTGATCTGATATTACTACTTAAAGGAGCCTCCCCTACCTCCCCTGCTTCCTTATTAAATATATTTTCTATCAAATTATTAAAGATTCTACTTAGCCTGCAGAAGTCAGGAAAGCTGGGTAACAACCATTGAAATAACACACACAATGGCTGACACCCAGCTTTCCTAAATATTGATATAACTAAAAAGTATAGGTCTTCACAGTCATGTCCCTATGTTGAATTCACATACCCTCTGCATATTATTAACTAAAAAATTGTAGACTTTTTTTTTGCTCTGCTGATATATACTGCTAAATATACAGGACAAAGAACTTAAAAGGGTTGTCTCACTACAAAGATTAGCTTTTGACATGTAGGGAACATTAAATCAAGAATTTTTCAAAATACATGTCTTTTGATTTTTCCCTGGTCAGGAGGTAAGGGAGATTTTATCAGCTCTGAGTGCACACAGGTTTCTCTGGTTACCGTCCTGCTCTTCCCTTCTTTCTGTGTTCTTTGTCTTATCTGAGAGCAGAAAGTGACGTCACCACAGGCCGGCACACAGGATGCTGACAGCATGAGATCAGAGTGTGTTATCTCTTACAAACAGATGAGACTAAATGCTTTTGTTTACTTAGAGCTCTGAAGCTCTCTGTTTTGTAGATAACATCTCCTGCTCTTGTGTCAGTGCAATTAGCAGAGTTGTGAATACAGAGCTGATATTCTATAGAATCACAAACGGCATAACCAGGAAGAGACAGGAAGCGTGACTCTAAAGCTGCTTGTGGCTCTGTGAAACAACATGGTGAGACAACCCATTTAACTTACATACTAAACACTCTCTGATTCTAGGAAGATTTGGTATTGGATGGCATTTCTTATTGGCAGCACTGCTTTATCCACAAGACAAACAGTGTAGCTGCATCAGGTCTTTTGTGGTTTGTCATATTATAATGTCATGCATGACATCATCATGTGATGTTATAGAAAAGCCTATATCGGACATTGTGAGGGAAATTCTCAGTGCAATATTAGCGCAAGATATTCTGGCATATTTGGTGGTCCTTTGTATTAGAATACAGTTTTATGAACTTTTTAGGTTTTCGAAAAACCTTTCTGGGTTTCGCCACAATGTATTCAGCATTTCATAGATTAGCACATAGATATTTGTGCTTTACCTGCAGCAAGAGCTGGAGACCATAGCAGAACATATGCGTCTCCTCTCTTATCTCCACTAACAGAACGCTAGCCATGCTCCCTGAGACGACGTCGCCATCATTTACATAGGACTTTGAGCTGTTAGGATTTACAATATTACCAAATATATAACTCCCCACATCTGCTTTATCAACAAATCACTTACTGAATCAGAAAATCCTGTTCAGGGAATTGGAACATCCATACATGGCTCTTTTCGCATACGACACTGATATCTGCAATTACTACTTAAAGTCCCTCCCTACCTCCCTGTGACTTATTAAATAATTTTCTATCAATTATTAAAGATCTACTTGCCTGCAAGTAGGAAAGCTGGTAATATACCTTGACAATAACACTACACAGGCTGACACCCACTTTCCAATATTGATACTACAAAACTATAGGCTTCACAGTACTGTCCCTATGTTGAATTCACATACCCTCGTGAATTATTAACTAAAATTGTAGACCATTTTTTGCTCTGCTGGTATATACTGCTAAATATACAGGACAATAGAATTAAAGGGTTGTCTCACTACAAAGATTAGCTTTTGCATTAGGAACATTAAATCAAGACTTTTTCAAAATACAGTCTTTGATTTTTCCTGGTCAGGAGGTAAGGGAGATTTGATAGCTCTATGCACACGGTTTCTCTGGTTACCGTCCTGCTCTTCCACACTTTCTGTGTTCTTGTTTATCTGAGAGCAGAAAGTGACGTCTCACAGCCGGCACACAGGATGCTGACAGATGAGATCAGAGTGTGTTATCTCTTACAAACAGATGAGACTAAATGCTTTTGTTTACTTAGAGCTCTGAAGCTCTCTGTTTTGTAGATAACATCTCCTGCTCTCGTGTCAGTGCAATTAGCAGAGTTGTGAATACAGAGCTGATATTCTATAGAATCACAAACAGCATAACCAGGAAGAGACAGGAAGCGTGACTCTAAAGCTGCTTGTGGCTCTGTGAAACAACATGGTGAGACAACCCATTTAACTTACATACTAAACACTCTCTGATTCTAGGAAGATTTGGTATTGGATGGCATTTCTTATTGGCTGCACTGCTTTATCCACAAGACAAACAGTGTAGCTGCATCAGGTCTTTTGTGGTTTGTCATATTATAATGTCATGCATGACATCATCATGTGATGTTATAGAAAAGCCTATATCGGACATTGTGAGGGAACATTCCTCAGTGCAAGATATTAACGCATAGATAACTGGCATTTTGGTGGGGCCTTGAAGGTGAGAAAATGTTTTTGAAGAGGTTGAAATGGGGCCAATGGCTGAACATTACATACTACCAGGGGATAACTAGAGAAGCCTGGGCCCCATAGCAAACTTTTGGATGGGGCCCCCTACTCTCCTCTCGCCCGCCTCCATGACCACGACTATGTACCAGGACATGCTGTTAGATAATGTAGATAATACACCATCCATCTCGCCATCATACTGCTACCAATCAAATCCACTATACCAAAACCAACATTACCAATAACGCTATTACATAGGAACCTGATTATACTGCCAGAACACGACCATAAATTACCACCACATAGTGACTAAATAATACCCCTACTCTATTACTGATCAGTCTACAAAGCCCAATAGTACTGCCATATAGTGACCATATAGTGGTAGACACCAGTGTACACAGGCTCTGCAGACTGTATATTACCACCATACAGTGACCATATAGTGGTAGATAGCAGTGTACACAGGCTCTGCAGACTGTATATAACCATCATACAGTGACCATATAGTGGTAGATGCCAGTTGTACACAGGCTCTGCAGACATATAAGTGATTACAGTGCAGTTACATATTGTGACTCACAGGTGACGTTTCTGATAAGTCGTTGACGTTCCCTTTTGTTCTGCATCCGGTCCAGACCTCCATGATGACATCTCCCGACCACTTTTCCCTGGAGATTTAGACACAAATATCTTAGAATCCTCACTTTTTCAGAATCTCACTCCCTGCCCCCCTGGCTATATGGGTTCCATTTAGGCAGGCAGGGTTTAGATAGGAGCCCCAGATAGGCCAGGTTTAGGTAGGCAATAGGGTCCCCACATAGGCAGGGTTTAGGTAGCTATAGGGCCCCATATAGGCAGTTTAGGTAGAGTATAGGGCCCCATATAGATAGGCAGGCAGGGTGTAGGTAGCTATAGGAGCCATATATGTAGGCAGCCCTTAGGGTAGACTATAGGGGCTATATATAGGCAGGCAGGGCATAGGGTAGGCTATAGGGGCTATATATAGGCAGGCAGGGATTTGGGGGGACTATATACAGGCCGGCAGGGCTATATACAGGCAGGCAGGGCTATATACAGGCAGGCAGGGCTATATACAGGCAGGCAGGGCTATAAACAGGCAGGTAGGGCTATATACAGGCCGGCAGGGCTATATACAGGCAGGTAGGGATTTATACAGGCAGGCAGGGATTTATACAGGCAGGCAGGGCTATATACAGGCAGGTAGGGATATATACAGGCAGGGCTATATACAGGCAGGCAGGGCTATATACAGGCAGATAGGGCTATATACAGGCAGGCAGGGCTATATGCCGGCAGGCAGGGCTATATACAGGCAGGCAGGCTATATACAGGATCCCAGGGCTATATACAGGCAGGAAAGGCTATATACAGGCAGGCAGGGCTATATACAGGCAGATAGGGCTATATACAGGCAGGCAGGGCTATATACAGGCAGGCAGGGCTATATACAGGCAGGCAGGGCTATATACAGGCAGGGCTATATACAGGCAGGCAGGGCTATATACAGGCAGGCAGGGCTATATACAGGCAGGCAGGGCTATATACAGGCAGGCAGGGCTATATACAGGCAGGCAGGGCTATATATAGGCAGGTAGGGCTATATACAGGCAGGCAGGGCTATATACAGGCAGGCAGGGCTATATACAGGCAGGTAGGGCTATATACAGGCAGGCAGGGCTATATACAGGCAGGGCTTTGGGGGGGTATATACAGGCAGGCAGGGCTATGAGGGGCTATATACAGGAAGGTAGGTTTAGTGCACTGTTCATTAATATTAAAAAATAAGAAACCACTTACTCACAATTGGCGTGCTCCCTCGGCGCTCAGCTCCCAGTCAGAATGTGCTCGGCGCGGGCAGCAGCCCACGTCAGCACTGTGGGTTGGCGCCTGCGCCTAGCAGGCTGATTAGCAGAGCAGAACGCTCTGCTAACACCGGGCGGTCCTGCATCTGAGCGCTTGGGCCGGAGAGCCCAGACGTTCAGAGGCAGGATGCGCAGGGCCCTGCAGCTCCATGCCTGCCGGCAGTGAACTGTTATGTTCATTGCCGGCGGGCGCAGGAGCCAAAATACTGGGGCAGCAGATGTGTTAGCAGCTTCCCCGGGGCTTGGGCCCCCTACGAGTCCGGGACCCGTGGCAGCTGCTACGTCTGCTACCCCGGTAGTTCCGCTCCTGCATACTACTAATGGCCTGATAGCCCAGGCACTGAAGGATGCAGTTTTATTCTATTACATTGATTGGGTTGTGTTACTTGTTACTTGTGTTACGTGTTGGATCCAAAAACGCTGCAGCAATCGGATCCTAAACAGATCCAACACGTATCCAACATGCAGCTGCGTGTTTGGCTGCATTTTGTATGCAGCAGGATTGCACTCTATAGTTTAAAATAGGGCTCCTGCTGCGTCTTTCGGACCAAGAATTTACATGTCAATTCTTGGGACGGATCCAAAAGATGGATTGAGACACGCGGCGGCAATCACTCATGTGGACACCGATGCGTGTATGTAGTAAAAAGCAATGTAAATCACATTGCTATTTATTAGATATGTGTTTGGGTCCGTTTGGGGTCCAACAGATGGATCCAAACATGTATCTAATTAGTTGGTGCAGGATAATTGGGGATATCAATAGAATGTAGTGCAACAATGTAACTTAAAGGGGTTGTCTCACTTCAAAAATTGCTTTCTATGATCTTGCAAAAACAAGTCACTTTGCAATATATGACCATTAACAGTGTCCTTCCTATTCCTAGATATCCCCTCTTGTATGGGCTGCATCAGCTCCTCAGGTCACTATAGCTACAGACCTGTTCGATCTCTCCTGATAGGCTGCGAGCACTGGTCGCTATAGCTACAGACCTGGTGTCCTCAGCAGCTTGTCACTGCAGCTCAGCAGAAGCCAGTAAAGCCGGTAAACTGAAACTGAGGTAAGATGAATTGATGTAGTGAGACAACCCCTTTAAATACCATTGTTTATCTTGTGACAAAGGAATCTGGAGATATATTAGGCAGCAAGTGAACAGTCAGTTCTTGAAGGTGAAGTGCTGCAGCAGGAACACTGAGCCAGTGGAAGGATCCGAACGACTTTGAAACGGAGCCAGATTCTGATCTCTAGACGACTGGGTCAGAGGATCTCCAAAACTGCAGATCTTGTGGGGTTTTCCTCATATGAAAGAGACAGTAGCTACCATAAATGGTCCAAGGACGGACAAGCACTGAACAAGCACAGGGTCAAGATTCATTGATGCACAAGGAGAGAAAAAAAATGGATTGTCTAGTCTGGCCGCAAAGAAGATTTACTGGAGCTCAAACTGCTGAAATAGCATTTAAAACATGTCATAACACACAGGCAATCACCAGTCTGCTGCATATGAGGCTACATAGCCAGAAACTAGTCACCAAGTGCCCATGCTGAGCCCTATCCACTGCCAAATGTGCCTACAATAGGCAGGCATCAGAAATGGACTATGGAGCAATGGAAAAAGGTGATCTGGTCTGATGAATTGCATTTTCTTCTACATCTTGTGGACAGTCGGTGGTCTGAGCTTCCCTAAACTGGGAAAGAAATGGCACCAGGATGCACTATGGGAAGAAGGCAAGCTGGCAGAGGAGTTTGATGCTCTGGGTACCAATCTGCTGGGAAACTGTGGCTGGTGCCATTCATGTGGATGTTAGGGGCCGGTCATACAGCGTTTTTGGTGCATACGTCAAACGTATACATCTGGTTTGTTAAAAACAGTATCCAAATGCATCATTTGACGTATTCACAAAATACAATGGTGAAACGTGTAGTCAAACGAGTTTTGATTCTGTTTCACACCCCTTGCATACTGTTTTCATGATGCACACAAAAGAGTGGTCTACCACAGTCCACAAAAAAATGCATACTTTTACATACGTCTATTTTTAACACTGAAGTCTATGAGTGACGTATGCAAACGTCAATGAATGTTTGCATAGTCTAATGCCTGGGTTTTTTTATTGAGAAAGTATAAAAATATTTAAAAATAGATGTAAATGTATACAAACCTATGCCAATCCGCTAAACATTTACATTTTAAATAATGGTGACGTATACATAGAAATGCATACGTTTGCGAATGTTTCAACTCCTAAACGTACCTTACGGTTACATAGAGAAAAACGGTGTGAATGGCTTCTTACTTGGTTACATACCACCTACCTAAACACTGTTTTAGACTGAGTTCCCCTTTATATGGTTACGGTAAGCCCTAATGGCAGTGTCCTCTTTCAGTAGTATAATGCACCCTGCAAATCTGCAAAAAATGTTCAGGAAGGGTTTGAAGAACATGACAAAAGGGGGTGTTCACACATCGTATTTCCAAGATGTATTTTAGCACGTAATTGCGGCAAAACATGCCCCACAAATAAGGTAAAAAGAATGTTAATAGTAAAATCACTGTCATCGTACAGACGTTTCTCAGTGCGTAATATATGTCCGTAAAAAGAAGTGACCTATTACTGCTTTCAGGAACTAAGAAATAGAAAGCTATACAAGGCACAGAGCAGCCTCGCATTAAAAGTATGCGCTGGCCAGCGTGTACTTTCAACAGCGCTAATGAAGATGTATTGTGGTGCATGCCTGTACGTGCCTTAATACGCTGTGTGAACATACCCAAAGAGTTCAAGGTGTTGACTTTGGTTCTAAATTGCCCAGATCTCAATCTGATTAGGCATCTGTAGCATAAGCTGGAGAAATAAACCCGATTCAATGGGGCCCCACCTCATAGATTTCCTAAATTTCGGACTAGCACCTGGTACCTAGTCAGGGAGTTTTACAATCGATATTCTTCTATATTGGGTGGGCAGATTTAACTTTCAGGATCTCAAAATGGATTTCAAGGCCTGGTTCACACGGCTTATTGCCGGCGTAATTGCGGGGACGGATTTCGCCCCGCAATTACGCCGGCAGCGGGGCGGTGGCGGGGGGCTGGCAGCTCGCCGGCCCCATAGACTGTCGTAATCTACGGCACGCACGCGCCGTAAATAATTCACATGTCACTTTCTCCCCACTCGGCGGATTCGCCGAGCGGGGTGGAGAGACGGAATCCATAGTTCTCTATGAGAACTGTGGATTACCGTAGTTACTGGGACGGATTGGAGCCATACTGCAGCGCAAATACGGCGCGCAGTACGGCTCCAATCCGCGCCCAAATAAGCCACGTGAATATGGCCCAACACCTATGGAAGCTGTAATGTTGATATCACATCACCTGGCTTTCCCAGAAACAGACAAAACTATAGCAAAAGATGATGTTTTTGATTTCAGGTGGTTTGGGCGCTTATTTTTTGGTCTTGTTGCTAAATCAACATGCGCCGCACAATTTGGAGACCCACATCATTTGTAATCTAAAAATAATAGAGTGGTCGGTGCTGCGCGGCAGGCTGGAGGGGAGGCAGCTAATGAGTGTGACGGGCTGGAAGCCTCAGCTTCTCTCTTGTCGGCTTTTGATCAGTGAAATAATGGCTCGTTTACTGCTCTGAAGCACTTCGAGCTTTTCCTTGTCTTCTGCTGTGACAATCTGTTCTCTCTCGCCGCTTCTTCTTTTCCAAACTAACCAACTGTGTCATGGGTCTAATGTGCCCTCCGTGCTGCAATATTGATTCCTGTGTATTCGCACATAAGCGCCACTTGGGCCAGCAGATGCAGTCATTGCTGTTGTGGGCGCACATCTTTCTTGCTCATGGATCTGGGGTTGAGCCAGGAGAGAATAGCTGTATTCACGCCCAGTGGGAGCAGCTGGCAGACCCCATTAATACAGAACATCTACATTATAATTAAACAGATATGCAAATTTAGTTCATAAATATGGTGAAAGTCAGGAAAGGGTTAAAATGTCATTGTTTCCCAAAAAACGACCGTTGTGTGGGTGCTTCAAGGACGATCTGTGCCTACTGTGTGTGTTTTCAGGTTGATGGCCACATGGGAACTAGATGATGTCATTTGAGGGGGTGCAGATTTTTGCACTGGAATTGAGGTGAAAGTAAATATTCCCAGCCATTGTTGTAACAATAGTCACATCTGACAAAGTGTTCATGGGAGCCATGCAGGAGAGGGAACGTTATGGCAAGGAAAACATAATGGTGGCTTTCTGCATCTACAGTTCAAACCAGAAGTTTACATACACTATATAAAAAGACACAGATGCATGGTTTTCTCACTATCTGACATGAAATCAGAATAAACCTTACCCGTTTTAGGTCAATTAGGAACCAAAATGCCAGAATAATGAGAGAGAGAATTATTTAAGGCATATTTATTATTTATTACTTTCTGCAAAGTCAAAAGTTTTCATACACTAGGATTACTATGCCCTCAAACAATTTGGGACAGACCATATGATGATTTCATGTATTTGGAAGCTTTTGATTATTGGCAACATCTGAGTTACTTAGAGACAACCCTCTGGATGTATTTTAATTCACACCAGAAAAACACTGCTTCTGTGTGTAACATCATGGGAAAGTCTAAAGAAATCAGCCAAGATATCAGGAAGAGAACTGTGGACTTGCACAAGTCTAGATCATCCTTGGGTGCAATATCCAGATACCTGAAGGTGCCTCGTTCATCTGTACAGACAATTATACACAAGTACAAACAAGATGGGAATGTCCAGCCATCATAAAGCTCAGGAAGGAGACAGGCTCTATGTCTCAGAGATGAACGTGCTTTGGTCCGACATGTGCATATCAACTCAAGAACAAAAGCAAAAGACCTTGTGAAGATGCTGGCGGAAGCTGGTAAGATTGTGTCATCATCCACAGTGAAACGAGTACTGTATCAACAAGGGCTGAAAGGCCACTCTGTCAGGAAGCAGCCATTACTCCAAAAGAAACATATAAAAGCCAGATTAATGTTTGCAAATGCACACAGTAACAAAGACCTACATTTTTGGAGACATGTCCTGTGATCTGACAAAACTAAAATTGAACTGTTTGGCTACTAAAGCAACATCTCAAGACATCAGCCAGGAAGCTAAATCTTGGGTGGAAATGGGTCTTCCAAATGGACAATGACCTGAAGCATACTGCCAAACTAGTTACAAAGTGGCTTAAGGATAACTAAGTCAGTGTTTTGGAGTGGCCCTCACAAATCCCTGATCTCAGTCCTATTGAAAATGTATGGGCAAAGCCAAAAAGCCAGGTGCGAGTACGACAACCTACAAACATGGCTCAGTTACATCAGTTCTGTTAGGAGGAATGGGCCAAAATTCCTACTAACTATTGTGAGAAGCTTGTGGAAGGATATCCAAAATGTTTGACCCAAGTCATTTGACCCAGTTTGCAGAAAATAATAAAAATGTCTTAAAAATTCTCTCTTTCTCACTATTCTGGCATTTAGCAAAAATAAATCCTTTTGGTAATCATAATTGACCTAAAATGGGTAAGGTTTATTCATGTCTGATAGTAAGAAAACCATGCATATGTGTCTTTTTATATAGTGAATGTAAACTTGTTTCAACTGTACCTCTGCTATATAAATCCTTACTATGGGACAGTTGTAGACCCGAACCTATTTAGCCTGGGAACGGCCCATTATCTGACAGGAACACCGCTTTTAATGCCAAGTTACAGAACTTTGCACCAATGGTCCTGCTGGAAACCAGTTAGTAAGAAGGTCCTATGAAAATAAGGACTGTTTGTAAATAATCAATAAATATATTCATTTGGGGTCCTATGAATTCTGCCTGTGTCTGTTGAATTCCAAAAATATTGCATTGAAATAAAGGGGTGATGTTTTTAGAAGTATCCAGTTGCCCAGTATCCAAGGCTATATTGACCAAACAAGCAGACTTGGCTTCAAATTAAGGGTATGTTCACACAGTGTTTGTTAAATAAGTAATTAGGTACGAAAAATGGACCCCAATACATATTTAACAATGTTCAAGTGTGATTACATTGATTTCAATGTAAAGTACGTATCTTCGTTCAGACGATACGTGTTTTACATACATTTTTGCATTGCGTTATATGGATGCCTTTAAAGAATTGACATGTCAATTCTTGATCTGTTTAACGCACTCAAAAGGTAATAGAAACTATAGGAATACATTTCTGCAGTCCCGAAAATGAATCCAAATACGTACCACACTTTATGGTATGTTTTTGGATGCGGTTGACACATTATGTTTTATAAGTATTGCAAAAGCGTATCCAAGACGCCGGCTGCACATACCATAATGCCACTTGTTTAAGAAAGTGGCACTGAAGGGAGACAAAACAGGTTTTACCTTTCTAATTGTTGATAAGAGAGTCTTTATGATAAGTATCTCTGAATGTTCAGGTTCCTTAGAACTCAGAAGGCATAAAGACAGAATTTGTGGCATATTTTGAATTGTATTACTGCTAGGTTTACTGTAAATATAAATGTAAGGTTCTTAGAATATACCCTGTTTCTCCAAAAATAAGACAGTGTCCAATATTAACCTTTGCTCCTAAACATACGCTAGGTCTTATTTTCAGGGGATGTCTTATTTTTCCATGAACAAGAATTCACATTTATTGTTGAACAAAATCAACATTTATTAATATACTTTAGTCCTGTCATCACAAACATCAGTATATCCAGCCAAACTCTGAGTTCAATCAAAAATTTCTTATGGCTTTATTTCCATGTACAACAATCTATGGTACATTTACCATGTCATTATCTTCAGTAACATCATCATCACTCTCCAGACACTGAATTTCATGGCGGATTTATTGTGAATCCATTTCTTTTACAATCATTTTCGCTTCTCTTTTGTGTCTAGCAATAGCACTTTCCTTAAATGAGCACCTCTTGTTCATGTAGCCTCCCATACAAGGTAAGACCCATCTAAATGACCTGCTAATGTATGGCGTGGGGGCAGCTGTAGCAATGACTGCCGCTAGGTCTTATTTTAAGGGTATGCCTTGTACTGCTAGGCTTGAAAAAAAATTGCACTAGGTCTTATTGGAGGATGTCTTATTTTCGGGAAAACAGAGGTAGTTTGATCAAATTGTATGAGCCTATCTGCCATGTCAAAATGAAATAATCAGATGGGACACTGTACTAATGGGCTCATCTCTCCTGGGGCAAGTGATGCCAATGTGTCCTGGGCATCAGGATCAATCTGTATTAATTAAAAGCACCTAAGGCCATGTCTCTACAACACCATTTTTGGTCAGATTTTTGAGTGGATTCAGCATTTAGAGTCCGCAAAAAATCCAACTGTAAACCAGTGCCCATAGACCGCAATAGAAGATCTGAGCTGTAGTCTATACAGCATGGATTTTCTATTGTCGGATTTCCAGACCACTGGGTTATTGAACATGTTCTATGATCCACCGGATTTTGTGGCGATTGTAAAATACCATCGGATTTACAACAGCATTTTACGCTTGCCATGTAGACATAGCCTAATGGGAAGAGTGAGGGTATGTTCACACGGCTTTTTTGGCCACACATTTCACAGCGTATTGCGTGTTATATGCGGCGAAATGCGCGCCGCTATTACGGTAATCCATAGCTCTAATAGAGAGCTATGGATTATGCGTCGTCCCCCCGTGCGTACAATGCGATCGTATTGTATGCACGGGGGGAGAATTGGAGCTTGACGATTGGCAATTACGTGTCGCGAACAATGCATGTCAATGGGGCCGGCGGGCTGCCGCCCCCGTGCTTTGGAAATACGTGCATGCTTCCATAGCACCTGGCGTATTGCGGCACGTACTATACGTGCAAACATACGGATGTCTCAGTCTCCATTACAGACTGATCACTGCTACTGTGTTGCCAATCGTGATATATGACTGTGAGGAGTGGGCGCTCAGAAGAGCAGACAGAAAAAAAAATGATGCTTTTGAGATGTGGTGCTGAAGAAGACTTCTACAAATGGACAGGTAGGATCTTCAACGAAGATGTTATTTATCATATAGACTCAGAATTGTCCCTGGAAGACAATATCACCAGACAGAAACTGATTTTGGTCATGGGATGATGGCTAATTCACTTAAAAAGGAAATGCAACTCAGGATGTTCAATGGTAAAAAAGAAAAGGCTAAAAGCCTGTTGGTTGGAAAGCATGAAGAATAACATAGGAATGAACATCAAGCAATTGACAGAAGCTGCAGAACACAGGGAAGCCTGGCGAGAACTGGACTACAGGGTGTCTAAGTGTTATGGACGACTCAATGGATAGAACAACAAGGCAAATGGGAGGAATGTATGACTAAGATGAATGCAGCCTCCAAATGTGCTATAGAGAAAGGATAAAAAAAAAGTCAACACATCAAAATAATAATGAAACAAATACACGGGTATGTGGGGCTGAATACAAAAAGCAAACATACCCAAGTACAGCAGCAGCCAGCAGGCACTAAGACTTACCCAAATTTACTTTATTTACTGTATGTATAAATTTGTGGTTCTTAGTGCACGTTTGAATCAAATTGTGTGTGCCCACCTACCATGTCAAGGTGACCTCATTAGATGGGATTCTATGCTAAAAAACTCACCTCTCCTGGAGCCAAAGCCACGAATGCAATTCTAGGCAACAGGATCCAATTTATAGACAATAGGATAAAATTTATATGTATAATAAAGATAGCATTAATATAATTCAAAATATTGCACAAATTCAATGTTTGCATATGTCGAAGCGCCTGCTGAGAGCTGCTGTGCTTGTAGTTTGTGTTTGCTTTTTGCATTTCAGCCATCACAGCATGCATCAGTATACTTGTTTAATTATTGTTTGGATGTGCTAACTTTCTCTCCTTTGCATTGTTCAGGTTCCCTGGTGTTACCTGAATCAGATTTAAAGTTGCCTTTCAACAGGTTGCCAGAGTACAGGTCGTAGAATCCTACGGGTCCCTGTCTCCCACTTAAAGGGGTTTTGCCACGATGTAATGTTGACGTGGGATCCTGCAAAATAGGTATTTTCTAAATATATGTGATTACAAAAATTGCAGTCTGAGAGAGCTACAGGCTGCCTTACCTGCCCTTAGTTACTTAAAAGCTTCTATTAGATACGACTTGACAAGAGCTGCTGGCCGGGCTTGCGCAGAGAACACTTCTTATCTGATGAAAGGGAGCTGAAGAAGCTTTCAAGGCACCGGGTAGAAATATGGTGTGTTTTGTATACAGAATCCACTAGTTGTAATGTGATTATCTGAGTAGATCCCTGCTTTATCTGATGATAGAGAACATGAAGAAGCTTTCAAGCTGCTGTGGAGAAAGCTGTTGTCGTTTGTATACAGAATCCACTAGTTGTAGTTTGATTATTTGAGTGAACATTTCACACGATCCCTTATGCATGGCTCTGTGCTCTGGCTGTGTCTCTCGCGCTCTCAGCTCAGAGTGGCTTTGTTTACATTTGCTTCTTAGCAGATAAGGCACGTCCTGGCAAAACCTCTTTAAGACAGCAGTATTCTCATTACACCTGACCCATCATGGAAACATATGAGGGAAGTGGCCTTGTGTGTACACACAAGGCCACTTCCCTCATATGTTTCCACGATGGAGCCCTATGTAACCCTCCTCACGCCATGTAGGAGTTACAAAGACAACTGTTAGCCAATTCTATCAAGCTTTAAAAAAAAAAATGGTGATGTATGTTTTTGACTCTATGGTCCAACATCCATCAGATTTTACCTTAGGGGTAGAAGTCTCAGCAATAAGCAGTGTCTATGCTACCCATATAAATAGTTACTGCTAGGAGCATAACTAGACCATTAGGAGGGTATACCTACACACTAACATTCCTAAAAAAATGTATGAGCAATAATAAAAAACATTTAGGGTGACATGTCCCATTAGGGCTGCACCATTTTTTGGGTGTATTTTGCAGCAAAAAACTGTTGACGCCCTATTCTCTATATAGATGAACTGCAGTACACCAAAGCTAGGCGCATTATACACCAGGCACGACATATTTGAATGTGTCTAAAGTAGGTGCATCAAATATGCTAGAAAATGATATGCTATGTGCCTAAGTTATGCTATGTGCTTAGATTAGGTGCATCAATTATATTATGCAAGGTAGGCCAGATGCCAGATTTTTGACAGGTTCATTCATTCAGGTGCACTATACACTCTGTTTTACAGGCATGGGCTTGTGGAGATGGGAGAAGATGACATTCCTTGGTGTCCAGTGGGGTGGCAGGTATGAACCTTCTGCACCTTATGTCTGAATAAAAATGGGTATCCTTAGTTGGCAGCTGCTATGCCTGCTACCCAGTTACACCCATGGTGAAAGGTAGATAGACGTCTAGTGAGGGAGTGGGTAGGTAGCTTATGTTCTGTAAGTGGGCAGTGTAGGGTATCCCTTTAACAGTGCGGGATAATTTTCATTGATACAAGCTTTCTTTCATATATTTCCTTGGATTTATAATTATTCGGAATAATCAGTGACGATCATCCCTTCTGGCGCACAGCTACATACAACACATTGCGGCGGGGTCCACCATGTATAAATAACACTAATCACTGTAGCAGATGGACTCCTCATGATTGACAGGAAGAGGACGGAAGTGTAATGGCTGAGACGAACGTAAAAGGACGCAATGATGCTGTAGGAAGCCACACAGATTGCGAGCCTACAAGCCGGGCCTTCCTTGTGTTCCCACAATGTGTTCCTTCCATACCCTGCAGCACAGCGAGTTTTATGTAAGACAAGCACTATTATTAATTGAGAATGTAGGCAGATAACAGGGAAGCAAGGCTGAAAGCCGAGGCTCATGTCAGGGGAGAAAGAAGAAAGACCACCCGGCCAGTGTGTGGGGGGAACGTGCTGCGCTGTCGACGAACCTTACATGAATTCATTCACCAACTCATTCAATGCTTGGAAGCAGCCTCCTAAAATTAGCAATAACTTACAATGGATGTGAAAAAAAAATCTCCTTCAAGGACTAAATGTAAAGAGAATGTTATACAGAAGACAGGTATAATTTCCTTTAATGATCCTGCTGGGAAATAAAGTGATCACAGGAATGGGCTGCAGACTGTCTTAGACTGAGAGGCCCTGCAAAGAACTAGCAGGAGGTAGCCCTGGTAGCATTATTAAAGTGATACCCCAGGGTGTGCAGTTATCCGACTCCCATCATGGATTAGCCCCTCAGTCATCAACACTCTTCCACAAATCGGGAAGTTGGTAACACCAGGTAGCAAAAACGAAAAGTGTTGGCTCTATAACTAAAATGAGCTCCTATAGGTGTTGGCGCTCTAATCCTGAATGGCAAGTTGCCCTGTACTGCCCTTCTCCTATAAAACAAGCACAGTACAAAGAAAAGCTATAATGGCAGCCGTGCTTAATAGGTCTGGGGGAGAAGAAGGGTTAAAAAATAATAGAGGCATAACTCTAAGCTTTTGGAACTTAAGGGTATGTTCATACGCCGTATTTGCGGGGCGTACTTCGGCGCGTAATTGTGCTGCAATACGCCCCAAGTACGCCCTGCAAATACAGTAATTCATAGCTCTCATTCAGTGCTATGATTACCTGCCATTTTCCCAACACATATTGCATGTTGGGAGAAATACATGACATGGAAACCTCCAACGAAGCATTTATGCTATCTATCATACATGAAAAAAACTTAATGGAGGTCGGTTGACCCAAGGAGAGGCCTGAATATGGCTCTATTGAGAGGTAAAGATAGCGTAGGACCACCCGCCTTGAGATCACGTTGTAAGCTGTGGGTGGCTTAAACATTTTTTGATCAAAACGTGTGAACTAAGAATCTCAAAGTTTTTTTCATGAAAGACATGACATGTCACTTCTTCTCAGGGAAAGTGGGAGTCTATGGGCACTGACACAGAGCGTTTTAGAACTATACCACACCAGGCGTATAGCAGTGCATACAGTATGTGCCGCTATACGCCTTGAAAACGCAGTGTGAACTCACCCTAATGCAACGTCTGTAGCAGGGTCCCACTTGCCATTTATAATGCTGGTGACCCGCTTGGGCTTGAAGGGTCAGGTGTGACTGATAGCACAGTACCCCACATTGCTGCCCTCAAGTAAAGTTCAGGAGTCTTCACTCCGTCCAGAATTTCTAGTCATGCTCTGTTGGTTAGGAAAAAATGTCATGGGGTACTGTAGATGTAGAAGAGCCAGATCAGTCATTACAAACCGGGTATATATGAGACTATATGATGAATTGGGTTAACTCATACAGAGTAGACAGAAATGGAAACGATATAGGATTGACATAACAGATTAATGTGTGTCCACACCAAGGGTGTACGTGCTATTGAGGCAGACTATGGGTCATCTGGAAAGGATAGGGGAACACAAACCAAGTTTTTAAAGGATGTTCAGACCCTTCAGCATACCTCCCAACTTTTACAGATTACAAAGAGGGACACGTCAGGCCACGCCTCTAACCACACCCAAACACATGACATCACACCAAGACACGCCTGTAGCCACGCCCAAATACACACATGCCAACTTTTTAGATAGCCAAAAAGGGACACATTTTCAGGATCACATTGTATCCAATGATGAAATATTAAGCAAGTTGTTTTGTAATATACAGCTTGGAAGCAATCAGATATGTTTTACAGCTAGATAGTCAGTTTATTGATGCAAATCTATTTCCTAAATGAAAAAGAGGGACATTTATAGATACAAGAGGGACAGAGTGACAAGGATGAAAAATAGTGACTGTCCCTCCAAAATAGGAACACTTGGGAGGTATGCTTCAGACCTTGAACCCAAAAGGTAAGGAAAAAGTCTCATCTATAACCAATGTGGCAGCACCAGGATCTTCTCATTACCAGACTTACAATTTTATCTCATAAGGGCGTAGGTTATTCAATGAAGCGTCATGAATATATAGGGTGACCAAGAAACACTAAGGGCCACATGTGTGAAAACCGTCCAGTTCTAAAACTTTCTTTGTTGCCCATAGCAACCAATCAGAGCGCCCCTTTCATTTCATAAAGTGCTCTGAAAAAATGAAAGCTGGGCTCTAATTGGTTGCCATGGGCAACAAAGAAAGTCTTAGGCCTGGACAGTTTTTATACATGTGGCCCTAAGTCCTTCTGTCCCAGGTGGTTAGGGATATGCTAGTGTTAAACTGCAGCTGAAAAGGGACCAGTGTGAATGTTTGCTATAGTCCGCCCCTGAATTGAAAATTAAGCCAAGAAAACAGGACTGAGGTAAGAGGAATCAATGTAGTGAGACAACCCCTTTAAGGTCATGATGAATGTCAACTTAGAGAATTTATGAGGGCCTACAGAGGGCCACACCTAAATCTGGTGAGCATTTACCTAGCACATCTTGTATTTGCCTACACTGAGGCCTCAGTGGAATGTCAGTAAAGCTTTCAAAGTAGCATGGAACGTAATACTGGAAGCACACATACTAAGGGCGCAGTTGAACATCTGAAACGAACATCCGTATCTGCATAATGATAAGAATCAGGCAGATATCAACATAGGAGATTTATCATTACCCGATTTAAGAGGTAGCAACAAGGCAGCTGAAAGTAATTTCAGGGCACCATACAGCTGAAGCATCTGGCCCTCCACCCTTTACCAGTTTCTGTCCTGAACTATATCGGCAGGCCCCGTTCTGTCAAAAAAAAAACAAAAAAAAAAACCTCATCATTGCCCCTGCAAAGAGTACTGTCAATACTGCCCTGATAGCGCTCCTGGGTGTCAACAAAAATATCTTGTACTGGAAGTCAGTGTCGGACTGGGGTGCCTAGGGCCCACCAGTGAAGTTTTAATCTGGGGGCCCACTCTACAGCTACTGTGTCAGGGCTGGGTTGTGCTCAGGCTGCAGGGATCTACAGGCTGCAGCAGCAGATGCACGATCCCACCCTGATACACATGCTGCTGACAACTCTGTGAGTGACAGGGGCCCAGCCACTCCTGACAGGGGGCGAGTTGCACCAGCCAATGGGAGGACCCGGAGGCCACTCCAATCAGCTGCAGGGGCGGTATCCAGGAATCCCATTTAAACTCCCTGAAGGCTGGGTGCTGCGCCTGTGATATTCCTGGCTACCTCGTGTTACTTGTTCGGTTTATTGTGTTTTGCTTATCTGTGTACCTGACCTCGGCTTGTTCTCCTGACCCCGGCTTGTCTCCTGATTTTGTGCTTCGCTTCCGTTTGGCTTTTGACCTCGGCTTGTTTACGTTTATTCCTCTGGTTCTGATTTGTGGCTTTGGCGTTCCTATTTGATATTGACCCGGACTGTCTGACTATTCTTCCTTCTGACGGCCCCAGCACTTTAGCAGCGCAGGGACTGTCGCCCAGTTGCCGTCTGCCGCCTAGGGCAGCACGTCAAGCAGGCAGGGAAAGTGGGCTGGGTTCCAGTCAGGGCTCACTGCTCCTCCCTTGACGTGACATACTGCACATGCTTCTTATACTGTGCCTCTTGCTTTTTTGCCTTTTTCTGCGTCTTCCAAGGATGTATAAGCAGTTTAAAAGACATTCAGAGTCTGACATGTTCAGGGGCCCACTGGGGGTGTACCCTGTGGGCCGGTCCGAGCCTGCTGGATGTGTCCACATTGAGGGTTCAGTTGAATGTTGGCGTAGACCAGTGTTTCTCAACTCCAATCCTCAAGACCCACCAACAGGTCACGTTTTCAGGATTTCCTCAGTAGTGCAGAGGTGATATAATTATGCTGCACAGGTGATATAATTACTGTCAGTGCGTGCTGTGGGAGAGCCGGAAAACATGACCTGTTGGTGGGTCTTGAGGACTGGCAGGGATGTAGCTATAGGGGGTGCAGAGGTAGCAGTCGCTACCGGGCCCTGCAGCCTGAGGGGGCCCAAAAGCCCTTCTGCCACATAAGGAGACACCAGCATTTTAAGGAGCACATTACACCTGGTGGGGCCCGTTTCACTTTTTGCACTAGGGCCCAGGAGCTTCAAGTTACACCTCTGAGGACTGGAGTTGAGAAACACTGGCGTAGACCATCGCTAGATGGCCATTTATAATGTTCAGGTAAACACAGACAATCAAGGAGGGTGGAGGACATTATCAGTGTCCACATACAGAAGAATCTACATAAAATATCTTCTGTTGGGGGTACCCACATAAAGAGGGGTCAAAGCAATGAACTAGTGCCAACAAAGGGCATGAATAAGGTTCATACAGAGGTGGGGAAAAACGTCAACAAAGATTATGTCAACCCGGATGATGGTGAAGTAAATGGGTCGGGGAGGAGGCCCAGATTCGAACTTACATGGCCCCCCGTTGGAGGGTGCAGGGCACATTAATAGGCTACACTTGATGAACCTTACAATGTAACTGCACAAACATGATGTACAGGCAATTCTGAAGCACAGGTACTGGAGAAAAGATATCTGTATAGAACAAGTGAGAGTCAGGACCATAGAGAGATGAGACAGACATATTAATTGATATCAATATCACGGACACAGCTTAAGATCTCAAACAGGTGATGAAGAATGACTGGTGCTTGGAGAAAGTCGAAGGAAATGCAGGGAAGAAGAGACAGATGGAGCAAGCAAGAAGAATGAGACCAGGAAGGGTAAAGGGATAGGAGACAGACAGACACCTTGGGAAAGACAGCCATTTGCATCTAGAATGAGACCCAATCCATAGAGACAGGACATTTGTGCAATGATTTGTGCAACTGAGAGGCTGAACACCATTGCAAAGCACAGGGGGAGGAGATGCGAGACACAGGAGAAAGGACAGACAGACCTGCAAAATAAGAGACAGACCAGACTGCTCTGTGCAGAGAGAGAGAGGTGGACATTTGGGTGGAAAGGAGACAGCTGGTACCAGCGATGCGCTCGCCTCTGTCTCCATGGTAACCTCTAGGCATCTTGCAAGGAGACAGCAAACGAGAGATAGGAGGGGTGGGGGGGGGGGGGCGCATAGAAAATGTAGAGAGACTCCGAAAGTACGATATAGAAAGAGAGAGCCATAGAGTGTGTGATGGACAGAGCAGCTTCAGCATGTCACATGAAAGAGACATACTGAGTCATTGACACCAAATGAGTAGAGCAGATAGAGCGAGGCTGAGACGCTTCTCCTCTTCGGTACACAATGTCCCCGTCTTGTCAGCGCCTGCAATAACTTGTACCATTAACGCAGCTCTGCAGAGCATCTCACCATTTAACCGTTCTTTACAGACAGGCTAACTATCCGTCTATTAACCTCTTGCTTCCCAAGGGCCTACAAAACCACCTCTGATTTTAAACCGTCAGGTCGAGGAACTGTCCCCTGAACTCGCCCCGCAGACCGTCACTTCAGTTGCCCCCTTGTTCCCAAGACACTGCAGAATGTTGCATCTCGCAAGCAACAGTGGACAAGGAAGGGTCAAGAGCACGAGAAGAGACAGGTGGAGACAGTCTGTGAGGGCGGGAGAGAGATAATGTGAGTGGATGGAAGGGAGAGAGGGGGAGAGAGTGAAAGTGTGCGAGGGAGGGAGAGAGCACAGTGATCCTGCCAGACAGAGCGAGAAAAAGAGAGAGAGCAGAGGTAGACGGAGAAGCGTCACCCTCAGCACCCAAAAACCAACCTGCACCCCAACACTGAGGTCAGAGCACCCCTACGCCAGCTGTGTGTGTGTACACCTGTGTCGTATGTGATGTTTACTGGGAAGAGCTCAATCCATTTTTGCTCAGGAGCTGTGGGCATGTCCACCTGTTGTGCATCCATGTAGTGTTGCGCTAGCTGGGTGTGAGGCTGCAGCACTTGGTGTGTGTGTGACACTGCATGCTGTGTGGGTGTGTCAGTGCCTGGCTAAGTGTATAGCATTGTGCATTAGTGCAGGGAACACCACCAGTTGCTTTATGTACACTGATGCCCTCACCATTCACTTGGCACAAGGTGGGATACAAAGTATACTGCCAGGAATCTTTGCTCATGTTCAAAAAGTAAAGCTGAAAAAGCAACCTGTAGCTTAAGAGTGGTTATAGAACTACAAGTGCCAGCTCAGGCACCTGCGGTTCTTCAATGGCAGCAGAATAAACTGGGAGCAAGTCTCTTTTCCAGAACGACAATCTGTGTATCGCTTTAAGATATGACTGAAGACAACCTGACAGTATTGATTGATTTTCCTCTACATCGTCTATATACCTCCATCTACCTGCACTGATTGACCTTCCATTATACCAAGACTTAGCTAGACTTTCCAAAGATGAAGCTCACAGCCCCAGCCCTGTATCTAACTACCCAACCAAGGCAGAGTGGCTTTTTGGCATCCCCTCCCCCAAATGGCACCCAACAGACATGCCCCACCAGCCCCCAGCTGCACCCCTGCTTTATATAACCTGCTATAATAATTGCTGCTATTTCAATAGTTTTTATCCTGTCTTCCACTTGCAATTATTAGGATACAAAAGACGTTCATGAACACTTTGGGAGGGTTCGTGAAGAATAAGGGATGGACCGGAATGATCATTTAGATGATATTGTGTAACCAGGGAAGTGTAGGCTATTCTACAGTTGTCTCTAACTGAATCTTCAACCCACAGGCAATGATCATCTCGTCTTGGGGTTAACTCTGTGCGGTCCAACATGAAATGGTACGTAAGATTCTACAATGGGGTGTACATTCTGCTGGGAAGGGGGTTAATATGAGAGTAGTCAGTGCCAGGGTAAGCGTAAAATATTGATTTATGACTTGCTTGGTTATAATGATGAAAGAATACAGAGAGTACTTGTATGCCTATCGAGGTTTGGGTATATAAGAATTGTACACATATATGTGTGTAAGGTTATATATGTTTATACAGGATGAATGTATAGGTTATAGGAAATTACGGATACATATTGGTATATAGGAGAGGTATACGTGTTATCATACAATAAAGTAATAAGCAGGCATTAAGTGTTTGAGGGAAGCAATGGTAGAATGCTGATCTGTGAGGAGGCAACACTAAAATGACCACAGTGTTTAAAAAGCAAATAAAGAGTGCACAGAGATTGATGTAGAAAGATCAGAGTGTGACGACGCTACAATGGCCAAAGTGTGAGGGAAAATGTATGAGCTTGTGACAGGAAGGTAAGAATGCCTCCTGTAGGGAAGCAGTGCTGGTTCCATGAGGAAAAATGAGAATGTGCTGAGTATTAAGAGAAACAGTGTTAGTATGTGCTGTTTATATGAATAATGTGATGCAAAGCCTCGGACCTGAGGAAGAAATCTTAGAATGTCTCATGTCTTTAGAAGAACAGAACTAGAATGGACAAGGTTTGAGGTACAATGATTAGAATGCCTCATGTCTTTAGGAGAGTAGAACTAGAATGGACAAAGTCCGAGGTACAATGATTAGAATGTCTCATGTTTTCATAAGAGCAGAACTAGAATGGACAAGGTTTGAGGTACAATGATTAGAATATTTCATGCCTTTAGAAGAGCAGAACTAGAATGGACAAGGTCCGAGGTACAATCATTAGAATGCCTCATGTCTTTAGGAGAGCAGAACTAGAATGGACAAGGTTTGCGGGTACAATCATTAGAATGCCTCATGTCTTTAGGAGAGTAGAATTAGAATAGACAAGGTCCAAGGTACAATGATGAGAGTATTTCATGCCCTTAGAAGAGCAGAGCTAGAATGGACAAAGTCCAAGGTACAATGGTTAGAATGCCTCATGTCTTCAGAAGATCAGAACTAGAATGGACAATGTTTGAGGTACAATGATTAGAATTTTTCATGATTTAATAAGAGCAGAACTAGAATGGACAAGGTTTGAGGTACAATCATTAGTGCCTCATGTCTTTAAGAGAGTAGAACTAGAATGGCCAAGGTATGAAGTACCATGATTAGAATGTGTTATGCCTTTAGGACAGCAAAACTACAGTTGATAAGGTTTCAGGTACAATGATTAGAATGTCTCATGTCTTTAGAACAGAAATTACAAAAATGTACAAATGGTAACAATTAAAAGTATGTAATTTATTAGCAATACTGAAAAAAAATCTTAAGACTATAATAAAAATATCAAAAGACAATATTAACACCCAGAAATAACGCTCAAACAAGAAACCACCATACTCCTGAAATAATGACATAACAAATACAATCCATATGAATAATGTATAGAACATGATAATGCAACATACTTAAATCATCAATACAAAAGTATGCATGTAACGTAAAATACCTTACCTGGATAAAGAAAAAAATTATGAATTTAAATCCCACAAAGCAGGAAATAAGGGTAAGAGCGTGATCCTTTAACAGAACTACAATGGACAGGGCCTGATGTACAATAATTAGAATGCCTCATATCTTTAGGACAGCAGAACTAGGATGGACAAGGCCTGAGGTACAATGATTAGAATGCCTCATATCTTTAGGACAGCAGAACTAGGATGGACAAGGCCTGAGGTACAATGATTAGAATGCCTCATATCTTTAGGACAGCAGAACTAGGATGGACAAGGCCTGAGGTACAATGATTAGAATGCCTCATATCTTTAGGACAGCAGAACTAGGATGGACAAGGCCTGAGGTACAATGATTAGAATGCATCATATCTAAAGGAGAGCAGAACTAGAATGGACCAGGTTTGAGGTACAAAAATTAGAGAGCCTACTAGAACCAAACAATGTTAGAAGGTTCTGTCCATGTGGTGACACAATGTTACAACATCTAGGCTGTGAGAAAGGAAGACAAAATGTAGAATGCTCAAGGCGGTAAACACAAGGAGATAGATTAGAGTGCTTCATCTAGGAAAACAAGGTCAAAACGCTGGGCTATAAAATTATATAACAGCCAGGATATGTGCAAGCGCATTGGTAAGGAAAGGTTAGGAAAAACTCTGGTTCAGAAAAAGGTATCTGCAACCCATATGTATATTATAAATTTAATCAGAACAAACTATCTTTACATTTTTGGATAGTTCTCAAACATTAGCTACTTCTTTCAGCTATCTAAAGTGTCTGTCAGACAAAAAACATTTTCTATGATGAGCCCTCCAAGGCAATCAGAGCCAAAGAGGAGAGAGAGGGGCATCTCTTAGAGAATTCCTGATCATTTCCTTATTAACAGTATGTATGCATGATACCACCATGGGGAAGGTACTGCGCAGCTTAGAGAGTCACCATTGGTCACTCTTTCATATGGCCTGGAACATCCCATTTCAACAGGTAAACATTAAAGGCCACATGTATGAAAGGTGGTGTTTAAACGCCAAATTTCATGCGTATTAAAATAGCATAGGATGCCCCTGATTTATGAACCTGTTCTACCGCGGGTCATAAATCAGGCGCATTCTAGCGCTAGGACAACATCTCTGGCTCAGGTATTCCACTTTGAAAGTGGTGTACCTGTTCCAGCAGTAATGCGCCTAGAATTGCCGTAGCGAAGCTATAAGTGTATAGCTTCGTACGATTCTAATGCGCCCCACCTCCCGCATGCCCCCCTGAAATCAGGCGCATTACAAAGTACCGCGGGCGCTCTGTAAAATATGCCAGACTTCTGGCGCAGTCCCGTTCATATATGTCCCCCTAAGGCTGCATGAAGCCAAGGGCAGGTGTCTGTCTGAATGACAGACAGGATCATCATGCAGGGTCCAGGACTTCCCAGTCACTCCTAAACTGTTAATAAGACTAGAGCAGCAGGCCTGAGGCTGGAGTCTGTGACTACAGACAGGGGTAGCATGGGGAAGCAATGCACTCCACGCACGGTCCAGAGCATCCCAGTCATTCCTAAGCTGTTAATCAGGCTACAGCGGCAGGCCTGGGGCTGGAGTCTGTCTGGACAGGGAGCAATACCATGGAGAAAGGAGCATCTTTCTCTGCTGGTGGGGGCTAGTAACTTACATGCATCTGCTGTGTTGTTTGGTGAAGGACGTCATGCAGTGGAGGGACAGAGAAAAATCTTTATTTTATAACATACTGTACATGTAAAACTTCTAGTGATGTGGTTTGAAGATTTTGTATGAATTTTGTAGCATGTCTTCTAATCACTCTCATTGTATTCCCCAAAGAAATCACTGTGCCTCTCATGTGCCCCCCATAACAATGACCGTACCCCATAGTTCCCACACCCAAACACCATGATACCTACAACAATCATGTCATCCCTATTGCAGTGAACAATGATCCCGATATCCCTCCTGGATTCTTTCGTGGATTTGGGCTTTAAAAAACAAAATTCTCACCTGTTATTTCCCTCGTCATACCAGAACCAGTGCTCCTCTTGTCTGCCAGTCATATGCACATGGGAGCAGTGATGATGCCAACATGTCACGTCACCACTGCTGCTATGGAAATAAAGCTTTGGCATCATTGAACGGGTGACAATTCTGCTTTTCTTACATACCTATGCCACACTCTTTTTTTTATCTTCTGAGCAATCCCTTTAATTGTGTGTTTTTTCTGATTCAGGGACACTATACTGAGGCTGTACTGTGCATGGTCTCTAGAAAAGGGTGAGGCATATGTCCATATAAAATTTGGTCTGTTGATAATTTTTGGTCCAGAATTCCCAAAACAAAGAGTGAAAAGAAGGTTGTCAATCTTGCATGAGACACAAATATAGAATACACAGGATATAATATCAAATTGAAGAACACTTTTAGAATGATCTTCCTGTGGGGAAAAATGTTAGAATGTGTAAATCAGTGAGAAGCTATTTTATTGCTCTGGAAAAAAGATGTGGCATATTAGTAGTACGGGCATGGCAGGGTTAGGGCGCGTTCTCACGGCACAGGACAAATACCATTCGGTTTACCCGGCCGGTATTTGTCCTGTTTTGCGGCCGTCCCCACTTCACATTGGCTTGCACAGATTCCGTCCGGAAACGGAAGATTGTGCTAGCACAATGTTTTGCGGCCGGACCGCGGACGGAAAAACCGCCAGACGGAAAACCCGTGCAGTGGGGACTGCTGCACGGGTTTTCCATAGAGCACAATTGTGCTAATTTTCAGCCGGATTTTCAAGCGGTCGGAAAAACCGCAAACAGGCTGCAAAAAATAGAATGTATAGTGCTCCCTTAACATACAATATTAATTGGCTCTGGAACAACCATTGTATGTTGAAAACATAATTATATGGAAAACTGATAAAAAAAAAAAAGGTCACACAACGTTGTGCAAAATGAGGATTAACGAAAACTAAGCAGATAACTAATCCAGATTAAGCAAGTCCTTACATAAAACATCAGAAACAGCTGCTGAAATCTGGAAATCACTTTCTATATTGAGGACATGGGTCATGTACTTTATACAGACCGTACCAGAAATCGAGAAAATGGGGCCCTCACCTGGTGCCTAAAGGAGCTGCTCATCCTAGGACATGTAAAGAGCAGTACAGAGCATGTAGTACCGCACTGTACTGCAGTGCTACTAGACCACCAATCACTGCATGTATTTCATGTACTTTATGTTCATACTTGGTTGAATCTTCCAGCCAATCACATGAGCCACAATTTGGCAGAGTCTGTGATATTGTACAGTAAGTCTGGTCTCAAGATAAAATGTCCAAGGAAAGATTATTGCATGTTGGGAATATTGTATCCTGAGGCCACTTTAACTTGGGGGACCACTATTGAGTGAGAATGCACAGATAGGAAGACAAAGCAAGTGAGACGATGATATGAGATTACTCATCGTGGATACAGAATATTAGGGATGAGGGCAATGCATAAAGGGGTTTTGCCACGATGTAATGTTGACGTGTGATCCTCCAAAATGGGTATTTAATCACTTTTCTAAATATAAGGGATTAAAAAAATTGCAGCCTGAGAGAGCTACAGGCTGCCTTACCTGCCCTTAGTTACTTAAAAGCTTGCATTAGATACGACCAGGCAGAGTGACAGAGCTGAACTGGCCGGGCCACAGAGCAAACTTCTTATCTGATGAGAGGAAGTGTGAAGGGGCTGTGGAGAAATATGTTGTCTTTTGTATACAGAATCCACTAGTTGTAGTGTGATTATCTGAGTAGATCCCTGCTTTGTCTGATGATAGGGAACATGAATGAGCTTTCAAGCTGCTGTGGAGAAAAGGTGTTGTCTTTTGTATACAGAATCCACTAGTTGTAGTGTGATTATTTGAGTGAACATTGCACACGATCCCTTATGCATGGCTGTGTGCTCTGACCAGCTCTCTCTCTCTCTCAGCTCAGCGTGCTTTGTTTACTATTGCCTTTCAGCAGACAAGGCACGTCCTGGCAAAACCCCTTTAACTAATTGCAGCACAGGGAAGCAGTGCTGGAGTGCTTACCCAGTGAGGACATCACAAAGCAGCATGTGGGTAACAAATACTAGAAAGGTCACTCAACGGGGAATTTATTGTCAGAGTATCAGAAGGTAAAACTAACTAGATCCATTGCAGAAATGGAAAAACTGTCCCGTGTGAGGATCAGTGAGAAGGTCCCAGTATATCAGTGATATTATTAGACTACGTACATAGTAAATACTCGGGCTATAGTGAATTGTGCAGTATTACAAGACAACATTGGGCCCTATTCACACTGTGTATTGCAGTGTCTGTTAAGGGCTCGTCCCCACGGCAGAGAGCAAATACTGGTCGGATTATCCGACTGGTATTTGCAGTGTTTTGGGGACGTGCACACGGCCGCAGGGGGACGGCTTTTTTCCACTGTTTGTGGAGAAAAGCCCTCCCCTTTTTAATAGACATGTTCATGGTCCATCCGAAAACCGGGCGGAAGAATGAACATGGTCTATGTTTTTCGGACCGCCGGCGGTCTAAAAAACCATCCAGCGGAAAATCCGTGCAGTGGGGACCGCTGCATGGATTTTCCATAGAGGTTCGTGAAAAATTTTGTCAGCCGGTTCTCAGACGGCTTTCAAAACCGGCTGAAAAAACATGCAGTGGGGACGAGCCTTAAAGGGGTTTTGCCATGAACTCATCTCATGCCTCCTGCATCCAGCTCTTTAGCTCTGTGTGGTCAGAAGGGGAAGTGTGTGATTTGTTTGAATTGCATATCATGTGACCCAGCAGGATGACATCACCATGCCTTTTGTCACTCTAGTCAAAAAAGGTCTGTTAATGTAAGTAGCTACAATGTAGCTCAGTGGTAAAGTTTTTGCCTCACAGCACAATAGTCCTAGGTTCAAATCCCTGCAGAAACCAATCTATGATTTTTTTTTCTCTTTATCAATGCACATACCTCATTGAGGTTTCTTTTTTAATTTATTTGCACTGTTTGGGTAATTACTACAGAGTAGAGAGGATGGGAGTAGAATGACAGCACCTGGGGTTTGAACACTCAGTAGCTGCCTGAGAGGAGAGGTGATCTGACCAGGACCGAGGAGCTCTCAGCCCTTGTCGTATCCCCTGGAGATAAGCTGTAAACAATGGATTGCTAAAGGAGCAGCTAAAACTATAACAGTACAGAATTTTTAATAATGATGAATGGTGAAAATGTTTATTATTTCATTTATAAGCTTCACATGTCAATTTTACTTCGTGGCAAAACCCCTTTAAGATATCTAATGGAGTAGTCCAGGATAAATTGCTCCAATATATACCTATGACAGAGGCCACTCAGTGGCATTCGTCATACATAAGGTTCCATGTTAATGAAACCTGTACTGCAATAAATACTTTTTTTTACTGCTTCCGTTTCTATGGAATAGCGCAGCTCTTTGTGCTATTTTAGCCAGCAAACCGTGGCAGATACCGCCAACGGCGGTCAAAAGGACGCACTGCTAACCTCACGTAGGTAATGGGGGTCTAAGAATACATTTACTGTATCCGTCAGGAGCTTTCCCAGTGGAGACAGTAAATGGGTCTGCTAAACACAGTGTAAGAGTAGCCATAGACTGCTTAGTAAGTGGAAGTAACCGAAAGTGAAGTGCGGTGATGAACTGACTCTAGAATTTCAAGTTTTGATATTTTGGACAGTATTTTGTTAGCAGTAGTAAAATGTGTAAAGTGGTGGAAGCAGTTTTGTGGAGACAAGCTGCAAGTGTTGAAAGTATCAGGAAGCAATGTCAGTGTACAGACGGCAATGCTGCAATGGGCACATAAACTGACAGATTGGATTATACTTTAGAACTGAATTTAAAACATGCAGGCTTCAGAGCTGAAATCTCCCAGCATTTCCTGCTTGTTCAGTATCCACACAGTTTGCAGTAGTGATTTGCATTCTAGGATTTGTCCACACAGCAGGTACTGTACCCTAAGGAAGAAACTAACTGCCCTGCTGTATTGTAGGAGCTCAACTAAACTGTTAAGAGGGGTTTCTGTCAACAAGCTTGCTGATTGTTTCCAATCTCTATAAGAATTTTAAATGCAGTTTATGAAGTATAATGCAGGATATAACTTAGGATCTGTATATTTTATGAAGTACAACACAGAGGCTAAACTTTTATGTTAATTATAGTTAAAGGTGAACAGATACTTTAAAGGGGTTCTCCACTTTGAACAATTCCTTTAAGATAGAAGAGTCTTTTGATAATAAAATGGTCACAGGGTGATCTACTGCTGGGACCTCCAGTGACCAACTATAATCTGTGGGGAACCCAGCAGCAAAGGTTCAAGCTCCCTGCAGCGCCACCATAGGGGAAATGATGTATTACAAACTGACAATGGAACTAAATAGACTTTACAAGCAAAGCACTGAGGAGCTTGATCCTCCATAACCGCTCTCCAGTTATGTGAAAATCTTAACTAGGCAACCCTTTTAAAGACTAGAGAACTGGGGGGGGGAAGCAATGCAAGGATTAAAAGTGTGTGGGAAGCAATGCAGATTCATTAAGTTTATGTTCTAGAATCCTTGGAATATGTGTCAGCAATGCTATAATATCCTTAGTACTGGGAAACATCATAGAAGTTGCAGTGCTATCAGTTTCAGCTCTTTATGGAAGCAAAAGGAGTATGTATGAGAGAGGGGTGTAAAAGTGATAATACATGTTGTTACCTATTTAAACAGTATGTAAACCTCTGCTGCCAGTGTTTTATTGCATCTCAATCAAGAGGTTTCTAAGTTTTAAAGTAGTATTGATTTTTAATCTCCTACCATATTATGTATAGAGCTCCTATGCATACCTTTGTGTCTTCAAAGTAGCAGGCAACAAATACACCCTATGTAGTCCAATCCTGCACCCATGCGTGCTCTACTGGATAACCTACATAGAAAAGAATAAAAGGCATATGCAAAGGAAACACACTAGTGCAGGATCAGACTATGTAAAGAGCTTGTTTCCATTGGCTTGGTACTGCACATATTCACTTGAAAAGACTGTGCTGCAATACCATAGATAGCCTATGGATAAGAGTAGCCACTAGTGACTGACAACTTTGCACGAGCTCTAAACAACCACCTATAACGGGTATTACAAAACTCTCTATATAGCTTTCTACAATGAGAGCTTCATTATAGTCAGTTTATCCCTGTTCAGAACTACTATCAACTAGCCACAGCTAAGAGAGACAAACAGCTTCTCTATCTCATTACATGGACAACCTACAGTACTGATTGAAATGGGTGCTGTAATGATTCACTTGTCCTTTGGTGGCACTACATAGAAACTGAACACTTGTTGCCAGGTTTCCCCATAGATTACAGCCAATACTTTAGGTCCGACTGTAGTACTTCGTGTGATCAACTAATTTTCAGTCGTCTTAAGCTGGTTCTACACAGCAACGGGACAAGAAACTCATCCAAAACCTAAAAACCGCTTTGAAACTGAGTATTTTGTCAGTTTTTTGTTCAAAGCAGCTGGGTTTCCGAAGAGTTTGTTGGGTGGTTTTTAGTTTTTCTGTTGAGGTTTTTGCCTTGGTTTTTGGTCTATTTTTTTTTTTTTTACATTTTTGGGGCAGTTTTTAATGTATGCAAAATTCATATACCTGGTTTAAACACCTGGGCAGTTATTCAGCAGAACCGTCCAAAAGCCATGTAAAAAAAAACTCTGAAAAAAGTCTAAAAATCATCCAGAGATTTACATAGACTTCAATAGTAAATTTTCTGCTGGACTCCGTTGGACTTTACAACGTGTTCCTAAAACTGCCGGTGCCCAAGAAGAAGCAGAAAAAAAAAGACCTGTGCAGACTACAGGTCATTTTTTGTATTAAAGTCTATGTGGATGTTTTTCCGTCAGATTTTCTGAAGTTTCGAAATACTAAAACTGCCAAAAATGCAATAGGAAACCTCTGCTGTATAGTCTTAGCTTAACAAAAGTGGATTGTAAAAGGTCAATAATCTTTTTAAAGAACAGACTGAATAGCATAGGGTGTCAGAATCTAGAGTAGGTTTTTAGGTCAGTCTATTAACCTTTTCCCCTCTCTCTCAGGTCTGGCTGTCCTTCCACCTTCTTCATTTTTTATTCTGTACTCCTATCAAGCTTGTGTTCTTCACTTCCCAATCTTCTGCACCCTACAAGGTTTCCTTATCACAGTGCAATAAGATCTTCATCTGTCCCAGCTATCTCTAAGCATCTGTACTACTCCCATAATCCTGCATCACAAACTTCAATTTCTACTCACCATGTCGACTTCCATACTTCCCCTTTGATTGGATCACAAGACTTTCCAGCAATGCTAACATAGTTTGTCCACAGAAACCCTAAACAACTCCATCAACGCTCTGTGCCTACACGAGGCAAGCGTCAGTCCCCGGCATCTAGCTTGCTCTACCCTGCAGCCATTGAAGGAGCAGTTCCCCCTTCTCCATACCCATGGGCCATTTTGTGGGACCCTACAGTCTCAGACGAAGAGGGGGTTCAAAGTTCTTCCACTCCTCGTCCTTTTTACCATTCGGAGTGGGGCCTTTTGGAAAACAATGTACCTGCACGGGGACTTGATTTGCGAGGGGTCCCAACTACACTGAGACCCCATGGATTTCCTCCAAAAGATGAAGGTGAGGGGATGACTAGAAAAGCAGTTTGAAAACAGGATGTTCTCTGCTACATCTTAATTTTTGTTTTTCTCTACAGGAACAGACCCCCAACTGTATGTGACAATTGTAATCTCCGTGGTCATTGTGTTTGTGGCTACTGGAATAATCATCAAGTTCTGGTAAGTGGCAAAGCAGTAATTATCAGTATAACACCAATGCTATGTGTGTAATTTCATTGGTTTCTGCTGTTTCTTGTTAGTTCAACCTTTGCACAACATAATGCAATTTGCTGAAGTGCATTATGGGTTATATATAATTAAAACTGAAAGTAATGCATATGAAGGATAACCAGGTTTTATCAGCATGCTCCATATCACTATATACAAGAAGATGTATAACCTATGCCAGCTGTACGTATATAATTAAATACAGAAGATGTCAAGGTTTTACCAGCATGGTCCGTATCACTATACACAAGAAGATATATCACCTATAACAGCTGGGCATATATAATTATATATCATTAGATACCCAGGTTATCCCAGCATGCTCCATATCACTATGTACTAGAATATATATAACTTATACCAGCTGGACATATATAATTATATACAGAAGATGCCCAGGCTATACCAGCATGCTCCATATCACTATATACAAGAAAATGTATAACCTATGCCAGCTGTACGTATATAATTATATACAGAAGATGTCCAGGTTATACCAACATGGTCCATATCACTATATATAATGAGATGTACACTCACCGGCCACTTTATTAGGTACACTATGCTAGTAATGGGTTGGACCCCCTTTTGCCTTCAGAACTGCCTCAATTCTTCGTGGCATAGATTCAACAAGGTGTTGCAACGATGCTCAATTGGTACCAAGGGGCCCAAAGAGTGCCAAGAAAATATTCCCCACACCATGACACCACCACCACCAGCCTGAACCGTTGATACAAGGCAGGATGGATCCATGCTTTCATGTTGTTGACGCCAAATTCTGACCCTACCATCCGAATGTCGCAGCAGAAATCGAGACTCATCAGACCAGGCAACGTTTTTCCAATCTTCTACTGTCCAATTTCGATGAGCTTGGGCAAATTGGAGCCTCAGTTTCCTGTTCTTAGCTGAAAGGAGTGGCACCACGGTGTGGTCTTCTGCTGCTGTAGCCCATCTGCCTCAAAGTTCGCCGTACTGTGCGTTCAGAGATGCTCTTCAGCCTACCTTGCTTGTAACCGGTGTCTATTTGAGTCACTGTTGCCTTTCTATCAGCTCGAACCAGACTCACCATTCTCCTTTGACCTCTGGCATCAACAAGGCATGTCCGCCCACAGGACTGCCGCTCACTGGATGTTTTCTCTTTTTCGGACCATTCTCTGTAAACCCTAGAGATGGTTGTGCGTGAAAATCCCAGGAGATCAGCAGTTTCTGAAATACTCAGACCAGCCCTTCTGGCACCAACAACCATGCCATGTTCAAAGGCACTCAAATCACCTTTCTTCCCCATACTGATGCTCGGTTTGAACTGCAGGAGATTGTCTTGACCATGTCTACATGCCTAAATGCACTGAGTTACCGCCATGTGATTGGCTGATTAGAAATTAAATGTTAACGAGCAGTTGGACAGGTGTACCTAATAAAGTGGCCGGTGAGTGTATAACTTGTACCAGCTGTACATATATAATCATACATTATCTCACAAAAGTGAGTACGCCCCTCACATTTTTGTAAATATTGTATTACATCTTATCCTGGGACAACACTGACTACTTTCGAATGTATCAAAGTGTCATATCTGCAGTGTACAGCTTGTATAACAGTGTACATTTGGCGTGCCCTCAAATAACTCAACACACAGCCATAAATGCCTAACCCGCTGGCAGCAGAAGTGAGTACACCCCTACGTGAAAATGGACAAATTGTGCCCAACTTGCCATTTTTTCCTTTACGGTCATGAAACTTGTTAGTGTTAGAAGGTCTCAGGTATAATTGAGAAGCAGGTGTGTTAAATTTGGTGTTATTGCTCTCACACTCTTTCACACTGGTCACTGGAAGTCCAAGAACCGTCTGCGGATCTGAAAAAAAATAATTGTTCTCTACATAAAGGGTTATAAGAAGATTGACAACACCTTCATACTGAGCTGCAGCTTGGTCGCCAAGACCATACAGCGGTTTAACAAGACAGGTTCCACTCATAACAGGCCTCACAATGATCGACCATAGAAGTTGAGTGCACATGTTCAGTATCATATCCAGAGATTGTCTTTTCAAAATAAATGTATGAGTGCTGCTAGCAGTGCTACACAGGTTACAGAGATGTGTGTGTGGAGGGGGGATTGCCGGTCTGTGCTCAGACCATATGTCGCACAATGCATCCAATTGGTCTGCATGGTTGTCGTCCCAGAAGGAAGGCTCTTCTAAAGATGATGCACAAGAAAGCCCGCGGTTTGCTGAAGACAAGAATACTAAGGATATGGATTATCGGAACCATGTCTTGTGGTCTGATGAGATCAAGATAAACTTATCTTGTTCAGACAGTATCAAGCATGTATGGCAGCAACCAGGTGAGGAGTACAAGGACAAGTGTCTTGTCTACAGTCAAGCATGGTGATGGGAGTGTTATGGTTTGGGGATGCATGAGTGCTCCCTGCTGCAGCTGGAGGAGCACAATGTGTCTAGCATCCACCAGCTCCGTCATGGAGGAGTGGGAGAGAATTCCAGTGGCTGCAACCTGTGAAGCTCTAGTGAACTCCATGCCCAAGAGAGGTAAGGCAGTTCTGAAAAATAATGGTGGCCGCACAAAATATTGTCATTTTGTGAACAATTTGTCCATTTTCACTTAGGGATGTACTCATATTTGTTGCCAGACGTTTCGAAATGAATGGCTGTGTGATGAGCTATTTTGAGAGCACATCGAATTTACACTGTTATACAAGCTGTACATAGACTACTTTACATTGTATCAATTTGTCATATCTTGGCCCATGAAAAGATATAATACAATATTTACAAAATTGTGAGGGGTGTACTCACTTTTGTGAGATACTGTATGTCAGAAGATGCCCATACATTATATATATCACTATATACAACAGGATGTATAACAGCTGTCCATATATTATTATATACAAGAAGATGCCCAGGTTAAACCAGCATCCGCCATAACACTATATAGGAAAATGCACTTACGCTACAACGGCTGTGTGTACATAATCAAACTGGGACGACATGCAGCCAGGAAGATGAAAGGCCTGGCTGGTCTGGGATAATGTGAGAATGATAAATATTTTATTATAGGATACAATTTACGATAACATTTATAAATCTATATTTGCTAGCGTATCCATGTTGTAGCATAATATAAGACGTGTAAAATGCATGCAGTTACTTTAAATAAATGACTGCAAGCCATTATGAGCCTCTAATTGTAGCAATGCTGAGTGCTCCCCTGCTGTGTCCTTCTGCGTGACTTCCTCTTCACAGCAGAGCAGAGGAACTTTGCTTCCCCCACAGAACAAATTACATTACAAATATATTCAGCTCAGATGTCACCTTGAATTTTCTGCATGAGTACTTAGATCATGAATATACTTTATGGTACAACGATACTCATATTAAAACTTCACTACAAATCCTTAAAGGGGTTTTGCCATGAATTCATCTCATGCCTCCTGCATCCAGCTCTTCAGCTCTGTGTGCTCAGAAGGGGGTGTGTCATTTTTGAGAATTGCATATCCCGTGACCCCGCAGGAGGACATCACCGGGCCTTTCCTCTCTCTAGTCACAGAAAGGTCTGTTTATGTAAAGAGCTGTGAGTAGCTACAATGTAGTTCAGTTTTACCATGGTGGAAGCTCACAATATAAAGTGGAAGCATATTTTACCACTTTAGCCTTCTTCCTCGCTATACAATATACACAGCACTGTGTCTATAATAACAGCGCTCCCCTGGTGTTAAAGAGGCATTTATTACACGGGATTCCCTGTGTAATAAAAAAAGTTATAGGATTTTCTGTGGTATTTCCTGGATCCTCACAGATCTCTGCTTGCTGTCATTGAGTAGGAGCTTTCACTGTGCGCCTCCATCACATAATCAGTACAAGGAAGGTTATCTAAATTTTAATATACAAAGAATATCTTTTATTTGCTGAAGTAGGAAATCGCAATTAAAGGGAATATGTCAGCAATTTTTTTTTTACTTATTAAATCAAGATCCTGATCCACATTCTTTTCTTCTTAGCCATTTTTGTTTTCTGATTGAAGATTTCTAAATTCATATATATATATATATATATATATATATATATATATATATATATATATATAGACTGCACTAATTTAACAGCAGTCAGAGAGATACTTTACAGCAGCTGCAGGCACATAGGAGCCTTAAGACTGACTCAGTCCCACTGACTTTTATAGAAGAGTTTTCTAGGCTCTGTGACCTGGGAAGAAGTCAGTGTGTAGGGAGGAGAGGGGGAGCTGTGACTATCTTCTATTGTGACTACTGGATGCTGTGTTATCTATACACATTGGGGTCAGCTTTCAGTGTAATCCTGCTTGTACTGATAATGAGCAGACTACTGAAAATCTCTCTCTACAGAACAGGAAGTGTCAGACTATTATTAAGCTCAAACTGCAGGACTTAAGGGGGTTTTCTCGCTACAAAGATCATATCTCAAATGATAGGGTCAGTAAAAATAAACACTTTTGCAATTGGTTTGCTTTACCTGAGTCACTTAGTATAGCAGATCTGAGCTAATCTTTTCAGCTATAGCTATTTCTGCAGCAACTGGGAGTGACACACCCCCTTTTCTGTGATTGGCTGACTGACATTTCATTCAGCCTGTTCGGACATGCCCCCGGACGGTAAATACTCCCTGCTCTGTGACTGGCTGCCTGCACTATGTGCTTACTCCCCTCTGAGCTGTTGATATTTAAAGTGAAATGAACTGCCTGAGAGGGCTGTGTGTGTATAACAAGGCTGTCTCAGCTTCTCTCTATGTGATGGCTCTATGTAAAGCATCTGGGCAATTACTTTGCCCCTAGCTACTAGATACACTCTCTCCTTATATAACACAGCCTTATACACTACTCACCCCCCCCCCCATATAACATAGCCTTATACCCTGTGCTCCCCCCATATAACACAGCCTTATACCCTGTGCTCCCCCCATATAACACAGCCTTATACAGTCTGCTCTACCTCCTGCCTAATAACAGAGGAGGGAGGGGGGAGCAGTTTTCATGTGTCACATTTGTTTCGTCAGTTCAGGCTGTATGTATAACTGCTTATACTAGTACAGGAGTTCTGGTTACAAGGAGCCTGTGGAGCCCGGAGAGGACAGCTCCACAGCCAGGAGAAGCATGCAGGAGGCTCCAGAGTTGTGACACCCACTCCCTTCCACTGCACACACAGAATGATGATGTCACCAGTCTTCAGTGAGGAGAGACACGCCTCCTGGGAGGAGAGACACGCCTCTTGGGAGGAGAGACTCACCCCTGGATTTGAAGCTGTAACAGAGATCAACAGCTCAAGTCTGCAAAAGCCAGTAATGATAAAACCCCTTTAAGAATTTTTTAAAAATACTGAAAATGATATGGAACATTAAAAAAAACATAATTAAGAAGTCATAAAAATGTGTTTAACATAAAAACGTGAGTTAAACTAGAAGTCATTTTTTTGATGACACATTCCCTTTAAGGCTGCTTTCACATACCCATAATATGACCATGGAAAGGTCCATTTCTAGGTTTCTAAAGAAGACCTGTGACACCTCCAGACACATCTGTTTTAGTAAATAATTATGATCCCTGTGAAATAATGATCCCTTCTAGATATGTATTACTGAATCTGTCAGATGGGTGATGCTAGTTGGGAGATGTCTCTGCACACTCTGGCATTGTTCAGTCAGTGTTTGTCTTGCAATTCTTTCAAAGACGGAGCCGAGCTGCGCTATGGAAACACACAGCGGAGATCTCTCATGTGAACGCCGCTGCGTGTTCCTCATAGCGAGCAGTGATAATCTCACTGCTAATTGTTTAGATCCGTCTCTGGGTCCGTCCTGTCGGAGTTAAAACGCCGTGTGAATCACCCCGAAAACTGGAATCATAACACCAAGCTGACTCCGGCAAAAGTCCAATTAAGACTACAGTATGTCCTATAGAAGTCTATGTGTGTGTCGCGGTATTCAGCGGGATAAATGTTTGTGGTATCCCAACAGACATTATGAACGGGAGCTGAAACGAAATGTGAATGGGGCCTAATACACACCTCAGCTGCAGACAAATCTCTTAATACATGTCTCAGCTGCTGCAGAGCCTCATAATACACCTAAGCTGCTGCAAAACATTTATAATACACAATGGAGCACACTTATTAAGGCAATTACGGCAGAATTCTGGCACAATTTGCACCAAAAATACTGGTGTACTTGCTTCACACCACATTTAATGTGTTTTAGACATTTTTAGACACTTCTTCTCTTTGCTCTAAAGATGGGTGTGACCGTAGTAAGAAAGGGGGTGTGGCTAATGGAAAGGCGTGGCTTAGTATGTGACGCTGTGCGCCAAAATGGTGGCACAATTAATGGCATAAAGTGAGCCCGCTAATAGAAGGTGCACACTAAAAGGATGTCCAAACAACGTATTTGCCAGGCATAATTTGGCATCTAATTGCGTTGCAATATGCATGAAGCACGCCTCGCACATACGGTAAAATCATAGCACTCATTGAGTAAGCGGCAGAAACAAGTAGCCACTTCTTTCTCCAGACACTTTATATGCGCCGGGGAAAGGGAAGGTCAATGGGGGCCAGAGTTCTTTAGAAGTACGTGTTGGCCAGCACGTACTTTAACCCCTTAATTCAGCCCCAGGCCTGAAAAGTAGTTAATGACCAGAAAGTTTTTTTTAGTTTTTGCCTCCTTGCGTTTCAGCAGCTGTAACTTTTTTATTTTTTTAATGACGCAGTTGGATGAGGCCTCGTTTTATTCAAGACACGTTTTACTTTATGGGGGAATAGTTTAAGTTCACTTAGAAATAATTGCAGATTTTTTAAAAATTTTTAAATTTTTTTTTTTAGTTTTTTTTTTAAAATTTTTTTTACTCCGTTCACATTTCACACTTAATAACTTGTTAGATTAATTCAACAGGTTATTACGGTCGCGTGGATAACTAATATGTGTAGGTTTTTTGTGTGTGTAATTTATGCACAATTATTTTTTATTATTACTTTTTTTTTTTAAATCCCATGAAGGGAGAACTGTTTTACATTTATTGTTATTTTTTTTTTTTTACACTTAGTAAAGTATTAGCATATTCATATATGCTAATACATTATAATCTGTGTCAGTCTGACACAGGCAGTGATTAGGACAGCACACAGTGTGTCCTGGTCACTGGCTTCATACACAGACAGCTCTGGGGCCACTCTAGGTCCGCAGGGCTGACTGTGCAGCCGTTCCGCGGGCTCTGTCGGATCACCGGGTGTTCCGATCACCCGACAGAGCAGGGGAAACCCTTTGATTGTGCTGCGGTAACGCACCGCCGCAATCAAAGGGTTAAAGCACCGGGATGCGCAGGTGCTCGCAGGGGATGCTCTGGGATCAGGGCTGTGTAGTACAGCCCCGATCCCAGAGCAGTTGCGGCGGCAGGCGTCGAAAACTCCGAATTCTACAGCGACGCCAAAAGACGTCGCTGTAGACGAACTACCCGCACCAGCCAACGTCAAAAGTCGGTGGGTGGTCGTTAAGGGGTTAAAACATCAGGCATGTAGCGGCACGTACAGTACGCACCGCTGTACGCCGTGTGAACCTGCCCTAGGACTAGACAGTCTAAACCTGTGCCAGATTTATCAGCACTATGATGAATGTGGCACATTTTATGTCTGTCAAGTCTAAGTTTACACTGTCTAAGTATTAGAAAGTATTGATAAATCTGCCCCAATAGTCTCAGCCTGAGCCCTGGTGATTTTATATGGTCATGAAACAGGTTAAGCCAGTTTCATATAGTCAGAGTAGGACTCCATTTCAGCATCTGAGCTGGAGTCCTGCTGGACTTAGATCATAGAACCCTGGGGTGATCTTAGTTGTTATCAAGAGAACTGCAGCAGCTCAGGTTTGCAATGCGGCCAGGGGTGCCTGTCACACTTTTATGTCTGGTGCAGAAACCATATACTGTACGTTTGCTAAAAAGAGTAAAAGTAGTTCATATAAGATGTTTGCCCCATAAAAGTGGCCCTGCCCAGAGCCGTCTTAACAGTATTATGGGCCCCCGGGCATAACACTGAAGAGGGCCCTTCCCAAATACATGACATCACACTAGGCCATGCCTCTTGCCACCCCCAACCACACTCATATTATCATGCCACTTATGTCTGGACACCGCCAACTTGCAGTCTAGAAGACCAATTGGCAGGGCGGGGAGCCTTTGTCTCCCTTCGCCACCATGGTTTTTAACTGGTTGCACGTCCTAAAAACACACAAACAGTTAAATAAGTAAAGCCAACCAAGGAATCCAGAGTATGTTTTTCGTATATTCCTAGGATATACATATACCACCTGGGGCCCCCATCCTTGTGGGGCCTCCGGGCAACTGCCTAGTGTGCCCAATTGAAAAGATGGCACTGGCCCTGCCGCCCTGTCAGGATAAATTTTTATGGTATCCCAATGGATACCACGAACGTGGGCAGAAAACAAGATGGGGTCTTATAAGATAATTTTTTATGGTATCCCAATGGATACTACGAATGTGGAGAGAAAGCGAAATGGGGTCTTATAAAGGTTCTGCAGCAGCTGAGGTGTTTTGGCCGGAAGTGCGGTATTAGTAGGTGCTGCAGCATCTGAGTTGTGTATAATACTGTTCTGCAGCAGCTGAGGTGTTTTGGCAGGAAGTGCGGTAGTAGTAGGTGCTGCAGCATCTGAGTTGTGTATAATACTGTTCTGCAGCAGCTGAGGTGTGTTTTATAATGTCTCCCATTAGCCTAAAAATGTGTTATACAGCAGCTGAGGTTTGTATTATGTTGTTCTGCAGCACCTAAGGTGTGTACAGCAATCCCTCAACATACAATATTGACTGGTCTCAAGACGACCATTGTATGTTGAGACCATAACTCTATGAAAAACTGGTATAGTGGTCCCTCAAGTAACAATGGCGTCAGGATTCAATATTTTCAACATACAATGTATGTTGAGTGTGACTTTAAGATACAATGTCCCAGCCAATTATCATGAACATTTTACTTGTAAAAACCCCTGTATTAGTTACGTGCAGGCAGTGATTGGTGGTCTAGTAGCGCATCTCTATAGTGCAGTGCATTACTACTTGTCCTGTACTGCTCTTACATGCAGGGCCGGGACGACGGGTAGGCGAAGGTAGGCGACCGCCTAGGGCTCCGCTTCATCCCAGGCAGGAAAGGGGCGCAAAGAGGTATGAAGTGAGTTGAATTTTACATTGAGAGGCAAGGGGTGGGGGCGCCACATGCCTTATTTGCCTAGGGCACCAGAATACCTTGTCCCAGCCCTGGTTACATGTGCCAGGATGAGCAGCTCTTTTGGGCTTGAGGTGAGGGCCCCATTCTCTTTTTTTCTGGGACACTGTGCTCCTGTCCTCAAATTAGAAACTGATTTCCAGCAGCTTTTTCTGACTCTTACATGTCATTTCTTTGTATTAGTTATTGGCATAGCTTTATTAAATCTTCATTTTGCATGTTGAGGATCACATTTTGGGACCTCGGAACCAACCACTAGATTTCCATTGAGCTATGGTTTCAACATACAATGGTCATTCCAGTACCAATTAATATTGGATGCTAAGAGACCACTGTAATTCATTTAGAAGTCTTGAAAGGTTATGCAACATAATGCAAGATGAGGATTAGAGAAAATGAAGCAGATAACTAATACAGATAAAGAAGGTCCTTCCATATAACATAAGTAAGAGCTGATGGAAGCTGGAAATCACTTTCTATTATTAGAACAGGAGCTTCTTTGGGTCATGTACCTTAGAAGCAGTGACTACATGTCACTGTGCAAGTTTTAGCTTCTGACTTCAGAATGTGACATTTATACAACTTCCATTGAGATGTGTTATAAGTGAAATGTCCTGTGTGATGGCACGTCTGACATGTCTCTGAGTGTGTGTGTGTATACAAAGTCGAGTCGCATTATTATGACCACCAGCTAATATCCAGAGTAATGCTATGTGCAGCACAGACAGCAGCAAGTTTGTCTCAGTAAGGTCCTGGTAGGTTGTCACGGGTATCTTGAGCCATGCTGACTGCAGTGCGTGCCACAGTTGCTGGAAGGAATTAGGAGGCCAGGTTAATACTTGGCAATCTTGGACAATGTCAGACATTTCGAGCTGTTCGAAATGTCACATTAACTTGCTGGAAGATCCCATCCGCCCCAGGGAAAGCTATCATCATGTATGAGTGTACGTGATCTGTAAGGATGGATTTATACCCAAACCAGCTGAAAACGTCATCCAAAGAGTGAGCCCAAAGAATGCAACAAAAAATTTCCCAGACCATGACATTGCCACCATTAACTTGTGTTATTCCAGCAATGGTTGCAGGGTGTTCTTTCTCTGATGTTTCTTGCCCAACACGCTAACATCCATCCATTCGATGAATGAAGAAAACGTGACTCATCGGATCAGGCAAACCTTTCCAAATCAGCGAAGGTCCAATTTCAAAAGTGCTGTGAAAATTGAAGACTTTTTTGCCGATGCACCTTAGTTAGTTGAGGTGTAGTGACCTTCTGTCTCCTTTGCAGCCGCATACACAGTAGACTTCGCTGTACTGTTGTTTTAGACACACTCCTGGTCACCCCCGGTTCATTTTGGTGGTGACCTGCTCTACTCTAGTGTGTTGGTCCGCCCTAGCCACACCTTTGTATCTAACATTCACCTCTCACATAAATGGCACGTGGTGCTCCTCAGTTTCAATGTTGCTTACTTGCAATGCTGCCTTTTGTTTAGTTACGATACATTTTACCACAGCAGCATACAAACGGTTTACAAAGTACGCAGTTGTAGAAATACTGCCACCCTAGGCTCAAAAGCCAATAATCATCCCGTTTTACAACTCTGATAATTGCCCCTTTTATTCATGACAGCAGTGAGGGATATGTGAGCACACAGCCTATCGCACACCTTATATACTCACCAAGCCAGATCATAGCACAGCTACACGCTGCCAACGTCGAAAGTAGGAAGTGGTTATAATAATGAGACTCGACCGGGTCGGTGTATGTATATACATATGTATGTATGTATGTATTGCAGGATATGGTGAAATAAATAAACAACTGTTTCACTTTTAAGCTATGGAAGTGCTGCAATTTGTTTCAATATTAAAGGGGTTGTCTCACTACATTGATTCATCTTACCTCAGTCCTGTTTTCTTGGTTTCATTTTGAATTCAGGGGCGTGTTTACTGGCTTCTACTAGGCTGTAGTAGAAGCCAGCTCTGTAGCTATAGCAACCAGTGCTGTCAATGAGAGATTTAACAGGTCTGTAGCTATAGCGACCTGAGGAGCTGATGCAGCCCATAAAGGAGGGGATATCTCAGAATAGGTAGGACACTGTTGTTGGACACATATTACACAGGGACTTGCTTTTGCAAGATCTTTAACATAAAAAGCAATCCTTGTAGTGAGACAACCCCTTTAATGTGAATAAACCATGGACCAATATTTCTTTGATTGCTGGCACCCTTTTAGCAGTTTTTGAAGTGCCATTTGTGTGCCTATTTTACATTTTTGGTGAGGATTATTTTTCTTCACATACCCACTCAATATGTTTATCGGTTTGATGAATTGCCACTTGGTTCACAATGCCTCAAGTTCTACGTAGATAGAAATACTCCTGTACTCACGCACACTAGTAAATTCAATTAAATCATTTCGAAGTTCCAAAGCACTGTATCAGTTCATTGCACCCAACATTCGACTATAAACAATGCAACTGTAATGGCCTAGTATGTAGGGCTGGCTTCAGACCTGGGAAAGCTGGGCAACAAATCTTCTCACTGGGATTGTCACCAAGCTTTCTTAGTCTCATGGAATAACTGTCAAGTTTTGCCTTGATACACTCTTATAAAACAACATGGCTTCTATGAGAGTTACAACCAAACTTTTCTGTCCAAAAGAATGAAGATGAACCAGCATCTCAAAAGTGGACTGAATCTTTATTGTAGTCTTCACATACAGGTGATAAAAAATAGGAAGGGAAACATAGCAAACGCGTTTCGGACAGACCTCTGTCCTTGTTCACTGCATACTGTTTCCTTTCCTATTTCTTATCATCTGTATGTGAAGACTACAGTAAAGATTCCGTCCACTTTTGAGACGCTGGTCCATCTTCGTTCTTTTGGAAAGTATTTGTAAGGTTTGTTAGCCATGAGCCTAGGACCTGTACATCCAGTACAAAGTATATATTTGCTTGGGAATGCCGGCACAGACCAGCTATTTTTGGGTGTGCTAAGTCTGCCTTACTATGCAGGGAGATCGTTATAATGTCTCCATGCATTTTTAGGCAGGTTTACAATTCAGGGCTCCAGCAAAAGGCTGTAGTGGCAGCCATATTGTTTGTGTGGCTATTATGGGTGAATATCTGAGGGTTCTAAAGCTTGAAATATGATGCCTGCAGTGCATTAAATACAGTTATGTGCAAAACAATAGCAGTCTAACATCAGTCATGTGTTTAATTACCGTTTTTGTCTGAAAACATTATACAACACGGTCAAAAATTCATGATTAGGTGTAGCTGAGTAATGGGCAACCAACATAATGAACAGTCATGACCTGCACGCTGCTAATTTGGTGTAACTGAATAATTTAATGAAAGGGGGTGTTTAAATAAATAGCAGTGTGGACTTCAATTAGTGAGGTCATTCATTCTATGAAGAACCAGGTGTCTATGCTGACCCTTATTTAATGAAGGAGAGAAGTCAATGTTGTACCTGCTGGTTTTAGCCCATTTTCAGTGAGTACAATAGGTCATTCCAGACATTGTACCAAAGAAGAGAGAACTTTAATCAAGAAGTTGAGTGGAGAGGGCAAAACATATCAAGAAGTGCAGAAAATAATTAGCTGCTCAGCTAAAAAGATTTCTTTAAAAATAATTCTTTAAAATGGCAAGAAGAAAACAGAAACACACAGTAGGAAAAGGAATACGAACATCCGACTAGATCATAGAATAACCAGAATAGCAGAATCCAATGATGATACTCCAGGGAGATCAGAGAAGATCTTCAGGTATTTGTGAGTACTGCAACAATCAGTAGGTGCCTACATGAAGCCAAACTATTTTCTAGAAACCCTCGTGAAGCACCATTGCTGAAAAAAATACATGTCTTGAAAAGCTTACAGTTTCCCACAGAACATATTTACTAAAGAGAAGTGGCAACACAGTCTATGGACAGATGAGCGAAAGATTTTTATCGGGTCTAAAGGCCACAGACAAATTGTCAGATGACCCATAAACATTGAATTCAAGCCATAGTACACTGTGAAGGCTGTAAAACATGGTGGTGCCAGCAAGCGGGCAAAATTCTGGTCCACACCAACAAGACTGATGTTATGAAGTGGCTGCCTAATCCCTAGACCTCAATCCGATTGAGAATTTGTGGACTTACATCATAAATGTGTTTTTTTCTGAAAACTCTAAAAATGCATATGACCTTGGAATGTAGTACAGCCTGCACGGACTGGAAGACCTGTTTTTAGGTGTCAGACGTTAGTTGACACTATGCCACAAAGATTTAAGGCAGTTCTCAGAAATAAAGGTTACAAAACTAAATATCAGTTCAGTGATATTCAGAGAAGTGAAATCTGGGAACAAATTTCAGTTTATCCTGTTCCAGTTGGATAATGAAAATGCACACTCTGCATTTGAACAGCCTATTATTACATACGTATTCTTCATTTCAGTTTATAATTTGATATTTTGATCATGTTTTCATTTGGATGTAAATGTGCAGAACTTCCCGTTCCTTTGTGTATATGGAAGTAAATACTATTATAAGGATTGAGCTTTTTCTGATTTGCTTGAGACATACTACTATTATTTGGCACTGTATACGTCATTCTCTACTGTCCTCTTCCTCCTAGTTGTGAGCGCAGACAGAAACGAAGACGTCACCGTAATGACCGCTGCCCATTACCAGAGGAAGGAAGCCTACAACCACTCACTGACCTTTCACCGGACACTGATATTCCTGGGCTTCATCCTCTAAAACTTGGAGACTTCAAAAGTAGCCTGGATGAGAGAGGCATTCCCTGCAGGACAAGCAAGTAAGAAAAGTCTATCAGCTGTTCTTTAAAAGTCTACATCACAAATAAGTATAATCTATCGTCTCTCGCTAAATCAAGGATCCTCAGTAGTACCTTCAATTTCATGAACTTCCACCGCCTTATGACATTCTCTGACCACCCAGATGTTAAAAGGGTTGTATCATTTCATTAAATGGTCTTCAGAATAAGGGGACAGTGAAAACAAGTAACTTTGCAATTAGATGTCATTAGCAAAGCTGTCTTGTTTTCACAGTGTCCCTTATCTTCTGTTTCTGTTTATACTTATATCCAGTCCTGGTCGGATCCCTCCTCCTTGCCTTTCACTAGCTGAGAGCTCATTTACATTCGGTTCGGCCCCTGGGCGGCGGTATTCCATGAGGAGCTTGCATTCCTGCCTTTCACTCAAAGTAAGGAACCTGCACATTTTCACTCTGCACAGCCAGAAGAAACAGGATATCACTGCAGGGCTTCTACAATCAGGAAACAGCACAATTGTGTGTCGATCCCTGCCTCTCTGACTCAGAGTTAGGGGCCGTAGCAATTTCTCTCTGCACACCTAGCAGAAACACACTGCAGCAGATTCTCCAATCAGAAAACAGCACAGTTGTGTCTCGGTGCCTAACTCTCCTGCATAGAAGGGAGATCTGTGCCGTTCATAGAAAGCTGGATTCAACTGTAACAAATCTCCAGCTGTGAGAGAAGAGATCAGTGCTCAGTCTAGATTGAATGCAGCCTGTGGTATGTGTACAGCTCTTACAAAATAAGACTGATAGGGAGAGACTTAGTGACATGTGAAGTCAGAGGGGGGGGGTCTCGGGAGCCAGCATGAACAGTGAAGGGGTGATGATGTCACCCAGCTGGGAGGGGAAGAAACGCCCCTGCATTTCTAGAGTTGAGAAGCTGAGAGCAGTATGAATCAGCCGAACTAAAGAAGCGATACATCCCCTTTAAGTATCCTAGTCCTGGTGGCATAGTGATGACCTAGTGGCACACTATCCTGTACGTAGTTCAATATTTTTATTCTGGTTGCAGTGATGCAGCGTTCTGTTACTGATGGCCCATTAGTACATTGAGATGGTGGTGCAGTATTACAATACTGTAGTGCTCCAATGATGCTATGCCCTACACTTGTTGGCACAGTGGTGCAGTACCCTGTTTTTTGTGTCTCAATGATGCAATGTCCTGCTACTAGTGATGAAGTATTCTGTTTCTAGTAGCCCACTGGTTTACATCCACTGGTCGTCCAGTCCCCAGAGTCTAGTGCTCTAGAACCTGTTCAATGCTCCCTTCTCTGGAAAGATATAAATCTGCAATCTGTCATATATATTTTAAAAGAGCCTCATTTTTGTGTTGTAAAGAAAAAACATAACAGCTATAATATAACAGCTACTCCATGCAATGATCATGATATGTCACATACAGATAAAGGGAGCATTCCTTAGACTATGTCTCCACTGCATCGGACAAAAAACGGCCCAAAAGTGGCCATTTTTTCTCTAATGCAGGGCCGCGGTTTTTTGTCACGCTTCGTACAAAAACCGCGGTCGCTTCTCATTTTCCTGACATCGCCCATACAATTGTATTGTATGGGAAGATGGCAAGTAAACGAGAAGCGCCAGCGTATTATACAACATGTTGCCGAAAGACGGGCAGAGAAAAGACGAGCTGCAGGAACGATCGTATCCTCGGCGCTTTTAAAAAAACGAAAAACCCCGAAGATACGAGCGTAATCCTGTGCAGTGTGGACATAGCCTTATTGTATAGAACCTGGCAAGTGCAGCACTCACTATTTTTCTAAAGGACTCCCTGTGTACATACATTACCTATCCAGTACTGATCCGGAGTTACATCCTTTTATTAAAAGCCCTTTACTGTATTCATATTCTGTAAAAATAGCCCTGGGTATATACTTCCCCTACCAGTACTGTTCCCAATTTTACAACCTGCACTACACGCTAGAGTTGCATGCATCATTCTGCTGGTGGGGGCCCCTCTACTACATTACTTTCGGACTGTTTCCCGTGTTATACCCTAAAATTAAAATTTGGGAAAAGTGGCACTCACTATTTTTTGGCATTTTTGTCATATAACTTCCACCGTCAAATGCGGGCCCCAAAATATCCTTTGACAGAAAAAGAAACCCCTTTAAAGGGTTTTTTAGGTTGGGGCCCTTTTAAATAAAATTTTATCACTACCTTTATCCAACCAAAAAATTTATCACATTGGTGGGCACTCGACTACTGTGATCCCACTGATAGCTAAAATGAAGTAGCAGTGGTGTTAGGAAAGTACCCCAACATTTTGTCTCCAGTGAACTTAGCAGAGAAATCTGAGTGAACATAACGAGAAGCAAAATGAGCAAGTGCTTTCCTAGTTCTGCTTTATTCCACCAATCAGCAGGTGTCCCACAACTATGAAAACATTGATGTATGAAACCCCCTTTTATGCCACCAAATTTTTTTGGGCCCTCAGGAAAAATGATTTAATAGGGGCAGGAGGGGGCCCCAAAAACTTTTTCCCAAAAGGGAAAAGTGTCATAACCCTGAACCCGGGGTGTTCCTCCCTGGTGATGGCTGCCGATAGACCAGGGTTTCTCATAAAAACTCAATGGTTTCAGAGGTTTTGGGAAATGTTTAAAAAAAAAGCCCCCAAAAATTTTCCCAAAACAAGTATATTTTGAAAGGGAAAAAAAAACAAAAGTCCCAGGCCCTAAGAAAAAACTTTGGGAGTTTCTTTCAAAAAAAGTTTGCCCGGGACTCTTTTTTTTTAAGTTCAATTTGGGTTGCAGAGTATGTGAGAAACTGAAAAGCCCCCTTGTCCCAATAGTTAAACTTTAAAAGAGGGGATTTTGGAAAAACACCCTTTAAGGGTTATTTAAAAAAATTGAAAACATGGGCCCCCGAAAGCAATTTTTTTAATGGGAAAGATTGTCCCCCAAAACCAACCCCCCTTTCCATAATCGTTCTTAGGGTGTATAAAAATTAATTTCCCTGGGGTGGGCACTTTTGGGGACCACTGATTTTTCCTTTTGTATTACACGGGGACTCTCATGGACTTAAAACGGGCCCAGTGTATAAAGAAACCTTACCCATTAAAACCTCCCATTTCCCCCAAAACCCAAAAAACAGCTTTTTCCAAAACCCTTTTTGGGCTAAAGGGAAAAATTTTTTGAAACAAAAAGGGTTGTCCAAAGAAAACTTCTCCTTTTTAAAAATTAGGATCAAATGATAGAAAAAATATTGGGGGGCTTGTTTTGAAGGGGCTGGGGGCCAGAGATCAGTTAACCCCCCTTTCATTCTTTTTTAAAATCTCCCACATGCCACTCCAGGCCTTACATAGCACCTGCAGTGTTTTTTTAATGTGCCCGATCTCGGGGGGGTGAAAGGGGCGGGGGTTGAACTAAAACTTTGGGAAAAGCTTTTTATAGCCCGCTACGGTTTTTCAAAGGGCATTACATTGGAAAAGGAAAACCCACTTTCAAAGGGGTTATCCCTGACCCAGAAATGTCCCCCCCGGCACTAGTATGCGCCGTTTTTTGACCGCTGTAGAGGGGGGTTCAAAAAACAGGCGAAATTTTTATCCCCGGTTTTAAAAAGCATGAAACTTGTTAAACCCACCAAACTTCATGTTTGTGGGCCCATTTTGTCTGTAGACCCTGAGTTTTTTAAAAATTTTTTTGAGCGGGTTAAGGGGTTTAAAAAAAAAAAATTCCAAGGTTTCCATTTTTTTTTGAACCCAAAAAATTTTTTTTCCCTTAGCTATTTAACTGGGCCATAAAAAAAAGGTTACAGGGGTGCCCTTAATTTATGCCCCAATTTTTTAAAACAAAAACGTTTATGGGCAAATTTTAATTCTGAGTCTTTACGCTGTAAATAATTCGAGTCTGCCCCTTGTTTCCCAATAGTCCCCCATTTTGAAGGAAAAAATTGAGTTTTTACTGTTTCTCTGCTGGTCTGCAAATAATATTTTTTCCCAAGGTGAATGGGGGGGTTTTTAAATTTGGGAAAAAAGGAAATTTTTAATGAGAATGACACATTTAAATATTTGACCGCAGAACAAAAAAAAAAAAAAAATTAAATTTGTTCAAAATTTGTATTATTTCCCCCAAGTAATTTTAAAAGTATTAAACGGTAGTTTGGGTTTTTTGGGGGGAATTTCTCTTCGGGGTTGATCATTGCTAGCTGCGATCCGGTCTCATTCAACCTTCAAAGGGAGTTCAAGTATAGCCGGTGTATGGCTCTTATACAAATACACTAAACGGGCCAATCTTTTATTAGGTACCCACTTTGGCTAAAAAACCCCGGGTTTTTGGACCCCCTTTGCCTTCAAAAATGCCTTAATTTTTCGTTTGGCATAGATTCTAAAGGTTTTCAACGATGTCAATTGGTCCCAAAAGGGGCCCCAAAGAGTCCCAAGAAAATTTCCCCCCACCCCCATAAACACCCCCAAACCCCCAAAGCCTGAACCTTTAAATACAAGGCAGGGGGATCCAGGCTTTCATGTTGCTGACCCCCAAATTCTGTCCCTCCCATCTGAATGTGCAGCAAAAATTTCGGGGGATTTCATCGGGACCGGGGGCAACTTTTTTTTCCAAATTTTCCCCTTCTACTGTCCAATTTCGATGAGTTGGGGGAAAATTTGGACCCCTCATTTTTCCTGTTTTAGCTAAAAGGGAGTGGCCCCAGTGTGGTCTTCTGCTGCGTAGCCATCTGCCTCTAAAAGTTCCCCGTCCCTGTGCTTTCAGAGGGGGCTCTTCTCCCTTTCCCTTGGGTTTGAAAAGGGTGGCTATTTGAGTCACTGTTGCCTTTCTATCAGCTAAAACCCATTTTGCCCTTTCTCCTTTGCCTCTGGCCCCAAACAAGGCATTTCCCCCCAACAGGCTGCCGCTAAATGGATGTTTTTTTTTTTTTAGGGACCCATTCTCGGGAAAAACCCTAGAGAGGTTTTTGGGGTGAAAATCCCAGGAGATCGGGCATTTTTCTGAAATTCTCAGACCAGCCCTTCGGGCACAAACCCAAACCATGCCACTTTTAAAAGGCACTAAAAACCCTTTCTTTCCCCCATACTGATGTCGGTTTAAACTGCAAGGAGATTGTTTTGGGACCATTCTACATGCCAAAATGCCCCCGAGTTGCCCCCAATGTGATTGGCCTGTTAAAAAATTAAGTGTTAACGAGCATTTGAAGGAAGGTGATTTTTTAACCCCCCTTAATTAAAAAATCCCCTTTACCCCCCCCCTTTCTCCCCCCCCCGATTTTTTTTTTTTTTTTTTTTTTTTTTTTTAAAAGGTTTAAACCCCCCCCATTATTTTTTAAAAAAAGGGGGGAATAAAAATTTTGTAAGTTTAATTTTGACCCCTTTGTGATTGTGTAAGTTTGCCCCCACTGAAAAAGACATGAAAGTCTTTTAATTTTAAGGGTGGGTTTAAAATTTAACTTTGGAGATAGGTAGCCAAAAAAAAATCCCAGATATCCATTGTATAAATTTTATTACATTTAATTTGATTTTGCGGTGGAAAAAATACGTTTGCTAGGGGGGATTAAGGGTTTTGGGATTTGGCCCAAAGGCCACTCCCCCCCTTTAAAATTGTGCTTTTTTTGAGCCACCCCTTTTTTGTTCCCCTTGGCTGTATGTTTTGGGTTTCTTTGGGTCTTGCGGGGAAGGGACCCGCCAGGGCCCAATTTTTTAAATGTCTTGGGGGAGGGAAAAAGGTTTTTCCTAGGTTTTTATGGAAAATTTGGTCCTTTCATTTCCCTTTGTTCCCAGAAAGTAGCCCTGTGCCTTTGCAGAGAAAACCCCCAATACATAATTTTTTCCACCCTTTTATGTTTTAAAACAGTGGGGTTGGTTTTTTTTGGGTTCATGGGCCACCCTTTCTTTTCCCCCAAACCCCGGAGGTTGATTAATTTCCCCAAAGGGGTAAATTTTTGGTCTCATCTGCCCAAAAGCCCCTTTTCCCCCAAAATCAATCCCCGGGAAATCCCCAAAGGTGTTTTTTGGCCAAAGCTTAAGGGGGTGGGGTTTGCACTGGGGCCAAATTTTGAGGAAGGGGGACCTTGCCGGGGGCCAAACTGCTGGTTTTTAAAAAACCTTTTGGGGGCCTTTAATGTGGTTACCAAGGGGTTTTCTTGGTGCTGGGGTCCCAGCTCCCTTGGGGATAATTAAACAATTTCCCCCTGTGTAGTTTTAGGTGACCCTCTCACCTTCTTCATGATCAAGGATCCCCCCAAAAGATGAGATTTGAATGGTTGCCCCAGTTTTTGTCGATTGACAGTCATATTCCCCCTTTCTTCCATTTTCTTCCTATTGCACCAACAGTTTTTCCTTTCTACCCAGGCGCCCCTTACTTTTTGGATTTTTACCCCCTTTCCAGTTTTTGTGCAGGTCCTAAAATTGCCCCGGGCCCTCCTTAGAAAGCCCCCTTTGGGTCTTCCCCCATGTTTGTAGAGGTTTGACCCCTTTTATGAGTCTGGGGCCCAGGATTTCTTTTAAAAGGTGACTATTTAAGAAAGCTGTTTTTAAATTTGAGGAAAGGGAAATTGTTTGGGGTTTTTTTTTTCTAAGGTTGTGGGGCCCAAAAACTTTAGGGCTGGGTTTTCCCCGGGCTTTTTTGGGGCCCCTTTTTCCCCCCGGGCTTTTTCCGCCTTTTTGGGGAAGGGGGGCCCGGGGGCGGGAGGGGGGGAAACGGAACCTCGCCGGCCATAGACTTGCATTCCGTGTCGCTTTATACCCCCGTTGGTAATTCAATTTGCCCATTTTATTCCCCCCTGGGCCCGTATTAAAACCAAAGCAGGGGAGGGGGACGTAATCCTTAGTTCCTTTTGAGAACTGTGGATTACCGAAATTTGGACTGGACAGTTTTCCCCCGAAATTTTTGCGAAATTACGGGCGAAAATTACGGCCCAAATATGGAAATTTTAAAAGCAGGTTGTAAAACATCCCCTTTAATGGTTGGTACTAAGGGATCAAATATTATTTTTTCCAGCAAAATGAAAATTTTAAATTTATAAAATTTAAATAAAATGTGATTTTCTGGATTTTTTTTTTGGATATTCCATCTCTTAATATTAGAATTAACCCACCCCTTAAAAAATTATGGGATCCCATCTTGCCCTTTGTCAAGTGGGAAAGTTTAAAAAATTTCCACAAGGGATCAAATGTTTATTTCCTTCACTGTAATGGGACTTGATGGTTGACAGGGTCCACTATTTTGCATCCGTTAAAAGTACCGCCCGGGGCCGTTTTACATTAGGGGTTTTTAAACGGTAGAAGCCCCTGGGCCTTTTATAGAGAAAAAGGGCGGGGAATTTAGGTCAAACCCGGGAAATTTTAAGGTTTTTTAAATTAAACCCGGACATTGACTAAAAGGAAAAGCTCCCTCCAAAAAAGTGGCGTTAAGGGAGAGAGTTTTCTTCCTTCTGGGGGGAAACACCGGGGCATTTTTTTCGGCCCCGATATCTTTCCCAACATTAGCCAGAAAAAATTTTTAACCCCAGCCTGTGTTAGTACTTTTAAAATGCAAAAACTACCCCGTTTTTGGCGGGGGGGTCCCGTATTTGGGGTCCCCCTTCCGCCCCCCAGGGGGGAGTTGGCTTTTCCTTCCGCCGACCGGCAGCTTGGGGGCTCTTTACATAGATGGCCGGGGCGACGAGTAGCGTAGTGAGCTATCGGGCCCACCCCCGGGGCCGCTCCTACAGGGGGGGTTGAAGGGGCCGAAACCCCGGCCCGTAAACCCGCCCCCCGGTCTCACTGTGCGGGGAGGAAGGGGCAGGAGGGATCGCCCCCTCATCCCCCCTCCCCCCTGTTTTGCCCGGCCCCCCCGGTGGTTGTTTTTGGGCGCCGTACATCCCGGTTTAAACGGCGCCGGGGGGTGCGCGGGGGCCCCGGGGGGCTGCGGGGGAGTGAGGGCGCGGCTGCTCTAAATTTCCCCTGCGGGCTGAGGAGATGGGCCGGGCCCCCGGCCCTTTTGTCCCAGGAGCCTGGTGATTTTAAGTGGATTTTATTATTTTTTTTTTTAAAGTATATGGGGGGCTCTGCCTGGGAAAAAATTTGGGGGCACTACCTGGGCAACAATGGGGCATCCCTCCCCCAAACCCGGGGGGGACATTTCCCTGGAAAAACAGAGGGGCATCTAGCCGGGCCAAACAGAGGGGGCCAAAACCGGCAAACAGAGGGGGCTTTCTACCTGGAAAAAGAGGGGGCCTCCTGGCAACAATGGGGGCACCCCTGGCAACGGGGGGAAAAATCAAATTTGGGCAAACAATGGGGGCACTCCCCTGGAAAACAGAGGGGGCACTACCGGGGAAAAGGGAGGGGGCAATACCTGGCAAAAAATGGGGGAACTAACTGGAAACAATGGGGGAAATCCCTTTGGGCAAAAAAAGGGGGGGGCACCTCCCGGGTAAAAAAGGGGCGGGCACCTACCGGGCTAAAAAAGGGGGGGGGCATTTTATGGAAAAAGAGGGGGGGCACCCTACTTGGTCCCAAGGGGGGGACTTCTCCCGTTTATGGGGGGGGTTTCTCCCTGGCTATAAGGGCATTTTACCGGGCTTTTTTTCCAAAGCCGTTATGAGTTAGGTGGAGTGGGTGTGATTTTTTAAGGGGCGTGATTTTCCCGACAAGTTTGGGCGTGTCCATGAAAAATTTTTGCCGCGGCCCCCGCGCCCCCCATTTAAAGTCTCTACTTTTTCCCTTTTTTCAAAATTTGGGCAATTTATGTGTAGCGGGAGGTCAGTGCTGGTATTTAGTTTGTACTGGCAGTATTAATTACTAGTATTTTCAGACGATTTGAATCCTCCTCCTGTGATGTTTTAGGCTGGGTTCACACGCCCCGTTTTTGTTGCATTTCTCAACTGCATCAAAAATACATTAAAAAGAAATGCTTTATTTTAAAAAAATGAAAAAAAAATTTGAATGTGATTTTAGAATGAAAAGTGTTAATTATATTTTAATTAAAAAGGAACCGGTCAGGTTTTTTTTTTCTGCCCAAATCTGGGGCGGGATGTGATAGGGGGGAGTAGTTTGAGCTATGTGATATATGGGTTTATGATAGGGAAAGTGTCAGTCTGGGGATATTAGGGTTTTTTGATAGAGAGGAAGCTGAGCTCGTGATATATGGGGTTTTGTTTGGTTAGGGGGGAGAAGCTAAAGCTCTGTGATTTTTTGGGTTATTGTTTTAAGAGGGAAAAAAGGTGGCCTGTGTTACAAGGGGTTATATGATAGGGGGAAAAGGGAAGCTGGTTTCTGTGATATATAGGGTTTGTTTTGATAGAGGAGGGGAGACGACCCTCTGTGATTTATGGGTTTATTATAGTGGAAAAGAAGCTGAACTCTGGATATATAGATTTATATGATAGAGGGAGAGAAGCTGACTCTTTTGATATTTAAGGTATATGATGGAGGAAGCTGGCTCTGTAAATTTATAGGGTTTATGATAGAGGGAGAAAAGGGTGGGGCTCTGGATTTTATAGGGTTATATCGCCCGGGGAAAATTTACCCCCCCCGGGGCCCGCATCCGGCCTGCCGGCTCGTCGGATTGCGGCCCGTGGCGCTTTGGCGTCCCAAACACCCCGTCTGTTTAAAGTACCCGCTGCCCGGACCCGGCGGCCGGGTTTTGCTGAGGGGGGCCCCCAAAGGGGCCCGTCCCCCGCTACTATTGTGGTAAATTTTGGCAGCGGCGCGGTGAACCCGCTAAACCGCCCCGTGCCTGCCCCTCGGCGCCACGAGTTAAAAAATTCTGGGGGGGCCAAAGGGCTGCGGAAAAGAAGCGTCCCCGGCGCGGGCCCGGCATGACGTAAATAAACGCCCCCAGCCCGGGAGCTCTCGGTCCGTCCTGGTTTTTTGTATTTTTTTGTTTGAAAATTTTTAAATTTTGGCCAAAAAAAACTATTTTCCTCCCGGGGGGGGATCCCTCACTATCTATTTTACTGCGGGGGGCCAAAACCTAAAATTTTAATTACCTGCCTGGGGACAAACCCCCCTTTTCCAAATATCCCTTTGCCTGGGGACACACCCCCACTATTTTATATCTCCCTTTAGGGAAAACACCCCACTTTCTTTTATCGTGGGGGCCCCAAAAACCTTAAATTTTTTTATCTGCCTGGGGGGACAAACCTAGTTTCTTTTAAAACCATCGGGGGACACCCCTCACTAATTATATACCTGCCTAGGGACAAAACCCCCATATATATCTCCCTGGGGAACCACCTAGCTATCTTTATACCTGCCGGGGGACAAAACAAAAATTTTATCCCTGCCTGGGGAAACCCCCAAAAATTTCTCTAAAATGCCGGGGGGGAAAACCCCCTTAACTTTTTATCCCTTGCCGGGGGGACACACCTTTAATTTATATTCCTCCCTGTAGGGAGATTAATTTGCTATTAACTGCCTGTGTGAAGCTTTAAACTTTTTTACCTTGCCTGGGGGGGACCCGGGTACCATCTGGGGGAAAAACCCAGGCCTGAGGGGGACCCGTCCCCTATTATTCCCGGGCCTGGGGGGGAGTTTGTCCCCTTTCTATATCCCTCCCCTGAGGGGGCTGTATTTTAATTTACCTCCCTGGGGGGGAGCTGAACCTTTTTTTTTAACCTGCCGGGGGGAGTTTAAAAACCTATTATTTCCTGCAAAAGGGGAGCTGTCCCCAATCAAATTTTACCTGTTGAGGGGAGCTTTTTACCCATTTTATCCCGGCCTGTGGGGGGGTTTTGTATCTATTTACCTCCCTGGCGGGTCCCTTTTTCCATAAAACCTGATGAGGGGAGGGTTTATTTCCCTGCCGGGAATGGGGGAAATTTTTACACTTCTCCCTAACCTTACGAGGAAAAGTGTATATCCCTGCCTTTTCTGCTGTCCCAAAATTAGTTTATTTTAAAAGGTTTACAAAATAAAATCCCCCAGAAAGGGTTTTCACAAAATTTTTTTTTTTTTTTTTAATACCCAAAAATTTAAATTTTTTTCCCGTTTTCCTATGTTTTTATTATTTTCAGCCCCCCAAAAAACCATGCCTTTTCATCCCGGCCCCCAGGGGGAAAATTTAAATTCCCCCCCCCTTAAATTATATGATAGGGGAAAGAGAGGCTGGCTCTGTGATTTTATAGGGTTAAAAAATTAGAGGGAGAGAAGCTGGTCTGTGATTTTTAGGGTTATATGTTAGGGGAAAAGGGGTGTGGGGCTCGGGTGAAAATATAGGGTTTTATGATAGGGGAGAGAAGTTTGAGCTCTGTGATATTGGGGTTTTATATGATAGAAGGGGGAAGTGAGCTCGGGTGATTATTAGGGTTATTTGTTTAGAGGGGAGAAGTTGACTTTTTTGATTTTTTAGGATTATGTGTTTGAGGGAGGAGAAGGTGAGCTTCTGTGATATTTAGGGTTATTGATGGGAGGGAGGAGGAGCTGGGGCTCTTTGAAAATTTTGGGGGTTTTTATAATGGGAGGGGGGAAGGAGAAGCTGAGCTTCTTTGATTTAGGGGGGAAAGAAAAGGGCTGAGTCTGTGAAAATTTTGGGGTTATGATAAAAGAGCGAAGCTGAGTCTGTGTTTATTTAGGATTATTTGATAGGGGGGGAGAAGCTGAGCTTGTGTTATTTGGGGGTTTTTATGTTTAGAGGAGATAAGTAGCTCTGTGTTATATTGGATTTTTGATTGAGGGGAGAAGCTGAGCCTGTGATATTTGGGGTTTTATATGTAGAGGGAAAAGAAGGTTGAGCCTTGTGATAATTTTGGGTTTTATGAGAGAGGGAAAAAAAAGTTGGCTTGTGATTTTAGGTAAATATGAGGAGGAGAAAAGGGTTGGCTTTTTGTGTTATTAGGGTCTTTTTGAGAGGGGAGAGAATTGAGCTCGGGGAAATTTATAGGGTTATATGAGAGAGGAGAGAGTTGAGCTCTTTTAAATATTAGGGTTTTGATAGGGGGAGAGTTTATGAGCTCGGTGATATGTGGGGGTTATTGATAGAGAGAGAAAAGCTGAGCTCTGTGATTTTTAGGGTTTTATGATAGAGGGAAAGGTTGAGCTCTGTGATATTTTTTGGGTTTAAATGAAAAGGGGGAGAAAAGTTAAAGCTCGTGATAAAATGGGTCATTTTTGGAGAGAGGAGAGAATTTTTGGAGCTTCTGTGATATAAAAGGGTTTATATGGAGAGGGGGAAAAAGAAGTTGAGCTCTGTTTTGTATGGGGTTATATGAGAGAGGGGGAGAAGTTGAGCTCGGGTGATATATGGGGTTTAATATGTTAGAGGAGGGAATTTGAGCTAGGGGGTATATGGGGTTTTATATGATAGAGGGAGAGGGGAAAAGGGGGCTGAGCTCTGTGATTTATAGGGTTATATGATAGAGGAGGGAAAAGCTGAGCTCTGTGTTTTATTGGGTTAAAAGTTTAGAGAGAGGAGCTGAGCTCTGTGATTTATAGGGTTATTTGATGGGAGGAGGGAAGCTGAGGTTATGATTTTATAAGGTTTATATGATGGAGTTTAAGCTGGCTCTGGGGTTTTAAAAGGGTTATAGGGACACAGAGAAAAACGGGTGTTTTCTGTGTTTATATGGGGAAATTTGATAGAGGAGAGAAGGGGAGCTCTGTGATATATAGGGTTTTTAAAATGAGGGAGGGGAAAGTGGTCTGTGTTTTATTAGGGGTTTTAGTTAGGGGGAAAAAAAAGCTAGCTCGGGTTTTTTAAAAAGGGGGTTATTGATAGAGGGGGGAAGCTAAACTCTGCGTTTATTTGGGTTAAAAGACAGAAAAGAAAAAGTGAGCTCTGTGTTTATGGGGGTTGTTTTGATAGAGGAGAGAGCTGTGATCTGTGTTTAAAAGGGGGTTTGGTTGATAGGGGAAAGGAGAAGGTGAGCCCCGTGATTATAGGGTTTTTTGGGGATAGGGGGAGAGAATTTGAGCTCGGGGTGTTTGTAGGGTTTATTGATAGGGGAAAAAGTTTGGGGTTTCCTGTGATATGGGGTTTTTTATGATAGGGGAGAGGGGAAGCTAAAGTCTGTGTTATATAGAGTTATATGATAGGGGGAAGAGGAGCTAAAGTTGTTTTCATAGGGTTTTATAAGATAGAGGGGAAAAGGGCTGAGTCTGTGTTATATAGGGTTATATGTTTTAGGGGGAGGAGAAGGTTTTGGGCCTTGGGGTTATATAAGGTTTATTGGGGGGAGAAAAGGGCTGAGCTCTTTTGATTTTTTGGGTTTTTTGGGATAAAAGGGAGGAAAAGCTAAAGTTTCTGTGTTATATGGGGGTTTATGATAGGGAAAGAAAAGTTTGGTTTTTTTTTTCTGTGATATATGGGGTTTATGATAGGGGAGGAAGTTGGCTTGGGGATAATAGGGTTTATGATAGAGGGGGAGAACCCTGAGCTCTGTGTTTATTTTGGGGTTTGTTTATTGCGAGGAGAAAGCTGAGCTCTGTGTTATATAGGGTTTATGATAGGGGAGCGAGAAGCTGTGTTGTGATATAAAAGGGTTATATGATGGGAGGGGAGAGAAGCTTTGCTCGTGATTTTTTAGGGTTATATGATAGGGGAGAGAAACCCCTGAGCTCTGTGTTTTAAAACAGGGTTACATGATAAGGGAGGAGCTGAGCTCTGTATACATGGGTTATTTGATAGAGGGAGAAGTGAGCTCTGTGATTTTAAAGGGTTATATGATAGAAAAAGGAAAAGCTGAGCTCTTTTGAAAATATGGGGTTATATTTTAAGGGGGGGGGGAAGGGAAAAAGTTGAGCTCCTTGATATATAGGGTTATATGTTTGAGGGGGAAAACCCTGAGCTCTGTAAATATATGGATTATGTGTTTTAAAGGGGGGAAAAAGCGGGAGCTCTGTGTTTAAAAGAGTTTTTAGGGTTGGGGGAGAGAATGAGCTCTGTGATATGGGTTATATGTTTTAGGGGAGAGAAGTTGAGTCGGTGTTTTATAGGGTTTTTATGATGGGAGAGAAGCTGAGCTTGTGATATTTTGGGATTATGTGTTAGAGGGGGAAAAGGTGTGAACTCTTTTTATAATAGGGTTATATGATAAAAGGAGCAAAATTTTGAGCTCTGTGATATATGGGGTTTTTATGTTAGAGGGGGGAGTTTGGCTTGTCAACATAGGCTATATGATAGAGGGAGAAGGGTGGCTCTGTGAAAATATAGGGTTTTTTTGATGGGGAAAGGGGAAAAGGGGCCCTTTTGTCTTTACATGGGGGTTTTAGGGATAGAGGGAAAAGAAGCTGAGCTCTGAAAATTTTTTAGGGTTATTTGATAGAGGAGAGAAATGGAGCTCTGTGATTTTTGGGTTATATGATAGAGATAGGGAAAGCTGAGTTCTGTGTTTAATATGGTTATATGTTTAGAGGGGAGAGGCTGAGTCTGTGTTTAATTAGGGTTTTTATAAATTAGAGGGGGAGAAGTTTGGGCTCTGTGATAAATAGGGGTTATATTTTGGGAGGAGAGAAATTGAGCCCCTGTGTTATATGGGGGTTTTTATGTTTAGAGGGAGAAGCGGGCTCTGTGATATAAAAGGTTTATATGATGGGGGAAAAGCCCCGCTCTGGGGGATAAAAGGATTATATGTCAAGAAAAAGCTGAGCTCTGTGATATATGGGGTTTTATTTGATAGTAGGGGGGATAAGCGGGAGCTCTGTGATTTATAGGGAAAAAGTTAGGGGAGGGAGAGGGCTAAAGCTCTGTGATTTTAAAGGGAAATAGTGATTGAGGGATGGGAAGTGAGCTCTGTGATATTTTAAGGTATATGATGGAGAAAAAGTGAGCTCGGGTTTTTATATAGGGTTATATGACCAAAAAGGAAAAAGTGAGTTTCTTTGATTTATAGGGTTATAGGATAGAAGGGGGTGAAGCTGACTCTTTTGAATTAAAAGGGTTATATGATAGAGGGAGAAGCTGGCTCTTTTAAATATATAGGGTTATAAAAAACAGAGGAAGCTGGGCTTGTGATATATAAGGAAATATGAGAAGGGAGTTTAAGCTAAACTCTGTGATATATTGGGTTTATATGCATAAATGCCAACTCTCTTTTTTTGGCGGGGGGGTTCCCGCTTTTTGGGGGGTTACCCCCCCCGCCCCCCCGGGGGATTTGGGAAATTCTCCCCCGCCGGGAAAGGCGGCGGGGGGCTTTAAAGGGCCCGCGGCGAAGAGTAGTGCGTACTCTGGCGCCGCGGGGCCGTCCTACAGGCGGGGGGAAAAGCGCGCGCCGTCTAAGTTTCCCCTGTTTTTTCATTTTCAAAATTTGGGGCAATATGGTTATATGAAAAAAATTTGGGGATTTTTGGTTTTTCATATTTTGAAAAAAAAATGTTTAAGCTCCCCCGACTTTCAACGGGGTTTCTCGGGTTTGGGCAGTCTTGCTTTTTTTTCCTCTAAAATAGACCCCAAAACCCCGGGCCCCTCTCACGGGTTTCCAAACTGACCCCTTTATCCAGAGAGGAAAAAAAAAATTAAAAAAAACCCCCAAACCCTGCAAGTCCCAACTCCTATGACAGCCTGAAAAAAAAAAGTGGGCATGGGGGCGGGGAAAAACCAAAAATGGGGGCCCCCCCTTTCCCCTCCCCATATAGTTTAAAAAAAAGTATACCCAAAAATACAACGTAGGGTTTATGCACACAAAAAAAAAACATTTCTGAAAAAACAATTTTGGGAAAAATTGGGGGGCCAAATGGAAGGTTGGGGCCCAATATTTTTTTTTTATATATTTTTATATATTTTTAAATATTTTTTAATTTATGTTTTATATTTAAACACACAAACAAAAAACCACTACCGCGGCCACAATGAAAAAAGGGGCCCAATTACTTTACAGGGGAAATCCCTAAAAAAGGGTTTAAATTTGCTATCTATCAACTTGACAAAATTTTTGAGATTCTTTTTTTAAACAAAATGTTTAAGTCCCCCACAAACCTTAAAGTGTTCAGGTCGGGTCCCCCTATGCAAATCTTTACCTTCCCCCAATGAGCCTTCCAAAGGCCTATAAGGGGGTTAAAAACCGACCTCCTTTTCCGATGAGGAAGATAAAAAATATTTTGGGTTTTATGACCCCAGAGAGAAGTGGCTTTTTTTTTTAAAATAGGGTTTTTATGTAGAGATGGGCGAATTTCTCAAAAATTTGGTTCGGTCACTTCGCCAAATTTCCCGACAAAAATTAATTCGGTCGAAATTACTTCGGGACGAATTAAGTTAAAAAACAGCTATTTCCAGGCTGCACAGAACCTGCAGGGTGCTGTAGAACGTTGTACCGTGCTTAAATATGCAGAGGGAGCTTGGTTTGGTCTTCATACAATGTTGTGTTTTAGTATGACACGCACATGACTGCCGCCGCTCTTAGAATCGCTTCACTATAAAATTCCCTGGGCACTTAAGAGGGCAAAAACTGACCAAAAAAACTGAAGGGGGAATGTAGCCTGATAAAGTCATGGCAGCGACAGCTGGAAAAAAACAAGCTGAGGGCTCAGGTGGCAACATCAGTGACAGAGTGTGGAGGTGATGGCGGCAGCCACAGCAGCACTAGGTCAGACAGTGGCACAATAACATTCTGGAGGTGGCAAAAACAGGAATAGGCCACAGAGTGGCACAATGACAGAGAGTGGAGGTGACGGCGGCAGCAGCATGAGGTCAGACAGTGGCACAATCACATTCTGGAGGTGGCAAAAAGAGGAGTAGGCCACAGAGTGGCACAATGACAGAGAGTGGAGGTGACGGCGGCAGCAGCATGAGGTCAGACAGTGGCACAATGACATTTGGAGGTGGGCAAAAACAGTAGTATGCCACAGAGTGGCACAATGACAGAGTGTTTAGGTGACGGCAGCAGCAGCATGAGGTCAGACAGTGGCACTATGACATTCTGGAGGTGGCAAAAACTGGAGTAGGTCATAGAGTGGCACAATGACACAGTGTGTAGGTTACGGCAGCAGCCAAGCAGCAGCATGAGGTCAGACAGTGGCACAATGACATTCTGGAGGTGGCAAAAACTGGAGTAGGCCACAGAGTGGCACAATGACAGAGAGTGGAAGTGACGGCAGCAGGAGCAACAGCATGAGGACAGAGAGTGGCACAATGACACAGTGTGGATGTCATGGCACCAGCAACAGCAGCAGCAGTATGAGGTCAGAGAGTGGCACAATGACAGAGTGTGGAGGTGGGTGGCAATACCAGTCCCTGGTAAAGATGGTTGGTGGCAGATGGGAAAACTGTCAGCAGATGTGTGGCATCAGGCGGGTGACGGCATCAGAATAGTGGCTGAGGCAGGTAGTTTGAACCCAGACATCATTTTCACAGTTTGGGTGAGGCGTCATGGCTGATGTAGTCTGATGCATAAGGCATTGGTGTGTGGAAATCCTGGCCGATCCACGCCTGATTCTCTTGACAAAGGTCAGTCGTTCCACATTTCCCGTGGACAAGCGGGTTCTCCTTGGGGTAACGATGGCCCCCGCCTTGGGGTAACGAAGACCCGCTCTGATGCCACACTACTGGCCGGGCAGGGCAGCTTCTCCACTGCAAACTCGGCAAGTTGCGGCCACCATCCAGTTTGGTGCCCAGTAGTCCAAAGCGGATCTTTAAAATGGAGTGGAGAGTGCTGTCCAAGTAGGCCACCACCTGTTGGTTCGGGGTCTGCCCCGGGTTTCCTGATTTCTGCTGCTGCTGGCGACTGCCCCCCTCACTAGGCGGGGAAGGAAGTGATCTTCAGTGACTCTGGGACTTAGGTTTGTGCTGATGGAGTGGTAACTGCTCCTAACCCCACCCCCCCTTCCCCAGCAGCAGGCGGCAGTAGTATGTGAGCGCTGAAGAACCCCCGGTCAGACCTGTCAGGGGAGGGACGATCCCCGCACATAGGCAGCGGCCAACTGACTACGGAGGATTTCCCAATATTTTTTGAGTTTGTCCTCCCTCTCAATAGCTGGGAAAAAGGCTCCCATTTTGGACTGGGGTGGGGGTTAAAACAGGGGGGGAGCCCAGAAGTAATCGCTCTGCGGGTTTGGATTTTTCCGTCATACCACAAATCAGCATGTGCGGACCATCTGCACAAGTGACTCCGAGGGCTCCCGCCTCCTTTCCCACTGTATACGCCCCCGGTACTTGGGGTCATCTCCCTCGTCTTCCCATCCCCATCTACCCCTCCAGGCCCCGCCCTCCTTCTTGTCCCCTGGGTAGAAAATCCATCATTCACCAACAATGCTTCTGCTAAGCCCCTCCCCCCCTCCTCCAATTCATCCCCCCGGCTCATGGGGCGGAGATTAGTGCCACGTTCCAGCCCCTCCCCAGACAGATTTTTTCAGTATCTTTTTCCAGGACATGAAGCAGTGGAATGCGTTTTTATCCCCGTAGCCCTTGCGACTGACAAAAAACGTGGCCCCCTCGAATGGCCTAACAAACGGAGTTTCACACATGACTGCCACTGGCTGACATCAAAGTTACACAGGGGGTACTCCTGTCTGCCTGGATCATAAAAAAAAATCTTTAATGCCTTTTCTCGTTCTTTCTCGGCCCAAAACAGTGAACCTGGAATTTCCAAGGGGAAACACGCATTCGTGTTTTGGGGGAGGCCGTTCTGCCGCTGCAACCCGAGGGGAGTTCCTGGCTTTGAGGAAAAAGGATAAAGTGCAGCACATTTTTCCGGGCCCATTTCAGAATTTCTGAAGATGGGTGGAAGATTCAGGAACCTTTTTTCCAAACAAATTGAAAATGCCCCATGCAGGGGCATGGACATCCCTCCTCGGGCACGCGGACCCCCATGTTACTCCCCATTGTCCATACCAGGGTTTCCCGTTTGCAGTTGGCGCGGAGAAACCACACATCGATTTCTTGCTGCTGAGCGGAGCAGTTCCTCCCCTGTGACTTCGTTCGCCAGGCAAGCCAGGTGTAGAATGCGTGGGAAAACCGCTGTGCCCTCACAGTGGTATGAGGGAAAACTACTTGTGGGGCTGAGTGGTGGTGGTGGTGGGGGGCTGAGATGGGGGGGTGGTGGAGGAGGAGGAGGGGGGGACTTTGGGCGCAGGAGCCGCAGTTTGACAAGTGGGGAAAAAGCGCCGTCTCCTGTCCCAAGTTGTTGGGGTCCCTGGGGGGGAAGAAACTTCACCCAAGGGGCCGAAAAGGACATTACGGCCCTGACCGTAGTTACAGCTCCAAGCCGGCTGCCGTGCACCTTGGAACAAACCTTAACCCAAAGGACTGGCCCCCCTTCTGTCTAAAATTTAGAAGTTGGTACTCCTTTTTGGAAAAGAAATTACGCTTGGGAACTTCCCCATCCGGCTGGGCAAACCTTTTAGTTTTGAAGGGTGCAGAGTCCACCATTTGGAAAGGGGGGGACGCAGTAAAACAATTTGGCCCAGGAGCACGGTCACTGCTGAACCTTGGATGGTTGGGCTTATGTTGTCTCTTTGCAATCGCCTCGCTAAAACGACGCTGGCGCCATGGTAGCAGGAGAGGAGCATCGGGGAGGGAGATGATGTCAAAGAGAAACACCCCCTTCGCAAGGTGGGGGGCCCTTTTGATGGCTGCAATTTTTGCTGCCATAGGCGCCGGCTGCCGGCGGCCCGGAGGGACCCCCACATCGAGCCACTTTTTCCCCCCACCAGGTGGTGACGTGCATGTGTTGACCAGGGCCGTGGTGCCAACGTTCGCCCCCTGGCCACGCTTCACTTTCTCCTACGATTTTAATAACCCATATTCGACCCTCCGGTGTCTTAGCAAAGAACCCCCCACACCGCCGAGTATCTGATTTTACCCCAACGCTCCGCACTGAGTGATACTACCCCGCTCCCTCGTGAGCCCCTGTGCCGCTACTTTTTTTGGACCGCGAGGGGGTTTTTAACCCCTGCCGCTTGGTCCCGAACCTCACCTGCGCTACCCTGCTGCCGGCCCACGCCCCACTTGCTGGCTGCGCGCGCGGGGAGTGAAAGCGACCCCCTTTCCCCGACATGATGAACCCCTTCCCTCCCCCCGGCCCCCAAGTGCGGTGGCTACCCATATCATATATTTGTGTTTCATTTTCACTGCTGTCCCATCCCCGGGTCTTGGAGCAGAGGCGACCCCCCTCAAAACATGACCCCCCCATGCCACTCTCAACATCTATCTTTCCCGCCAACTGCAAGAAGCAGGGGTATTGGCCCATTTCTTCGCCCCAAAAGTAGCTGCTACTGCCCTCCTCAAATTTTTCACCTCCTACATAGTGGCGCTGAGCCCAGCCCACAAGAAATTTTCTGGCTGGGGAACCGGATGGGACAGAGGTGGATTGAGAACAGGTGATGGCCCCTGACCTGCTCCCGGGCTATGCCATCTAAGGGTTGTGTCTGATTTCCCACGCTCTTGGCTGGGGTTGTCAGATGTCCTTTGGAAGAAGTGGATGACTTAGCAAAACCAAAACAAGAACCCTTGGGTTGTAGTCGCACCGCGCTAGATGACACGGCATTGTGGCCTCACCGAGGGCCCCCGCTGGGTCCCCTTGTGGCTGCGACCTGGGCCCGGAATGTTTTTGCCTTCCACCGCAGGTGAAGAGCCTGCACCCTTCTGTTGACATACGTTTTTTCTAAAATGTACAGACATGTTTGTTTAAAAATATTTATAGATAATACCACCTGATTTGACTCCAAAGAACCCACAAGAAGTTGGGTAACCCTTGGATATAAATTGCGCTCCCCAAATGGGAGGAAAATTGCTTTATGTGCCGTTTAAAAACTTTTGTGTTTTTCTGATTTTAAAAAAACAAACAGGTTTAAATTTTAAACCTTCGGATATGAATTTTCTACAGAATTTTTTTGTGGCGGTAAAAAACTAAGTTTTTTTTTAAGAGTACAACCCGAAAAAATACTTAGTTAACCCCTTTATGAAATTCGCAAAGAATTGAGCAACCCAAAAATACGAGCTTTGTAGGGGTTACAATGGGGTTTTTTACGTACACCCAAAAAAAGGAAAAAATTTTAATTAACCCTTTGATTGTAATTAGCACAGGAAAAATGTATTTTTTGGCGGGGAAAAAAACGGTTTTTTTTTTATCACCACAGCAGCAAAAACGCTTAAATTTTAACCCCTGGATGTAAATTGGCAAAAGAATTGAGAGCCAAAAAAGAAATGGGATTTGTATTTTAAAAACGCTGTTTTTAAAGAATACAAAGGAAAAAAGGGTTAGATCACCCTTTGATATTCAATGTGCTGTGAGCAGATAGCATTTTAAAAAGTATATGCAGCTGCATGGAGCACACTGGATTCGACCAAAACCCCCAAAAATTTTAAAAAAAGAACGTTAAGAGAACAGTCTCTGAGACAAGCGTGCACCCCCCAAAAACGCTGATAAAAAAGAAATTCTTTTTAAAATATATCATAAGCAGCCGCGGGAGCACTTCCCTTCCCCTACAGGAGAGCGGTATAGCCCCAGCATCGCGCCCCCGGCTTATTTTAAGTTGGTGACGTCAAGAATCCGCCCGGCTTGAGGCTTTACTCTGCACATGTCATGCAGGCATGCCCTTCTTCCCCCCAGAGTTCTTGCCCCCCTTAGGGCCATGTGCTCGCAGCCTTTTTTTCAAACAAAAGCACACTTCGTTCACCCAAAATACCCCCAAAATTTTGATTTGTTTAGAACCGAAATTTTCCCGAAATTCTAAAAAGAATTCCACTTCGTTAGAATCAATTCGCCCCCCTCTAGTTATATGATAGAGGGAGAGAATGGCTCTGTGATTAAGGATATATGATGGAGATAAAATTGGCTCGTGTAATAGGGTTATATGACAGAGAGAACTGAGCCCGTTAAAATAGGGTTTTTGATAGAGGAGAAAGCTGAGCTCTGTGATATTGGGTTATATGATGAGGAGGAAGTGAGCTCTGTGATATAAGGGGTATATGATAGAAGAAGGGAACTGAGCTCTGTGAAATTTTTGGGTTATATATAGAGGAGAAAGTGACTCTGAAAATATAGGGTTATATGATATTAAGAGAAGCTGAGCTCTGTATTATAGGGTTTTATGAGATGGGGGATAAGTTTACTCTGTGATTAAAGGGTTATTTATAGAGGAGAAAGCTGAGCTCTGTGATATATAGGGGTTTTATGATAGAGGAGAGAAGCTGAGCTCTGTGATATATAGGGGTTTTATGAAAGAGGAGAGAAGCTGAGTCTGTAAATATGGGTTTTGATATATAAAAGAAGTGAGCCTGGAATTAGGGTTAATGATAAGGGGGATAAGTTGAAACTCTGTGTATATGGGTTTTATGATAGAGGAGAGAAGCTGAGCCTGTTTTTTTGGGATATGATGAGGAGAAAGCAGCTCTGTGAAATTTTTGGGTTATATGATAGAGGAGAGAAGCTGAGCTCTGTGATTATGGTTATATGACAAGGAGAAAGCTGAGCCTGTGATATAAGGGGTTAATGATAGAGGAAGAACTGAGCCCGTAAAATTAGGGTTATATAAGGGAGGAAGCTGGCCTGTAAAATAAGGGTTATATGATATACAAGAGAAACTGAGCCTTTTGGGTTAGGGGGAAAGCTGGGAATCAATTGAGTCTTCCTTAGTTCCTTTGGTCAGAGTCTGGACCAGCCCGCACCACATGAGAAGTCAGGAGAGCGGACTGAGTATAGCAGAATGAGTCAGTTGCTGGGGCTGGACAGTTGTCTGTATTGTTTCAGCAGGCTCTCTCTTAGGTTAGGTTCACGCCCTTATTGTATATGGAAAACAGATGCCTCTGAGAGATAATGAAAAAGGGATAAAATAATACACAGGAATAATTGTGCTCACCTTAGAGCATTATTCAATACGATGCGTTCAGTAGACCCTCAGAACAGTGCCAGAATAAGCCAACAGCTCCTCATATCTTCATATTCAAACCAGACAGCAGGGGCAGACGAAACAATTGCAATACTCCAAATATAGCCCAATATTATTATACTGGATAATCTGTGAGGCTGATAGCGCTAGCAGTCCAAAAACAAGGCTTTATACAGAAATACGATAAAGTATTACGTAGATAAGGTCTTGTTTCCTTCGATTATCACAATAAATTTATTTCAGTCAATCTATCGTGAAATCCTTCTCTTTGTACTGCTAGCCCTTTCTCCCTCACATAGTATACAGTATAGAGATACTATATTCGAAGTATTGCAAATAGTGACATCTGACATTTAACACAAACATTTACATGTCATTGTATGAAATAGCGTACGCTCCAGTGCTATACCATACTTTTGTTTGCTACAAACGTATACTGGCTAAGTGGAAACACAAAAAACACATCCTATTGAGCTAGTTAAAAGGACACTTTTGTCAAAAAGGGATTTTTTTTGTTAAAACCAATATTCCTAAAAAAAAAAAATGTTAAATTTCGGGCATTTTTTTATTTTTATGTCGGCAGCCCTATGCAATTACAAAAATTATAAAATGTTGCCCTTCTCTAACTGTGATAACAAAGAGATAAATCTGCTGAATGCCAGGTGAGACTAACCTCAGTTTACTGTAGTTGCTGCTTATCTACAGGTCATTTACAAATATTAGGTAATGACATAATGATCGATCTGTTGTTCTCTGGGCAGGCCCTAGATAGGGATGGATAAAAAAGACAGGGCAATGATAAGAGCAATACATGGAAGGATAATGGGTTACTCTTTTTTTGCGCTGGGGGAGGGGGGGCGAAAGTCTCTTTATGCTTATCACTGATAACACTAACATCTAAGAACTGTCAAGCAATCCATGCTGCTGTGCTATCAGAGCTCACAGTGGGGAAGTCAGAGAGACAAACCATGAAGTAATGTACACAGGGGAGCTTTAAAAAATTATGCATAAATTATGCATAAAAAACCATTTAAAAAAATAATCCACAGTAGTTGCGTATTGCTTGCTAATATGTGAAAATAAATGATGGAGGCATCGTCCCTTTAACACTATGGGCATCTTTAGCATGTGTGTTAGGAGCTTCACCAGTATACAAGCCAAATCACAAATATGATGTGATGTGAACCTAGTCTAACACATACAAAAACTCCACATTGCTCCCTCCCGCTGACTGACATCTCTCCGTCTGACTGAGTGCAGGGAGATGACAGCTCCAGGAGCTTTTGGTCTTCTTCTCTCTGCTGGTCCTGATAAGAATTAGTTTGAACTCTCTGCTTTAGAGACTACACAGCGCCGCTTATCAGCTCACAAGTAAAATTTGTGAAACTTACACAACTGAATCTAATTAGTTTAATTCAAGAATTAATGCAATGGGAGTAGAGAAAATTCCCAGTTTGATTCCCTTTAGGGCCCTCCTAGATAAGAGAAGCAGCCGCATCATCATTACTGTGATCATCACATTCTTTTCATGGAATTACTATATATTCACGTTTTCTATGCTCTCACAATTTCTTATCTCAGAGGAACCTCTGTGTTCGGTTATGCTGAGCCTTCTCATGAGTACAATGACAGAGCAGCAGTGAACACTGGCACTCAGACTGTACAGTAAAAGTGTCATCTGTCATTACACATGACAGACTTGGATACAGCGGCTCAACAGACAGTATCACACACGAGAGACTTAGATACACCAGCTCAGCAGACAGTATTATACATGACGAATTTAGATACAGCAGCTCAGCAGACAGTGTCGCATAAAAAAGACTTAGGGCTTGTTCACACAACGTTTTTGATCCTTTTTACGGATCCGTTTTTGAGAGGTGAAAAGAGCACCCGGAAAGCGGATCCGAAAAACGCAACAGTTGATACTTTATCTCGATCCGGACGCCGCCGCTCACCTCCAATCCCCGTCCAGCCGCCGACTGCGCTTTTTGCATCCGCTTTCAGGATGCAAAGCGCAGCTGATATGTACCCGGAGTGTGGAGCGCTTTTGGACAGACGCCAAAAGCGCACTCCTTTATCTCCTATGGGCTTTCACTTGCTTAGAACGCTAAAAGAATTGACATGCCAATTTTTAAAGCAGATGCGAAAAGCGCAGCGCAGGAGAGCTCTCAAAAGCGCATTGGTGATCTCCCGTGAGAACGTTGATGCGCTTTTGCCATTGAACTCAATGTTAATCTCACTGACAATTGTTAGATCCGTTTTGCGGATCCGTTTCACGGATCCGCAAAACGGATCACAAAAACGTCGTGTGAACAAGCCCTTAGGTACAAAGGTTCAGCATCAGTATCAAATATTATAGGCTTAGATACAGAGGACCAGCAGATAGTATCACATACAATAGGCTTAGCTACAGCAATTCAGCAGACAGTATTACACTTCATAGAATTAGATACCCTACTCAGCAGACAGTCTCACACATGATAGACTTAGATACAGCGGCTCAGCAGACAGTATCACATTTCATAGAAATAGATACACTACTCAGCACAGTCTCACACATGATAAACTTAGATACACCAGCTCAGCAGACGGTATCGCACAAAATATAATGGTTCAGCATCAGTATCACACACTATAGGCTTAGATACAGAGGCCCAGCTGACAGTATCACACATGACAGACTTAGATACAGTAGCTCAGCAGATAGTATCGGACACAATAGGCTTAGATACAGCAATTCAGCAGACAGTATTACACGTGATAAACTTAGATACAGCGGCTCAGCAGACAGTATCACACTTCATAGAATTAGATACCCTACCCAGCAGATATTGCACTTGATAGATTTCGATACCCCGCTCAGCAGATAGTGTCACTCATGATACTTATCTACAGCTACATGTAATAGCCATTGAGTTTAACATACAGACTGTAGATTCTGTTCATGGGTGAAGGAGGTAATTCATGCGACATGTAACCTCATTCTGATGACGTGGATTTTCTTTTGGCCTCTAGACATAGAAATATATAGTGAGTCTTCCACCCCTGGTATGCACCAGGATGCTTCCTGCTTCCTCTATTCAGAGAGGATATGACTCGGTATGCCCCATGTGCAGTGCATTAGTCACATTCTATAATGGAGCAACTTCAGCCAGCTTGTGACCACGTTTGGTCTGTATCGAGTCATACTTAGTTTCTTTGGCCTGACAAACAATAAGTAATTCCCAGATCTAGGATCAAACCACACGTTTTTTTAAATTGGTCAATATTTGGGACAAAAAGGTGTCAACCCTTGGGGTATGTGCACACAGCGTGTTGAATAAGTTTTTACAATACGTAAAACAGATCCAAATACGAACCACAAGGTGTGATACGTGTTTGGATAAGTTTTCTGGACTGCAAAAACATACCCTACTGTTTCTATTGGCTTTTAAATGCGTCAAAGGGATCAAGAATTGACATGTCACTTCTTTGTACGTATCCGTAAAACACAAAACGATAACGTATGTAAAATATGTATTGTCTGAACGATGATATGTATTTTACATTGAAATCAATGAAAACTGAATTAGAACACTGTTATAAATACGTATTTGGGTATGGAATACGTACCCAAATACGTATTTTACAAACGGTGTGTGAACATACCCTTACCTCTAAGGCTATGTTCACACGGAGCTTTACAGGACGTATTTCGGGGCGTAACTGCGCTGCAATGCGCTCCAAAATACTTCCTGTAATTATAGTAATCATAGCTCTCCATGGGAGCTATGATTACCTGCAGAGATAATGAAAGTGAATGGGGCTGGCCGAGGACCGCATGTGAACATATCCTAAAATCCAGCCAAACCTATATGCCACAATGTTTTAATCATGTCTTATCCCAGTGAAAGAAAAAGGGGGTAATGGAAATAGGACTGAATGGGGATTGTTGTGGGACCCTAATAATTGTCTGAGGCATCTCTGGGGTCACAGGCTACTATTATAACAGGGGTTTGATAATTTTGTTTGGGATGACAAAACTGCAAACCCTGCATCATTTCAAGTAGATTTTCTTACATGTTGGAAAAGCCTTCTGCCCATTCTTCTTTATAATATACAGACAGTAGAAAAGGGGTCAAAGAGTACCACATGAATGCATGGTCAGACTACACATGGAAACACACAGATCTGCATAAGAGCTGTTTACACAACACAATAATTCGCTTCATTTTTGGGCAATAAAGAATGTCCAGCAAAGACTTTAGGTTTCTCACCGGCCATAGCGCTGATGATACTTCTGTCACATCTTCAGTCTCACCGTGGTGGTCAGTTGTAAAATGTATGTACGTTATTAGCCTGTGGCTGTTGACAAGATATCAGAGAGGACCGACAGCACCTTACATATTCCCTCTTGGCCATTTTCTACCTGTATGTGTTAGGTGACAATTGTCAGCTTACTCCAGTCACTTTCTGAATACAAAGAGATCTATTCATCTCGCCTGTCAATGCTCTGAATAGAGGAAACATAAAAGAAATGTAAAATATATACCACTCAGCCATAACAATAAAGTCACCTACCTAATTTTATGTAGCGCCTCCCCCATTGTGCCAACAAAACAGCACTGAACTTTTGAAGCAAGGACTTCATAAGACCTCTGAAGCTGTCCTGTAGTATCTGGGATCAATACATAAGCAACAGATGCTTTAAAGTTGTTTTATCATCTCAGCCATTTATGTCATGTCCTATTGCTAGGTGTGGGTCCCACCACTGGCTTGAGAACGGGCCCCTCAAAACTCCCTGCCCGAAACGGAAAAGTGGCAGCGTTAGCGCAGTTACATTCAATTCATTAGTAGTTCCAAGTACAGCTGTATGGGATAAATGAAGAATAGCCATTCGAGTGCACCATTTTGAGCTGGGAGTTTAGTTGGCCCGTTCCTTTTCCATTGGGCACACAAGGCAGTTGCCTGGGGGCCCCAGAAGCATAGAGGTCCCAGGTGGTCTATGTATGTCCCAGGAACACAGGAAACATACCCCGGATCCTTTTGTTGGCTTTGCTTATTTAACGGTTTCTGTGTTTTTAGGACATGCAATGGTGAAGTAGGGAGCCAAAGGCTGCCTGCCTTGCCAATTAGTCTTGTAGGTTGCAGGCTGCCTGTGTCCAGACCTAAGTGGTGTGATAATATGGGCGTGCTTGGGGTGGCTAGAGGCATGGCCTAGAGTGATGTCATGTATTTGGGCCTTGCCCAATACAGTGCTATGCCCGAGGGCTCTTAATGCTGTTAAGATGGCTCTCGTTTCTAAAAAAAGGTACTGGTCTCAGAAGGATCTGACATTTTTAGCATATCCTATTAATACGCTATAAATATCTGAAGTAATAAATCCCCTTTAAGATGCAAAATGGGGTTTCTATAACATTCTACAGATGCTCATTTGCACTGTAGTCTGGGGGATTTGGAGGCCAAATCAATGCCTTGAACTCTTTGTCATGTTCCTCAAAGCATTCCTGAATAGTGATGAGCGATTACGTTGACTATCGTCATCGGGTCGATAGTCGATATCGGCAATTATCAATAAGACATCAGATGGTCGATAATAGATTATCGCCGATGACCATTAAAGTCTATGGGAGAGGAACAACACCTTCATTCTTACACCCAAACAAGGCTGGAGAAGCTGGAATTAACATCCACAACAGTCAAATGGATACGTGCTACATCTTAGGCAACACACTTAGGTTATAAAAGCCACAGAAAAAAACTCACAGACCATTCACTATCCCTGTCTTGCACCACAGCATGACCCTTTAAACCTGCATGACCCACAAATTAAAAAAGTGCCAGAAGGCAGTATGATTTGAACCATCATTTTACTTGAACTGGACATTGAATATCCCTGTCCTGGAACACAGCATGAGCCCCAAACCTACATGACCCCAGATTAAAAAGTGCCGGAAAAAGGAGTCTTTCAACCACCATTTTAGTTGAACTGGACATTGACTGTACCTGTCCTGGACCCATTAGGCTTCTGCCACCTTGCCTGCTGCTGCTGCTGCTGCCGCTACGGCTACTTGGCACTCTACTGCTGTCACGTCGCTGATGTTGTTCCACCGTGACATTTGAGGAATGTGAAGCAGACGCAACAGATGTCTCCAGTTGATCAATCAGCAAGGTCTCCATTTCCTGCATTTTACTCTCTAATTGGGTGGGTGGAAGGAAAGTGCTGAGTTTTGTTTTGTACCGGGGATCCAGGAGGGTGGCCACCCAGTAACTGTTGTTCATTTTGATGGCCTTAATGCGAGGATCATGTTGGAGGAAATGGCGCATCCAAGCACTCATGTGAGAGATGGAGCCTTGATTTCCCAAGCCTCTGGGTCGAGGGGCACTAGCAAACTGATCTTCCTCATCTTCCTCCTCCGCCTCAAATTCGCGCCAACCTCTTTCCAAGGCAGGGACGTCGGTAACGTCTGTGTCTAGGAATACCTCCTCCTCCTCCGCTTCCTCCACACGGCCCTGACTTGCCTGAGATGATGCACCCTGAGAGGTGATGCGCTGCCTTGCACTAGCCCTGGACCCCGAACCACTGCCTAATGAAGACCGATAAAATTGAGAAACTGTCGGGCCTTGTGGATTCGACGGAGAGAAAGGCTCCGTGTCCGCATCTGTGTCCGTCTCCTTCTCCGTCGCTGGCGGGACCTGTTGTTTCAGAGTGTCCAATGATCGTTCCAGAACTAAGATCACCACAATGCTCATGCTGACAAGGGCATTGTCCGCACTGACCATTTTGGTGGCTTCTTCAAAACTGGCAAGGATGGTGCAGAGCTCTTTCACCTGCCTCCACTCTCGGTGGCTCAACACCCCGAGGTCCGCAACGCTGCTTGTCAGGCCATGTGTCACTTCATACTGCGTAATGGCATTGCGCTGCTGCCACAATCGCTGGAGCATGTGGAGGGTGGAATTCCAGCGTGTTGCCACGTCAACAATGAGACGGTTGACGGGGAGGCCGAGCTGACACTGCAACGCAGCCAGGCGGGATGAAGCAGGGTGCGAACGGCGGAAGTGCGAACTTAGACTTCGAGCCTTCCTCAGCAGGCAGTCCAGACCCGGGTAGCTCTTTAGAAATTTCTGGACGACAAGGTTCATGACATGTGCCAGGCAAGGGATGTGCTCCAGCCTACCGATCTTAAGGGTGGCCAGCAGATTTCGCCCGTTATCGCACACCACCTTCCCTGGCACAAGGCTCTTGTCACCCAGCCAGCGCTCGGTCTCGTTGCGGAGAGGCGTCCACAGCTCCTGACATGTGTGTGAACGGTCTTCAAGACAGATTAATTTCAACACGGCCTGGTTTCTCTGGGCACGTGATGCCACCAGAGGACCTTGGGTGAAAGAGCCCAGCACCCTCCCTGCGGTTTTGAAGAGCGTGCGCCGCGCCTGAGAGCCACCGTCACCCCCAGAGACATCCACCCAGCTCACCCAGTGAGCTGTCACAGAGATATAGCGGCCTTGGCCGTGCTTACTAGTCCATGTGTCGGTGGTCAGATGGACTTTTCCGGAAACAGATGCAGACAACGCGTTTGAAATTTTAGATGACACGTGGCTGGCCAGGGCAGGGACGGCTTTTCTGGCAAAGAAATGCCTGCTCGGCATCTGGTATTGGGGAAGGCAAGGGCCATGACGTGGCGGAACCCATCTGTGTCCACCAGACGGAAAGGCAACATTTCCAAGGCCAAAAGCCTGGCAATGCCGACATTCAGGCTTTTGGCTTTGGGATGGTTTGGGTTAAAGTGTTCCCAAACCTGGAAGACAGAAGGCTGGCTGCTAGACTGGCCGCTGTATGGCATGCAGGTCATCAAACTGGCGGAAGGAGAAGGGGTAGGATGGGTCTCTGGTGGTGCTGATGGTACTCGGGCGACGGTGGAGGCTGAAGCGGAGGCTGATCCCTGATCATGACTCTGAGAGACATGGGCAGCTGAGGAACGCTTGGTGGTGGCGGAGGAGGAGGAGGCGGAGACAGAGGGTGTGACAGTGGTTGGAGGCCCGGCGTCGGTCTGGCCTTTTTTGGCCAAGTGTTGCCTCCATTTCAACTCATGAATTCGCTGCATGTGACTAGACATGGTGGTGGTTAAACACCTAAGATTCTTGCCTCTACTTATGCGTTTACGGCAAAGGCGGCATATGACATCGCTGGGTGAATCAGAGGCTTGCTCAAAGAAGGCCCAGGCTTGAGAGGTCCTGGACCTTTTTGACGGCGATAAGCGAGGAGCGGGGTTTCCGCTGACCGTGGCTGGCGGAATCATATCAGCAGACTTCTGCGACCGCCCTCTCCCTTTTTGAGGCGGGACCCGTACTGACACTACCCCATCGTCTTCCTCCTCATCCAGTGATGAAGCGCTCGCAAGCAAATTCTGCTGAAAAGACCACGTTGGATCCGCAATGTCGTCATCATCATCATCAACACAGGTGACTTGGTCGTCCTGACATTCTGCATCCAGGAGCTGCGGGCTACAAGCAAGAGGGACTGCAAGGCGTTGCCGACCGCCCGGGATTTTTGCCGATTGACCGGCTTCCTTCTCCTCCTCTGATGGCATCAGTAACTGGGCGTCAGAGCAGAGAAAATCATCATCTTTGGCCTCTTGATCTTTTAACATGCCTTCTGACCCCAACCGCATTTTGTCATCAAAGAGGTCTTCAGAAAATGGATTATCCACAGTGGTGGGTACACGAGTTGACATTTGGGCTGCCTTCGCTTCATGTTGGACGGATGCTGATGATGCTGATGACGACATTTGTGGCCATGACTGGGAGGACGAGGAGGTAAGACTGCTGGATGCAGGTTGCATTAACCACTGAAGAACAGATTGGCGACGCTGTTCATTACTGAGATTCACAGGGCCCTGACCCAGCGATGACAGGCCTGACGGTCCTGCAACCGACGATCCGCTGGCATGCGTGTTGTCGCCAGCACTGGAAGGAGCACTTCTCCGTACCTCTACCTCCCTTCACCCCCCTTTTGCTTGCTTACCACCCCGAATTTCTCTCCGTGTTCGAAAGATAAAAAATTTGAAAGGTAGGAAAGTTTTGGAAAGTCCTTATTAAAAGACGGCAAAACACAGCCATTCTAAAAAACCCCCAAATCAAAAACAAAATTGCTGGATTCAAAATTTTAAATGCAAAGGGCGCTCTATCAACAAAGTGGCCCGCACCAAAAAGAAAAAAAAAACCCCTATGAAATGTATGGGATAAAAAAAGGTATTTTTTTGGCACCATCAATTTTACCCGTGGTGTCAAAAAGCGTAAATTTAATTTTTAAATGCAAGGTCGCTCTATCAACAAGGGCCTGCGCCCAAAGTGAAAAAACACGTATTTTGAAATGTTACGGGGTAATAAAAGGTATTTTTTTGGGACCCATCAATTCACCTGTGGTGACTACAAAATTGCCCGTATTCAAATTAACTGCAAAGTAGATTATCAACAAAACTTGACGACAAAATGAAAAAAACGCCTGTCTGAAATGTATACGGGGTTATAAAAGGGATTTTTTTGGGACCCATCAAAAAGTGGTACTACAAAATTTTGTATTCAAATTTAACTGCAAATTGATCTATCAACAAAGTTGACTGACCAAAGTGAAAAAAACACCCGTTGTAAGTAAACGGGGTAATAAAAGTTATTTTTGGCACCCATAATTTTCCTGTGGTGGGCACAAAATTGCGGATTCAAAATTTTAAATGCAAAATAGATTATCAACAAAGTTGATGAACCCAAAAATGAAAAAAACACCTGTCGAAATGTATCGGATTATAAGGTATTTTGGCACCTATAATTCACCTGTGGTGACTACTAAATTTGCTGTATTCAAATTTACTGCAAAGTCTCTATTAACAAAGAGCTTGACTGACAAAAGTGAAAAAACACCGTCTGAAATGTTAAGATATTAAAGGTTTTTTGGCACCTATCGTACACCTGTGAGTGACTACAAATTGCTGGATTCAAATTTAACTGCAAGGTGGCTCTATCAACAAAGCTGGCCTGCGCAAAAAGGGAAAAAAACACGTATCTGAAATGTATACGGGATAATAAAAGGTATTTTTTGGCACCTATCATACTGTGGTGAGTACAATATTGGTGTATTACAAATTTAACTAAGCAATGTTGGCCTATATCAAACAAACGCTGATCTGGGCAAAATTGAAAAAGAACACTATCTGAAATGTATACTGATAATAAAAGTGGAGTTTTGCACCTAACAAATAGACCTGCAGTTACTAGAAAAGACTGTTCCTAATATAAGGCATGCAATGTTTAAACAAAGTTTTGGCTTACACATCCAGTACCTTTATAGAGCTTGTCTGGTTCGCCCGCGGCCCCCCCCCCCCCCCACCCCCCCTCCCTCCGTGACTTTAAGCGGTAAATGCTCCTTTAAAATTCTCTGCCTAGCTACCTAAAATCTGCAAATCTCTGATCTAACTAACTTCTAAGGATCACAGCTAAAAGTAGAGCTGTCTCTGTGAAAAAATAGAATAATTTCGCTGAGCTGGTTGGACACAGGCAGAGCGCATGTCCTACTGCTATGAGACGCTGAAACACACTGATCATGAACAGGAAGGGCTGTTCTATGTAAAACAAGGTCATGTGATTTTTCCAGCCAATCGCAACCATACACATGCCAGTCATGACGTCGCACACACATCTCACCCTGCTCTATTCTGTAAGCTGATTTGCTGGCCGCCAAAATGACAGGAAGCGCCGAAAAAAAGCGCGATATTAATAGATTATGCACAGATTTTAACCTAAATTATCGCGTGATCTAAAAAATCCGATCAACGTAAATACCGTGCCGATTTCAACTGTCGATAATAATCGCTCAACACTATTCCTGAACAATGTTTGCAGTGTGATGTGACGCATTATCCTGCTGAGGCCACTGCCATTAGGGAATAATTTTGTCATGAAGGGTTGTACTTGGTCTGCAACAATCTTTAGGCAGGTGGTGGGTGTGAAAGTAACATCTACATGAATGCAAGAACCAGAGGTTTGCCAACAGAACATTGCTCGGAGGATCACACTGCATAACCAAGGGAACGGATGACACCAGGATGGATGCACTGAGAAGAATGCAAGTCACCTATGGCCACTGTTCTGCTGGTAAATCTTCGATCCTGGCACTTATATATATGTTACTTTGACACATATCATCTAAGTATTATTACAAACCACATGTACCTCCTTATGGCAACAATATTCCTTAATGGCAGCGGCCTTTTTCAGTGGGATACTGCCCCCTGCCACACTGCAAACATTGTTCAGGAATGGTTTGAGGAACATGACAAAAAGTTCAAGTTGTTGATGTGGCTTCAAGATTCCCCAGATCTCAATCCAATCGTGTATCTGTCAAACATGCTGGAAAAGCAAGCCCAAGCCATGGAGGCCCCACCTCACAACCTAAAGACTTAGGTGCAAACGTCTTGGTCCCATATACCACAGGACACCTTCAAATGTCTTGTGGATTCCATGCCTCAGTGCTGTTTCAGTAGCATGTAGCAGAGTGTGACCTACACAATATTAGAGTTTTAATGTTATTGCTGATCGGTGTGTGTAATATATAAATATACAATATTAATTAGTTCTAGGATGACCATTCTATGTTGAATATATAACTTTATGGAAAACTGATAATGGATGTCCTCAACATAATGCAAAATTCGGGTTTTTGTACTTATTGTAAAATACATTTCTCGTCTGATTCATTGGGGGACATAGCACCTTGACAAAGACAAAAGAAGTGCTTTCAGCTTACCCGATATCGTAGCAGGGTGTTCGATAGAGGATGCACGGCAAATCCGGAAACTCCCACCGGTAACTGACACTTTAGCAACGTTGTTTCCAGCATCCACGAGATTTCAGCGTCCTGTTGCTCACCATACATAGACTCACAGTGGCTACATTTAAAACTCGATACTTTAATTAAGGTTTGTTAAAACGTTTCATCCAGGATTAAGGCTCATAGCCGAAACGCGTCGGTCAGTACAGCGTTGGACGTGATCCTGCACTCCCTTCATGTAGGTTGATGCTATCGCATAAAGCTGTATTCATGTATTTATATGTTGCAATATGGAAAAGAAACCTTTTAACAAAGCTTAATTAAAGTATCAAGTTTTAAATGTAGCCACTGTGAGTCTATGTATGGTGAGCAACAGGACGCCGAAATCTCGTGGATGCTGGAAACAACATAGCACCTTGGGTATAGGCCCTCACCTTAGGAGATTGACACTAGGCGGAACCAAACGTGTTGGATATGTCCTGATGGACTATATCCCTCCTATTGCCGCCAGGCTATTCAGTTGATACAAAAACTGTAGCAAAGACGATAAACCATAATCCAACTCCAAGGAGAAAACGTCAAGTAGGAATCAGAAAAAGACGATAAAAAGGGAGGGATCTGTGTCCCCTAATGAATCAGATGAGAAAAGGATTTTACGGTAAGTACAAAAATCAGAATTTCTCGTCAATATCATTGGGGGACAAAGTACCTTGGGATGTCCAAAAGCAGTCCCAGACGGTGGGGAAAAATGTCACCAAGAAAACATTTACCAGCAGTGCCAGCCCTTTGCACAATGCTGCCTGAAGTACCTTACGTCCAAGGCTTGTGTCAGCCGAGGCCAATGTATGGATCTGATAGAACTTAGAAAAGGTATGGACTGAAACCCAGGTGGCCGCTTTGCAAACCTGCAAAGCTGAAGCTTGAAGCCGAACCGCCCAGGAGACACCAACTGCACGGAGATTGGGCAAACACCAGACGAAGAGCTCACCCCTCGACTGAGCTGGAATGACAAAAAGGGCATCGGGGCGCCTAAAGGGTTCGGTATAAGAGCGGTAGATCCAAATGGCCCTGACAACATCTAAACAAAGTAATGACCGCTCCCGGGGATGTTCGGGGGAGGGACAAAAAGAGGACAGAACTATATCCTCATTGATATGAAATGATGAAACCACCTGAGGGAGAAACAGGAAAGGAAAGGGGATTTACAACACAGAGTCGCCAGTTCAGACACTTGGCAGATGGAAGTAATAGCCACCATGAAGGCCACTTTTCATGAAAGCAAATGTAGGGACACTTCCTGTAAAGGCTCAAACGATGAAGACTGCATTTCCTTCAAAACAAGATTTAAATCCCACGGTTCGATAGGCCTACCGCAGAAAAGGACCGTGGAGGTGGCAAGTGGAGGCATGTGAGCAATTTTCTGATACCCTCAGGGGGGAGCTAGTCATGGAAAAAAAAGAAAAAAAAAGAAGCAAGATAGTGAAGATAGAGAGCGGGGAATCAGGAATAAAACAAGTGGTGGAGTGGAGGGAGGGGGTGTAGCAATAGTTAAAAAATCATGTAGAAAGAACTAAAAGACATGAAAAAGCTCTAAATTTGCAAGCTAACCAATGCCAGGAGTCTGACCAACAAAATAAATGAACTACAATTACTAAAGAAAAATATGACATAGTGGGGATAACTGAGACATGGCTGGACAATAACTATGACTGGGCAGTTAACTTACAGGATTACAGTCTATTTAGAAGAGATCATAAGGACCGGAAAGAGGGGGAGTGTCCTGTCTCGTATGTAAAATCCTTCTGAAAAGCCCACACTTGCATGAAGATATAGATTCATGAAATGATCATGTGGAATCATTACGGTAAATATACATGGGGGTAACAATATAATATTAATAGGGGTCTGCTAAAGGGCCCCCAAATATAACAGAACCCCATAGAGATATGCTCCACAGCAAATAGATGAAGCAATCTATCAAATGTGGTTGTTATTATGGCGACTTTAACTAACCCAACATCAATTGGGGAATCTGAAACCTGTATCTCTCATAAAGGAGAAACCAGGTTTTTGTCAATAACTAATTATAATTACCTTTGCCAAATGGTGCAGGAACCAACTACAGGAAAGGCCTTCTAGACATAATATTCACTAATAGACCGACAGAGTAACAAAGGTACAGGTTGATGGGGCATCTAGAAATAGTACCATAATAAATAAAATTCCTTTAATCCTTCAATATATTTTTTTGTTAAGGAGCCACAAAAACACTGAATTTTAGGAAGGGTAATTTTATCTGCTTAGAGGAAGGCCCTACACAGTATTGACTGGGACCATGTGTTTAAAAATGGCAAAATAAATAATAAATGGGGTATTTTTAAAAACATTAGGCACCCACTGTGAGAGGTACATACCTTATGGTAATAAAATAATAGAAACAGAACAACCAATGTGGATCGAACAGCGATGTAAAAGAGGCAATAATAACAAAAAGCCTATAGGGAAAAAAATAAAGTGTTAAAATAATGATAAAGACAGCAAAGCAGAGACAGAAAGCAATTGCCATAGAAAAGTAAAAGTAAACCCCAAATAAAATTTTTAACTATATAACGTAGAAAAAGATTAAAACAAAAATTTTGGCCCTTTGATAAGTACTGAGGGAGAGACAGTATAGGGTGATGAGAAAAAAGCAAACCTATTAAACAATTTTTTCTCCACTGTATTTACCGAGGAGGATGACCTTCCTTTTGAAGAGCAAAGGTAGGAGGTAACTTCCAGCCTTAAAATGCTTCTTGTCTAACCGCAGGAAGAAGAGCAGCTCCGTCTTAAGAAATTAAAAAATAGACAAATCCCCCACAGGTCCTGATGGCAACACCCACGTAGCCTTTAAGTAGAGATAAAGTGTTGTCCATAGATAGGCCCTCTATTCGTAATATTTATGGACCGTCTAATAACGCGTATGTCCCAAAGGATTGGGCGCATACAGCAAATGAGGTGCCAACATCAAAAAGCGTCCAAAATAGTGATCTAGGGCCTATAGGCCGTAAGCTTAACCTCCGTTGTGGGTAAAATTGTTTAAAAGGTTTACTCAGAGATGCTATCCTGGAATATCTCACAGAAAATAAATGTAAGAACTCCGTTCCAGCATGGGTTTATAAGGATCGGTCCATCAGACTAATCTCATCAGCTTCTATGAGTGAAGTTAGATCCAGACTGGATCGTGCTGAGGCAACTGGATGTCATATATCTAATTTTTCAAAAGCATTTGATACTGTGCCACAAAAAGAGATGGTAAAGTATAAATGAGATGCTTGGACTGGGAAAATGTGTGCAAGTGAGTAAGCAACTGACTCAAGATAGAAAACAATGGTGGTAATTAACGGTGCAATACTCAGACTGGATCCCTTGTTACAGTGGGGTACCACAGGGCCAGTATTGGACCTATCCTCCTTTAATATTTTCATAAATGATCATAACACATGGGATTGCACAGTAGAATAGCTATTTTGCAGACGATACTAGCGTAGAGTCTGTAAAGTAATCAACACAAATAATGATAAAAGTTTTATTACAAAGGATCGGGATAGGTTGGAGAGGCCCTTTGGGGCCAGAAATAGCAGATGAAGGTATTTAACACAATAAATAGCAAGGTTTATGCACATGGGGAGGAAAAAATCCATTATATGACTACATTGAAATGGAAAAACGTTGTGGTATAAGTGACATGGAATTGACTTGGGAATCCTGGAGGACAGTAAACTTAAAACTGTAGCAGCCAGTGTCCAGTCCAGCAGCTGCCAAGGCCTAATAGGATCCTGGTGTATTAAAAGGGCATAATGTACAAGATGATGAGAACATATTCTCCCATTATACAAGTCTCTGGTTTAGACCACACATGGAATATTGTGTACAGTTTTTGGCACCATTGCACAGGAAAGACATTGTAGAGCTTGAACAGTACAAAGCGCGCAACAAAAAAAATAAAAGACTGGGTGGGACTACAATACCCAGAAAGATTAGCAAATTAGGTTAGAGAAAAAGAGACGGATTAGGGCATAATAAAATAAGTTTTAAATACATCAAAGGTTAATATAGAAGATGTCCTCCCAGATCTATTATACCCTGACTGTATCTAGAACAAGGGGCATCCCTCTAAGTCTTGAGAACGAACGTTTATTAACTAGTAAACAAGAAAAGGGATTCTTTACTGTTAAGCAAGTGAGAATGTGGAACTCTCTGCCAGAGAACTTGTCATGGTGAACTTCAATAACAGGAGTTCACAAAGGTTTGGATGCTTTCTGGAGCGTAATAATATATCAAGTAAAGTGGTCTAGGATCTGGGAGAAGGTCCATGATCCGGGATTTTCCAAAGCCGAGATAAGAGTCGAAGGAATTTTTCCCTAAAATGAGGGACAAATGGGCTCTACCTTCTATGGAGTTTTTTGCCTTCCTCTAGATCAACACTTTAGACACAGCTGAACCAGAAGGAGGTTTTTGTATCTTTTTCTTCGTCCTTACAAACTATGTAAAAAAGAAAAAAAAAAAAGGTGAATGTCAAAAAATGACATCCCCCCTGATAGGTGAGAGCCAGAGGCTCTATCACCCTCCAATAGGTGAGAGTCAGCATCAAGGGTGATCAGGGGCTCGATCACCATCCAATGAGCAAGAGCCAGGGGCTCGATCACCACCAGAAAGAAAACAAAAAATAAACTCAGCTACGGACACTAGTCTAGAACTGAATTTCCTGGTGTCAGTAGGAGGGACATAGTTCATCAGGGTGGATCCAACACGTGTGGTTCTGCCTTGTGTCAGCTTACTAGGGCAAGGGTCTCTACCCCAATGTGCTGTGTCCCCCAATGATTCTGATGAAAAATGAAGAAAATTGAGCAGATAACTAAAACAAATAATGCAAGTCCTTACCTAGAACAGTCAGAAGCAAATGGCGGAAGCTGAAACTCACTTTCTATATTGAGGACAGGAACTTCTTTGGGTCATGTACCTTGTACACAATGTACCAGAAAAACGCACTCACCCTGTGCCAAAAAGAGCCTTAACCTGGCATACGTTAAAGAGCAGTACAGGATGCAGTTACCCGCACTGTACTGTAGAGACAACTAGATCCGCCACTCCTGCATGCACACAGTTATACAGATATCTTTACCAATAAAATGTTCATGATAAATTTGTTTGATAATTGTTTCATGATGAACGGTTGTCAATCGACATGAGTCGCAGATTCAGCCGTTCCCTGGAATTTGTAATGTTGGAGTGTGGTTTCAAGATACAATGTTCCCAAAAAAATAACTGTATGTTGAACAAATTGCATCCTGAGGACATTGTAACTTGAGTGAACGCCTATATATCATATATATAAATAAATATATATATATATATACATATATATATATATAAATATAATTAGCCGTTTCCTCAAGTTTACAATGTCCCCCCCCCCCCCCCCCCCCCCCCCCCCCCCCCCCCCCCCCCCCCCCACCCCCCCCCCCCGCCCCCCCCCCCCCCCCCCCCCCCCCACCCAGGATGCAATTTGTATATATATAAAATATATAGTAAGGGATCAGCTCGGTGTATGTGAACAGACCAGACTTTAGATCTGTTCAGGCAAACAAGCGTTTAATTCTTATTCAGCACTTTAAAAACAGTCCAGCAACAAAAACAACGTGGGCTTTACCTCAGCAAAATATGAAGGAAACAAAACGTTCTTACACAGTCCTGTGGTACACTTGCAGTCCCAGGTTCAGATAAGCTCCAGGCTTCCCTTGTCTCCACTGAGCAGGCGTGAAGTCTTTCCCTGAGGATCTCTGTAGCACACCTCAGGGAACTCTCATCCCGCCAGTCACAGACAATCAATCACCCCCCCACCCACCTGATCTCCAGGCTTCCCTACAGAAACAAAAAATTGGCCGGAACCCGAAAGTGGGGAGCAGTAAACCCACCCAACTTTTTACTGCTCCTGTAAAACCAGCCCCGACTATTTGCTCTGAAAAGGCATACTAACAGAAAACGTATGTCAGCAACCAAATCGCGCTGACCCCTGAAATTACGGGTCTTCACCTAACGAAATGCCGGGGCCCTTTGGTGCACAACCTGGTCCACCAAAAATCCCTTTGTCCTTTTCTTACATACCCCCCCCCCCCCTCTGCCCAAAAACCGGGGTTTTTTTTGGGGCACCTTTACCTCACCATGAAGTGTACCCTTACAGGGCATCGGGCTTTAACCCGTAGTTTCCCGGGGCCATGTTCAACTGAGAAGTTGAACTTTTAGGGCCAAGAACCAGGGGGTGACCCGGGGCATTTTTTCCCTTTCCCTTCTCTCTTAGCCACTAGGGGGGAAAGATCTGACAAAACCAAAAACCCTGCCCCCCCAAAAGAAGGGTAGTAACGCGGGGAAATCCGGGGCCCATTTAAAGGGAAAAAGGCACTTTTCTCGATTTTTCGAGTAATTCTTCTCTGCCGGGAAAACCTTCCTCCTCAGATAGCTTACCGGTGGCTTTTCCCCCTTTTTAAAAACCCTTTAGACAACACACCCCCAAAACCCCGCACCCGACGCATCGTCAGAACCACAAACTCCCTGGAAAAATCCGGGGAAACCCAAACACGGCCCTGCCTAAAAGGGGGCCCTGATTTTTTTTTTTTTAAAAAGGGCCCCCTTCAGCATTTTGGGGCCCAAATTTAAATTTGGGCGGCTGACTTGGCCCTTTCGTCAGGTCGGTGGGGGGTACCGCTATTTGCAAAATTTGGGGAAATAAAACCTTCTATAGTCCCCCCCAAAATTTCCCCAAAAAAACCCGCCCGACCTTTTTTTGTTCTGGGGGGGGGGCCCCAGTTTGGAGGGCTTCCATTTTAAATTGAGTTGGGGTTTTTGAAATCACTCCCGCCCCACATGTACCCTAAGTCCCCGGGCTTTTTCCCCATCCCTATGGCCGACTTGTTTGGGGTTAACCGGAAACCCCCCCCCCTTAATGCCCCCAGGACGCCAAACCTTAGACAGTTTGACTTTCCCATCCTGACTAAAAATGACTATGCCCACCAGATGGGGCTCCCGCATTTTTCCTGTGGGGACTCAAAAACCCCGGCCCCAAGGCCCTCGGGAAATTTTGGCCGGGGCTCCCTTTTAAAAGCCAAAAGGCATCCGGACATACTGGAAAAAAAAAAAAAACCTTCAGGTGGAGAAGGCTGTTTTCCCCCTAGCCTCCTTTGAAAAAGGGAAAACGCCAAAAAACCCCTTTGTAAGATCCAGGTTGTGATATATCGAGCGGGAAACCCCATCTCTCTAAAATTTTCATCTCCCCGGGGCATGGGGTAACATCCCCCTTAGACACCTCTTCATTTTTACGATAGTCTTTAACAAAAACCCAAATTTCCCCATTGGTTTTTTCGGGACGAGGACTATGGGACTAAAAACCCCCCCATTTTTTTGATTCCTCGATTACCCCAAAGGGCCAACATCCTTTGGACCTTTTCGCAATGATTCCCGTGCGACCTCGAGCACCCTAAAAGGGTTTTAAATTGACTCTTACCTGGGGGTCAGTGTTTATCTCATCTCGCCCAACGTGGTTCGACCTGGGGATTCTGAAAATAAATCCTATTCGTAAAAGCAACTTTTTTAAAACTGCTGCTTCGAATGGGCCCCGGGGTCTCGCCACTTTGCCCTCCTCAATGGGCTGGCGTTCGTTGGGCCACAGCCGGGGGGCCCTTCCTGGGGGGTCCCTATTTTTCCCTTTTTTCAACAGTTTTTTTTTTTTAAAACCATGTTTAACATTTGGTAGGGTTTCCCTTCCTCCTGCCGGGTTTGGTGTCCCCCGTAATTCCCCTTCGCTCCCCTTTTTCAACTACCTCATAGGGCCCCCTTCCCTTTTGTGAAAAACTTTTTTTCTACGGTGGGTCCCCAGCACCAGAACCTCGGTCCCCCGGGGTTTAAAACTGCCTAAAGGGGGGCTACCTATTATAGCCCCTTTCCCTGGGCCTCCTGAGCCTGAAGGAAAATTGCCCCCTTCACAATCGGCTCCACCTGGGCTATCCTCCCCCCCTGCATCTGGAGATATGTTTCAAATTACACTCTTAAACGGATTTGACCCCCCCTTCCCAGGTCCCCCTTGGCAACATCCACAACCCCCCGGGGTGTCTGCCATAAAAACAACTCAAATTGGGGGAAAAAACCCATGGAAAGCTTTTTGGGGGACCTCCCGATGGAAAACAGCAGATAAGGGGAGTAGATAATCCCCCTTTTCCCACCATACCCCTTTTTTCCCCAAATTTTCGTTTTTAAAAAAATAGCCCTTTAGGGGCCCCTTTTTAAAACGTTCGACCAAACCGTCTGCTGTTGGGGATAAACAGAGGGCGGGGCGGGTAACTTTTTAAAACTTTACAGAGGTCCCGCATCACCCCGACATGAACGGGTCCCCTAAACAAATCAGAATTTTCCCTTTGGTAAACCCAACCCTGGAAAACACTTTAAACAACCCTTGGCTAGCCTTTGGAAAGGGAATTAAATTTTTGATGGGGGCTGCCTCGGGACCCGGGTTTTCCCTAATCGACCACGACCAAAGGTAACTGATTCCCCCTTTGGGGGGGAACCCTTTAACCCGGGGTCCCAACCAAATCCATTTGGGAATTCTAAACAAAAGGCAAACCCAAAAATCGGAAAATGGTATCAGGGGGGGTGCGGAAGTGGGGTACCGGGGAAAGGGATCAGGCATACGGGGCAGGACCAAAAAAAAAATTTTGCGGCCCCGTCCCTTTCAGGCCCCCGCCAAAAAAGAATCTCGAAGGATCCTTTCCCCGGGGCTTTCTTTTTGACCCCCAAAAGTCCCCCTAAAAAAGTGGGAAGGCCAGGTTTCCCCCTTTACCATCTTCCCGGTTGGGGTTTTGGCACCACGGGGTTTTTCACCCACTCACCCGACTTTTTGGGCCCCCCGATATAAACAGGGCCCCCGTTCATGGCAAAATGGGGGAAACCCTTTTTTTTCCCCCCCGGGCCCCCTGGGGTACCCATTTACTACCACCCCCCCCCCAACCCACTTTTTTGGGGCCCCTCTCAAGGTCTCATCCCCGGGGTTTTTCAGACCCAAATTTTTCCCGAGACACCTCTAAAATCGGGGGAAATGCCCCCCGTCAGGGTTTTTCCCCCTCATTTTCCCCAAATTTAAAACAGAAAAGGGAAAAATTTTGGGTTAAACCCCCTGGGGGTCGGTCCCCGACGGGTGACCGCCCCGGGTGTAGGGGCTCCGAGTAAGCGAGGGGTTCCCTGGTAGGGGCCCTTCCCAGAGAGGCCCAGAAAAATGGGAAAAACCCGCCCCATTAAAAACTTTTAAAATTTTAAATCCGGAAAACCCCCCCAACCCGGTGGGACCCGAACCCCCTTTTCTCTGTTTTTCCCTGGTTCCCCCCTGGGCCACTGGGGAACCCCTTTTGTTCCCCCATGAATACAGGTAACACCCCATTTTTTTTCCCCCCTGGGAAACAAATCAAGTGTAATAAAGGCGGAGAGGGGCGTTACCAGACCCCCCCATCCAATAGTCCGCACCAAAAACCCCCAATGACCGTAAGTTGGCAGAACCCGGGAAACCCCTTTCCGTGCAGGGGACCGCGCCCCATGCGGTTGGCAAACCGCGAAGAACCCCCGTCCTTTCATAGTCCATGGGGTTTTGTAGTATGGGGCCCAAACCCCCCCCGGGAAAAAACCCCATGTCCCGGGGCATGGCAAACCCAACAAAACCCCCTCCCCCGGGGTCCCCCTTTTCTTTTGCGGGTTCTGGTACCACCCCCCCCTTTAGGGCGACTCTGCTGAAGACCCCAAATGTCCTTTTTCTCCGAGTCTTTTTGGCTTTCCCCGTAATGGACTTTCGAACCCCTGCAGGGCCCTCCCGGGGGTTCTCCGGGGCCCCCGTGTGAAATCGTCTAAACCCAAACTCACCAGGCCTTTTCGACTAAATGTGGGTCCCCTTGGGGGCCCCCCCAGGTCTGGGTAGGTCTTGGCAGGGAATTTTAAAGAACCATCCCGGACCCACTTTTGTCCACCATCTGAGCCGGGTTTTCATACTTCCGGCTGTAGCCATTTTTTCACCAGATGAAATAAAAAACAAACCTGGGAAACCCGGTAGGCTTTTTTCCTAAAGAAAGGGCCAAAGGGGGGAAAACCCCCGGGCCCCCTACCGCCATGGTAAACCCCAAGTCGTGCCAGGATTTCTGCTTTCAACTTTTTGGGTATTCATTAGCATCCAAAAAAGGAAAAAAGGGTAAAAAACACAAAAAGCCTTTCCGGGGGGGTCCCCGGGGTTTGAAATGGGCTAAGAACCCCCCGCCCATTTACCCGGTTTGGTTTGCTGTTTTTTGGTGGGGCCCAAACCCCCAAACCCATGAGGTAGTTTTCGATTTTTTTCCCCCATGTCATTTTTTAAAAGCTTTCCCCACACCCTTCGGGGATTAAAATTTTCGTCACTATTTACGGAGGCCCCCGGGGTTTTTCCCCGCTGAGGGGCCCCCAGGCTTTTATAGAGCTTGCCCGTTGCAAACGCCATGAGCTGGGTGCGCACTTGTAGAGCCTCTTTTTGGGGCCCGCTGCTTTTGGCCCCTGGCTTGCTGCTGGGCCTGCATAACCCCTTTTTGGAAAGGGTGATTTAAAATGGAGATCTCAGTTGCAACCTTAACCCCCGGACATTACTATGTCCCAACAACAACAAAAAAAAAAAAAAAACCCAACAGCCACACAGTCTCTTCAGGCAAAAACCGTGTCCCCTTATTAAGAGCAAACTTTAAGGGTTTTTGACCCTTTTAAAAGTCGCTCCTTACTTTTTAAACACTGTTGTAAACAAACACAAAACCCTTTCCAAGATGCCCATTGGCCCTACCTTTTCCCCCAAATTTTAAGGGGTCAAACTCGGGTATTGGTTTAGACAACCAGTCCTTTTGATCCCGTTCAGCGCAAACCCGGCCCTTTATTTTTAGCCTTTTAAAAAGACAGCAACATAAAACGTGGGGTTACCCTCAGCCAAAAATGAAGGAAACAAAACGGTCTTACACAGTCCCCTGTGGGACACTTTCAGTCCTGTTTCCCAAAAAAGCCCCCAGGCCCTTTTTTTGTCTCCAGCCCGAACTGGCGGTAGTCTGTTTCCTGGGAACTCTGTAAACAACCCCCTCAGAACCTCCCAGCATCACAGACAAAAACAAACCCCCACCACCTGATCTCCAGGGTTACATAAAACCCAAAACCCCAAAAACTGGCCTTAACCCTGAAGGGTTTTGGGGGCAGTCCCCCCACCCCCAACCCTAAAGACTGGGTTCCGTGAAAACCAGACACAGACCATTTGGGTCTGCAAAACAACTAACAAAAACTATTCAGCAACCAAACGCTGCTGACACCCCCGAAATTACAGGGGTTTTTACCTCACCAGCCAGGGTCCTTTGGGTTTTACACATATCTCCCGGTCCGCCACAATCCCCTTTTGGGCCTCTTACAAAAAAAAAAATATATATATATATATATAATATATATAAAATATTAAAAAATAAAAAACACAAACAAACCAACACCACACACCCCACAACCAACGAGGGTAGAATATTTAGAAATAAGGGGAGAAAAGACATTTAAAAAGACAAGAGTCCCGACCTTAAAGGAAGGGATTTTTTGATCAAGGGCCCCTTCCCAAACCCCTAAATTTCTTTTAAAATTGATGCTGTTTTGAAAGTGCTGGGCCCCCCAAGGGTTTTCCCCCTTCATGAAAACATCTACATCCTGTGATCCCCATGAAAACCCAAAATTTAAAGGTTTTTTGTTTTCTTGGTGTCATATTGCCCATGGTTACATAAAGGTAGAAGCCAGCAATTGGCCTGATCATTGTTGTAGTCATGGTCAATGACATGGTACTGCATGACATTCCGAAAGGGGGGGCCCCGTGATTTCATTATAAAGGGGAATGATTACTTGCTGCATCCCCTTCTTTGGAAGGGGCCGTGATGGGGTCCATTGTATCTGGTTAACAGGAGCCACTTACAGTTGTTAAAATTACTAATCATTAGCGACAAGAAAATTGATCCCTTGATTTGCATTCATTTGGTGAACCACCAGCCATTAGTATACAGCGAGTGACTTGATTTGTTCAGCTTTTCACTCACGCTGTATACTAAAGGACGCTTAACTGCAAATCAATTACTTATCATCTCCATCTTGCTCCTGCTTCCATCCCTTGTAAGTACACACCATTACTGCAATAGAAAAGGTGTGAAACTGCGGCAAATCCACATTAGATGTTGTAAGACTGAACAAATGTGTGGTTTTAAGTGAGTGAATATATATATTTTTTTAATTCTGCTCACTACAATGGCATATCTGTATATGGTTGACAAAAAAGCTTCTACCATACCTGCCAACAATCTGGATTTTTGCTGGACTGCCCCATAAAAGGTGGCAGGCAGTAATCTAAAATGCATTTAAGGGGTTGTCTAGTTATTTTTTTAGCATACTGTTGCCCGATTAAAATAAAAAAAAAGTTGTACTCACTCTCAACTGGTCTTGTTTCTTCCGGTCTTGATCCAAACAGAACGTTACCACTGCAGCCGCTAATTGGCTGCAGCAGTCACATGCCATTGGCTGATGTCACCATTTAGAGCGCTTACTTCTGAAAGGTGATGTCAGCAAATAGCATGTGACTGCTGTAGCCAATCAGCGGCTGTAGTAGTGATGTCCCGTTCGGATCAAGACCAGAAGAAAACAGAAGACTGAAGGAGAGTGAGGATGGCGCAGATCCAATGTGAGAGGAAAGGTACGTATAACTTTTTATTTTAAAAGGGCAGTAGTATTTTCCTAAAAAAAAAGTCAAAAAAGGGTTAGCCGGACAACCCCTTTAAAAGGGGGCATATCTAGTTTTGTGAACGTCTTAATGTCCTTAAAGGGGTTTTGCCATAATCTAATCTTAACGTGGGATCCTCCAAAATGGGTATTTAATCACTTTTCTAAATATATGTCATCAAAAAAAGTGAAGCCTCTGAGAGCTACAGCCTGAGTTACATGACCTTGGTTTCCTGACAGTTTACATTAGTAATAACCAGGAGCTGACAGGAGCTGATCTGGCTGCGCTTGCATTGTTTGCACTTCTTATCTGATGGCAGGGAACATGAACTAGCTTTAAAGGGACTGGGGAGAAAGATCCTGTATCTGTTGTATAGAGAATCCACTGGTTGTAATGTAATTATCTGAGTAAACATGCAGACCCTCCCTGGCTCTCTGCTCAGCCCTCTGCAGCGTTCGTGAAGGAATGAAAGAAGGCTAACTGCTGAACTTATCTTCTCTCCTGAGCAAATAAGAGGGAGAAATAAAACTCGTATAGCATGTGCACAATACAGTTCTCCTCTGTGCATTAGCAACTACTCACCTACAGAGACTGAGTATCAGGAGCGTGCATGGGAGGTGGAGTGATGACATCACAAAGGAGGTACTTTTTTTTTTAAACACAGAAACACAACGCCCCTTTTTCAAGCCTCAAGAGGGAAGTATCAGCCTGTTAGGTGAGGAACTTACTTCTTGGCATAACCCCTTTAATGTTCTGCAACCTGGGATTGAAATGTTGGGAAGTTTTAAAATTATTTCAATTTTATATTCGATTCTGGGAAAATTCGGTTACAACAGGTCTTTTAGACCTCTATACTCTGCATGGTATGTCTGCTTATCTATGTTGTCATAAAGAAGTGAGGATGTATCTGGGCAGATAAGGCAATCAGGTGCCTCCAAAAGTTGGGTGGCAATGCGTGTGGGCTCTCTACCTGCAGCCATATCAATAGTCACCCAGCGTTTCTAAAAACATATAAAACTAAGAAATGGATAGAACTTTAAAAACTTGACTAGAAATTTTTGATTTTGGAATTGCTCTTAAATGGTCATACAAAACCTTTTTTCTTTCTGCAGGATCCCTGTGGTGACCATGTGATGGGGCTGTTACCGTGATGGCATTGCATAAGGACAGCTTGGAATGACACAGTGGGTGAATCTATAATAATTTTTAAAAAAAAGGAACGGACTTGACAGCAGGCAGTGGTACAAAACCCCACATTTCTTAAACCTCTGCACCCCCCAAAAAAAGTGTGTGGGAAGAGAGGAGTGTCAGAAGAAGAGACCGGTCAATGAAGGATGACCTCACCTAGCCAGGAGTAGCCCCTACCCTTCAGCCATAGGGCTGTATGTTTATTTATAATACATGTATGTATGCATGGGCGCACATAACTAGTGATCCGGGGCTGCCCATGGACAAGACCCATGATGCCCTGCGGCATTGTGACAGAACATATATGTAATAATACTGTTCTATATATTTCTATATCTATGTACGTATGACAGCATGTATGACTGTTAACATGTGATCACTAAGGGCTTAACCCCCCACGTATGTGCTGTGAATGTCTTCATCTGCACCAATATTATATTCTAGTTTCCACTCATCTTCAGGGTTTTGATCACAGTTTTATTTTTAATAAAAGTAATTTTAAGTGTAACACGTAGATTGTGGTGACGGCTTCTCTCTGGTTATATCAGTACACACCAATGCCACCCGTGCGGCTCTGCTTGCACCTCAGACGATTCAGCCTCCGTGTCCGCTTCCCACAGATCCTCCTCTGAAAAAGAGCATCGTCACAGCTGAATGTACAGTAAGCCAAGAATATGACACATCAACACAACTTGATGATAAATATGGGTGCCCCGTAGATTTTGTGTGCAGGGAAGTCGAGTCACCATCATAGTTAAACACCTGGCAATCATTGGGAAGAAAGTGAGAGGTCACTGAGCACAATGGGGACATGCTATCTGAGCTGTACAGTCTAGTAATAAAGAGTTGAAGGGGTTGTCTGGTATACTTTTAATTAAAGGGGTTGTCTCACTACAATTATTGCTTTTTATGTTAAAGATCCTGCAAAAACAAGTCACTTTGTAATATTTGTCCATTAACAGTGTCCTACCTATTCTGAGATATCCCCTCTTGTATGGGCTGCATCAGCTCCTCAGGTCGCTGTAGCTACAGACCTGTTTGATCTCTCCTGATAGGCTGCTAGCACTGGTTGCTATAGCTACAGACCTGGCTACTACTGCAGCCTAGTAGAAGCCAGTAAACATGCCCCTGAATTCAAAATGAAACCAAGAAAACAGGACAAATCAATCTAGTGAGACAACCCCTTTAACATAAAGAGGCTGCTGGTGCCACTGTCTGCCGTTTCCGGGTTCTTCGTTTTGCCTCCGGCTGCTGTGGTTGGCTCATTGCCTGACATTACCTTTTGAAAGTGAATGGCTCCAAGCGATGACATAATTAACGGCATGTGACCGCTGCAGACAATTAATAACCTACAGTTATATATTGGCTACACAGAGTATATAAGAAAGTGTATGTAATAACAACAATAGTAACTACAGATAACATACACCAAAACACATTAAATACATTTTATTAACACATAATTATAAATATATTACCAGACTTGCATGCACTTCAAAATACAAAAAGGGTAAAAAAGGAAATGTGCATAGGTGGTATCTACCACATGCCTACAGTAGTAAACCAGCGAGCACAAATATTAACCTGCATACATAAATGGTAACATACAGAGAAGCAGAAATGAAGTGATAAAAAATATAAAGGTAAGAAATACAGAACTTATGTCTGTATCTCTTGCCTAACAAAATCTTATCATAGAAGCCCTGAATGATATCTGTTTTATACCTCAAAGACACACTTGTGGAGTAAGTATTCTTGGGAAGTTAACGTGGCTGTTAAAGGGGTTGTCTCACTACATCGATTTAGCTTACCTCAGTCCTGTTTTCTCAGTTTCATTTTTGAATTCAGTGTTTACTGGCTTCTACTGGCTAAAATTGGCCTGCAGTGATGAGCTGCTGAAGCATTAGGTCTGTAACTATAGCGACCAGCACTGGTAGCCTCAGGAGAGATTGAACAGGTCTGTAGCTATAGCGACCTGAGGAGCTGATGCAGCCCATACAAGAGGGGATAGTTAGGAATGAGTAGGACACTATTAATGGATACATGTTGCAGAGTGACTTATTTTTGCAAGATCCTTAAAATAAAAAGCAATCCTTGTAGTGAGACAACCCCTTTAAGAAAATGAAGAATCTTGAACCAAAAGGGCAGAATTTGATGTACTGTAGATTTTCCTAATGTGTTGTAGTTGAACCCCTAAACGACAACCCCTATACATGTATGATGGATGTGCACAGGTGCAGAAGCTGAGCAAGCTGCACATATGGCAGGTGCTGAGTATATTACACAGCTGCCAGCAGCGGCCAGGATTGGAGACTTGCTATATCTACAAGGGGTTAACAGTAGTATTTTCTATTCAGAAATTTTACTTGGATTAAGAAGTTTTGGAAACTCATAACTGTTTCAGAATTAAAGTCCTCAAGCTTCTGGTCAGCAGAAGATAAATCAAGTATATCAGCCCATGTGAAGTAGGATTTGTCAAAGTGCTTAGAGACAATGGTTTAAAGCAGAACATAGGTAGTAGTCAGAGATGTTAAGATGATCCTCCAATATAGAAGATGTGAGGGAGACATGCAAAGTTCCAAGTAGCAGTAAATGTCCGGGCTCCTGAGTTGGTCATTATAGTCTCTAGCATCTTAAACAGCAAAGCACAATCCCATTAGTGTTGTAGTAAGTACAGTTTTCACCATGACTTATATACATGACCTACAGTAAATATTTTGTGCAAACACATTTTTTTGGGCAAATACCAATAAAAGAAGACATGGTGACCATTGTAGTGAAAACTGTCTTTACTAAGACGCTAATAGGATTGTGCTGTGTGGTTGAAGGTACGAAAGATTAGAGTGACCAACTTGGGGACTGCACATTTGCTGGAACGCATTACACTCTCACTTGGAGAAGGAAGCTTCTGAAGCGGATGGATGCATACTAGAAACACATATCTTTTGGAGCCTTTTTATCTTCACTGCATTGCAATAAGGTGAGCACCTTTTGACTGGCCTCAATATTTGCATGGAGTGTATATGATATTATACTAAGGGAGCACTTCTATACCTTTTTAGCTTTCAGTAAGGTTCCAAATGGGGCATGGAGGTCAAGATGGAGGAGGAGATGGAAAAAAAAGCTTTATAGACTTCACATCTTCCCTGAACATGTTAAAGGAGGGAAACCATTATTGCCCAAAAAATTGACATCAAAAACTTCACTACTATCTCTGCCCACAATTTCATCCCAGTGAGGCTATATAAATAAGCTAGGGGAGGCTAAACCAAAGAGAGATCCAAAGTGGAAACTAGACTCATCTATGATACAGCTGTCTCTGTGGTACAGGTTTTTAGGCCCTCTCAGGCACCAGTTCCCAGGTGTCACTGCTATCTCTCTACCCAGGGGGGCGGAAGATTCAGCCCAGGGACAGAAATCATTTGGTCCCTTCCTGCACTCAATGTCAATGCATGCGCTTTAGCAGATCTTGCCCAAGCTGTTGTTCTCTGATTTTCTTTAGCGCATACGCTGGCCTTCGATGTCTCAGAGTCAGCAAACAAGTGCCAGGAACTACAAACATATCAGTAACATCTCTACGCCAAGCAATTTCTGCCCCAATATGCTAATGTGCATTGAAGGAGAAAGGGCATAGACATCACTCTATTGGGGAACGGAAATTTTGGCACATTGCATCCAAACTCAGGAGCGGTGGGCATCCAGGACTTCCTGGATGGATGAGATTTTCTGATGACGTTCTCGTCCTTCAGCAATCTACATCTGAGACTGTGCTGATCAGTAAGCAGTTTTAGCCATCACATTAGGGCTGAGTTCATTATCATTATACATTGGCCGAAATACAGCAGGCTAATATTTAACTCGCAAAAAGACAAGCACTAGAGTGCTTGAAAGATTCCCTGCACAGAAATCACCCTAGTAAAAAACATAACTTTTATTACCTAGTAAATATATAAAAACAGTCCCTAAAACATTAATGATAAAACCAAAATACTGAAGGATATATGTACTTCCAATCTTCCAGATGATTGCTTTACTAAGGATGAATATAGATCACGCAAAAAGATTCTAAGGCACATTTATCAAGGCAGTTGCAGCAGAGTTCTGGTGCAATTTGTGACCAAAAATATAGTCATGCCTGCTATTACACCACATTGATTAGGTTTTTTAGACAGTTTCTAGACACTTCCATGCTTTATTTGACAAAAAGGAGTGCGACCTTGGTAACTTTTGCTTCAGTTAGTGGCATAAAGTTCTCCAACTTAAAAATGGTAAAGTTAGACTAAACAGTTCTAACATGCGTCACATTTGTCAACACTATTGTAAGACTGTCTAGTCTAACTTTACACTACGGCTCGGTTCACAGGGTGTATTTGCTGGGCGTAATTACGCCCTGTAGTTACGCCGTGTGGCCGGAGGCGGGGCGGGAGCGGGGGAGTGAGCGGGGGGCTGGGCACCTCGCTGGCCCATAGACTTACATGACCAGCGGCGCGTATACGCCGCTAGTAATTCACATGTGACTTATCTCCCCCCTCGGCGTATTCGCCGAGCAGGGAGAGGAGACGTAATCCATAGTTCTCTATGAGAACTGTGGATTACCGTAATGACTTGGACGTATTCCAGCCGTAATTTGCGCACTCCGGCGCGTAATTACGGACTGAAACACGTCCTATTTTAAGCCGTGTGAACATAGCCTAAGAGTTAGACAGTGTTAGGTAGTGGTCAAGTCAACTATGATATAGGTATTCACATAATGCAGGAGATATGCACATATAATAATCATCCTTTACGCTCTCTCCTCTCACTTTGCCTAAAAGCAGGGACATTGCCCTGAAAAGGGCGGCCCCACTTATTGATGACTAGCAAGATACATGATCATTTTCTGATTATGCAGCACAAACCCCATGTACCGTATGTACTTGAGTATAAGCCGAGTTCTTCAGCACAAAAAAAGCGCTGAAAAATCTGTCCCCGGCTTCTACTCGAGTCACTGTCGGCGCTTGGGCCGGCAGGGACACTTCAGCTATATGTGACTCCTCAGGGAGTGCATATAGGTGAATGCCGAGTCAGCCGACAACGTTCGGGCGCTGCCGTGGCCCGGCGCTGTCGGCGATCTCTTCCCCTGTATGCGACTCCTCTGGGAGCACATACAGGTGAAGATACCACAGCAGAGCAGAGAGCGAGCGCTCCCTGCTCCGCAGTGGACTCCGGACAGCCGCAGACTTGCAGCTGTCCGGAGTTTCCGACACAGGTAGTGTGCTATGTCATCACACTGCCTGCGCGGCCTGATGACATCACACCACCTGTGCCAGAAGACGGAGCGCCCGGGAGTCAGAGCAGCGAGGGAGAGAGGTAAGTACTTGTATTTTTTTTTTATTATTTTTTTTAAACCCTGCCAGAACCTGTCTATGGGGGACATTAAACTCCCTATGGGACATTAAACTGCCTATGGGGGACATATACCTGCCTATGGGGGGACATTAAACAGCCTATACCTGACTATGTAATTTTATTGGTATCCAATTTTATTTAAAAAATAAAAATGGATACCAATAAAATTATATCACAGTAGCTGCTGCAATTCCCTTGAGTCAATAAGTTTTCCCAGTTTTCTGTGGCAAGAGTCTCGGCTTATACTCGAGTATATACGATATATAGCATAGTTGCCAACTTTTGAAAATGAAAAGGCAGGAGATCCTAGTGGGCGGCGCGCGTAGCGCGCCTCGGCAATAATTTGCATGGACACGCCCATCTTGTTGGTATGCCACGCCCCTTCAAAAAGCCACACCCACTCCACCTAACTGCATAACGGCTTTGGAAGAAAGCCAGGTAGATGCCCTTGTAGCCAGGTAGTAACCCCCCATAAGCAGGTAGTGCCCCTTACAGGCAGGTAGATGCCCCCTTGTAGCCAAGTAGATGCCCCCTCTGTAGCCAGGTAGATGTCCCCTCTGTTGCCAGGTAGTGCCCCCTCTGTTGCCAGGTAGATGCCCCCTCTGTTGCCAGGTAGTGCCCCCTCTGTTGCCAGGTAGATGTCCCCTCTGTTGCCAGGTAGTGCCCCCTCTGTTGCCAGGTAGATGTCCCCATTGTTGCCAGGTAGATGCCCCCTCTGTTGCCAGGTAGTGCCCCCATTGTTGCCAGGTAGATGCCCCCTCTGTTGCCAGGTAGATGTCCCCTCTGTTGCCAGGTAGATGTCCCCATTGTTGCCAGGTAGTGCCCCCTCTGTTGCCAAGTAGATGTCCCCTCTGTTGCCAGGTAGATGTCCCCTCTGTTGCCAGGTAGATGTCCCCATTGTTGCCAGGCAGAGCCCCCCATATAGCTAATAAAAATAAAATAATAAAATCCACTTACCTCACCAGGCTCCTGCAGCACGGCCGCTCCGGACGATCTCCTCAGCGGCGCAGGGGGAAGTGAGAGCAGCCGCGCGTCACTCCCCTGCAGCCGCGCGTCACTTCCCCTGCGCCGCTGACCTGTATGTGCGGCGCACACACCGGCGCCGGACATACAGGGGGAGGAGGGAGGAGAGGAACGATCCCTCCTGCCTCCTCCCTGCACAGCGAGACTCCGGGCGGGTGAAGCGGGCGCAGCGGCCGCTTCACCCGCCTGTAGGAGCGGCCCGGCGGCGCCAGAGTAGCGCACTAGCGCTACTCTGTCGCCGCGGCCATTTAAAGAGCCCCCGCCGCCTGCTGGCGGCGGGAGGAATGCCAACTCCCCCGGGAGGGCGGGAGGGGACCCCAAATAGCGGGACCCCCCGCCAAAAACGGGAGAGTTGGCATGTAGGGTATATAGTAATATAGGAATATGATATAATCATAATGGCTTTGAGACCCTGGCTAAAGGATTCTTCAATATTTTAGTTTTTTCATGGATAGTTTTGGGACTATGTTAGATGTAGGTATCTGCTGTATCTGTTGCAATCATTGTGGATTTGAGACCCTGGAGATATGATCTTTCAATATTTTAATTTTGTCATTGATAATTTTGGAACTATATTTTAGATTTATGCAGTGCCGTACCTAGAATTCATAGGGCCCCGTAGCAAAATGAGTAGGGGCCCCACTGCCTAATGACAATAAACCAAAACAGCAGTAATAAGTATAAATGATACCGCCATATATTGGGTAACCGACATAGTAGTACTGAAGAGCAGAAAACCACCTACTACTTGGTCCGTATAAAAAGAAACAATGTTGGAGCCCCCTCAACCTCTGGGACCCATAGCAGTCACTATGGCTGCTATGGCTATAATTATGCCCATGGATGTAGGTATCTGCTGCATGTGTCGTTATCATAGTAGCTTTGAGACTCTGGATATATGATCCTTGAATATTTTGGTTTTATCATGGATAATTTTGGGGCTATATTCTTAGGTAATAAAAGTTATGTTTTATACCATATTAATTTTTAAGTTAATAATTTTGCAAGGCCCACAAATGATGTTATAAATATCCAAATGGCTCTTGGCAGAAAATACATTCCCTATCCCTGCTTTACAGCTACACCAAGATTTTGTGGGCAATTACACACATACAGATGACTAGATTAATAAATATCGGAAGCATAGATATTGTGGCCAATAAGCCCTCAGCCAAAATGGCTGATAACTGGGAACAATAATTTGTCTTCACCTACACAGCAAATGAAGACTTCAGAGCTATGATTCTCAGAGGATATCCAAGACCATTTAGAGATTCCGCCAAAGGCAGATTAGAGGAGTGCATCAGATGGGCCTCTGTAGGCATTAAAAAAACATGTTTCCACTGCTTGCCGGACAATTTGCACATTAAGGATATTTTTCTCTGCTACTTTCTGCTGGAATTAGTATTAATTTGTTCCTATGAGTCAGTTTTATGTGGAAATTGTGGTTATAAGATATAAGTGTTCACAAATTACTTTGCTGAAAATTCAACACCAGTGAACAAATGAAACGTGAAATTTAGTGCAAACTAAACTAGTGTTAATGATTTTATAGGTGGCTTCGACTGCGACTGGGCACAGGGCGTGAGAAGAGACTAGAGGGCACTGTGCAAATTTTGCTATGGGAATTCCATTAGCAGAATGTCAGGACCCCACACATAGATAATAAGTGACAAACACATTTATTCACAAGTACACAGGATCTGATACATACACACTTGTACACGGCTCCTATCAGACCACCAATGGTGGCACTGGGCCTGGATTTCAATGTAGAGCACCAAACCCTGCCTAAAGGGAATATGTCATCAAAAAATGACCTATTGTTCAAATCATATTTTTATGTTAAACACAGATTTTAAGAATTTTTTTTTCATATCACCATGAATATTTTTAAAAAATCCTGAAATCCTGCAGTTTTTAGATAGATTTGTAGATAAAAATTTTCAGTATCTCATGTAAGATGGCGGCCCCCATAATCATATACAGACAACAGAAAATGAAATGAAAAAAAAAACTACAATCAGAAAACTAAAACAGCTAAGGAGAAAAGAATATATATTAGTATCTCATTTTAATTAGTAAAAAAAAATATTGGTGATAGATTGTCTTTAAAGTGGTTGTCTCATCGTGAAAACCCCTTATTGATGAGCTGATCTATTCTCATGGATTTAGCTTCTAATATCCCTATAGATCAGATATGATCACAATAGAAGTGGCAACCATTTATATGTTTCTCCCTGAGAAGTAGCATTACATTGAGATATTCACCTCAATGGTCCTGACCCACCAGAAAGAGAGGCACTGATGGTGGTGGCTGTCTCCGTCCTGTCTACTAGAGAGTGCAGGATAGCCGCTCTATGAAGTCTGTATGCTTCTGATGCCATTTTAGTGAGATAATGTTAACCCCTTAGTGCCCTAAATGAAAAAGCATGAGGACAGACTGGAGATGAAATAAGCCTCTCTCATGTTCTGATTTCTGAATTGGGAATCGGGTTGGTTTCCATTTCCCAGCAATGCAAAAGTGGCCTTCCTCAATACAACTATAGACAAAATGGCGGATCCCGGCACACGTGGAATCAAGGACGCCTGAGGTTGTGGCGAATGGAAACTGTTTATTGTCTAAAAAAGCAAAGGGTTTATCCTTCGCTTGATTAAAACAAACTTAAAAGCCTACCGCGTTTCGCACCTTCTTTCACAGGCGCTTCATCAGAGGCATCAGATACTGCCTCTGATGAAGTGCCTGTGAAAGAAGGTGCGAAACGCGTTAGGCTTTTAAGTTTGTTTTAATCAAGCGAAGGATAAACCCTTTGCTTTTTTAGACAATAAACAGTTTTCCTTCGCCAAAACCTCTGGCGTCCTTGATTCCACGTGCGCCGGGATCCGCCATTTTGTCTATAGTTGTATCCGTTTCAGAGGAACTCCGCCACTGAAGGAACCGTAGCTGCCGTGTTAAAGGGCTACGGTGCAAAAAAGCCCTGCAGGTGCCTATGAGCATTGTGCCTCTATAATATATGCACAACCCTACTCGGTGAGTGAATCTTCTACTCCCACCCCTTATATTGTTTAAACATATTTCACGATTGTGCGCCCCCTTTTCTCCTTTTTTCTTTTCTACATATGGCCTTCCTCAATGACAGACAAGTCATTATATTAAATGAGACCTTATAGAAGAAGTATGAATGATTCTTTACTGTTTATAACCCCACAGCTGTGCTTGAGGTAGTAACTGGATGCTGCTGTGTCCCAACGGAGAAAAAAAAAACTCCATTTATAATACTGATGACTTAAAGGGAATGTGTCATAAAAAAATGAGTCATTGTTTAAGTCCCAATTTTATGTTAAACACATTTTTTAGGGATTTTTGGGTTGTTGTTTTTTTTTTATTTGCATATCACTTTCAATATTTTTTTTAATAATTCTTAAGTCTTGCAGTTTTTACTTTGGCCACTAGGCCTTGTTTGCACTGCTTTAACAGCAGTCAGAGATGCTTTACAGTAGCTTCATGCACATAGACTGACTCAGACTGACAGTCCCATTCACTTCTATAGGAGAGTTTTCTAGTCATGCTCTGTGACCTGGGAAGAAATCAGTGTGCAGGGAGGTGAAAGGGTGAACTGTGACATCTCCTCTTGTGACTGGTGGATCCTGTGTTATCTATTCACACTGGTGTCTCCTTTTAGTTGACCCTCTTTGTGCTGAGAATGAGCAGACAACTAAGAATATTTCTCTACAGAACAGGAAGTGTCAGACTGTTATTAGACTTAGTGGCCAAAGTGAAAACTGCAGGATTTAAGAATTATTAAAGAATATTGAAAGTGATATGGAAAATTAAAAAAAATATATAACCAAAAATTCTTAAAAAATGTGTTTAACATAAAAACATGAGTTAAACAATAAGTCATTTTTGATGACACATGCCGTTTAAGTGTCAGAGGGGCCTTTAAGCCACCTCTGGCAATAGAATCTGGATGCCAGAGGTAGAATGCCAGGAAGGATGAAGACATTGCAAAGGATGGTGATCTTAATTTCCACAAAACATATACGAAAACACTGCACCTGACAGATTTCAGCTGTTATCAGACTGTCTCAGTAGTGCAGCCTCAGGCTCTGGACCTGTGACTTCAAGAGATTAAAACTCAAAATAGAAGATATTATAAAACATTACATATGTTCTCCTTGATGTGGCAAGATCCACATATGAGACCTAAGATAAATGCTTAGCTTCCTTAAGTGCTGCGGAATATGTTGGCGCTATATAAATAAAGATTACTATTATTATTATTATTTCTTACCTTCATCTTCTGATTCACTGTCTGGAGCAGGAAGTAGAAAGCCTGGACAGAACTGAACCTGCACAGCCGATCTAAGACACATAAAAAGAACGGAGTTATGTCACACATGGCCGGTGTCATGAAGGTTGCATCAATCTATGGTTTATGCCATAAAAACTTAGGTACATATTTTACACTGATAACGTCCTATAGTCACATCCAGATCTGCATCAAGAGTTCTATTAGTTTCATTATTGATCAGTGCTGCCTCATACTGGTTTGGCATCTGAACAAAGCATACTCTGCTCTGCCGTATGGTGGACAATGAACTACAATTCCTTAAATGCAATATAACTGAGTGCTGTACTTAAAGGGGTTTTATTGCTACAAAGATCATGTCTCAGATTATGGGGAAAGTAAAAATAAGCACTTTTGTAATTGGTTTGCATTACCTCAGTCACTTGGTTTAGCAGATATGAGCTTTTCTGTAAATCTGTATTCTGTCTCTGCTGCTGCTGGTCGGGACACGCCCCCTGGCCGGATCCCGCCCCCTCCCCGACACAGCTCCTGCACTGTGATTGGCTGGCTAACATTTAATTCAGCCGGTTGGGATACGCCCCGAGACAGGAAACGCCCCAGCCACGCCCCCTGCACTGTGCTTGGCTGCCTGCACACTCTGTGTTTTCTCCCCTCTGAGCTGTTAAAATCAATAGTGAAACCCAGGTCTGCTGCCTCTATACACATCTCCCAGCTCTAGGGTGAATGATCTGGGCAATTACTGGCTGTTTAAGTCACAGATCCCCTCACATAACAGAGTCTTATAGAGTCTCCTGTCTGTTAACAGGGGGAGAGGAGGAAGGGGAGGGAAGTGTGTATTGCTCCATATAACCCAGTCTGCTGCCTGGTAACAGAGGGGAAGGGGGGGGGCAGTGTACACTCCTCACATGTCTCATCAGTTCAGGCTATGTGTATAACTGCATATAGCACAGCAAGGAGCTTGTGGAGGCTCTGCAGACACATGAGAAGCATACAGGAGGCTGAGGAGCTGTCCTCTGCAGACATCCTTCGGCTTCTACTGCCTCATCCAGAATGATGATGTCACAGGTCTTCAGTGAGGGGAGACACACCTCCTGGGAGGAGAGACACGCCTGCTGAGAGAAGAGACTCGCCCCTGGAATTCAAATTCAATCACGAACAGTTCAAACGATAAAACTCCTTTAAATAGGTATTTCAGTTTACAAATATTAACTCCTATTAAAAGTGGGCAGTACAAAGTAAAAAAAAAAAAATCCTCAATATAAAGTACTTATGGGAAATCTTTTCAATAGTTTCGCACATAGTCACTCACCACTTACTGCTCTATATTGCTATGTGCATAGCTTGTCACTAAGGGTTACAACCTGTAGTTCAGCTTGCTGGTCAAGCATGCTCAGTTCCAGTACTAGGAGTTAGGCCGTGTTCACACGGCTTATTTGGGCGCGGATTGGAGCCGTACTGCGTGCCGGATTTGCGTTGCAGTACGGCTCCAATCCATCCCTGTCATTATGGTAATCCACAGTTTCTCCATAGAGAATACTGTTGGGGATTCCCGTCAGCTCACGTTCCCCGCTCGGCGAACCCGCCGCGGGGGGAGTAAGTGACAAGCACATTATTTACGGCGCGTACGCTCCCCCGCCGTGCCCCCGTCCCGCCCCGTTTTCACTGTTTTGGTTTATCAACTGATTTAGTCAAATTCCATCCTGCAGAATTCTGAATGTAATTGGAGTGTATCAGACACTATATAATTGGAGATCAGTTAGAGGTAAGTAAAGAAAAAATTCAAATGATAACATAGGGATCAAAAGTAAAATGATTTTTTCAAGTTCAAGTTTCATGTAACTCGATTATAAAGGTTCTGCTACTTTCTTTTATGCTTTGTGTTTCAATTACTCAACATGTTAAATGGGTTGTATCATTTCATTAAATGGTCTTCAGAATAAGGGGACAGTGAAAACAAGCAACTTTGCATTTGGATGTCATTTGCAAAGCTGTCTTGTTTTCACTATCTCCCTTATCTTTGTGTTGTGTAAACACCGTTCCCCAGTGCCATTTGGATTCTACCTCCTTTCATTTCATTGGCTGACGGCTCTACTAATTTACATTCTGTCTGGCCCCGGTCATATTCACGAGAGCGAGCATTCCTGCCTCTCTCACTCAGAATAAGGGGCCAACAACATTCCACTCTGCACAGCCAGAAGAAACACACTACCACTGCAGCTGTTTCTACAATTAGAAAACAGCAGAATTGTGCCTCGGTGCCTAAGTGTAAACATAGCATTAGGCTGCCTCTCTCACTCAGAATAAGGGGCCGGCAGCATTTCACTCTGCACAACCAGAAGAAACACACTAAGGCTATGTTCACACGGTGTAATTTCAGGACGTATTTTGCCCCGCAATTATGCCGTGTGCATGGGGGTGTGGGGGCCGGCCCCATAGACATGCATTATTCTCGGCGCATATATGCCATGAATAATTGACAGGTCACTTCACTCCCCGCTCGCCGTATTGTGCGAGCAAGGAGAGGAGACATATTCCATAGTTCTCTATGAGAACTGTGGATTACCGTAATGACTGGGACCTATTTCAGCCTGTAATTTGCGCAGCACGGTACGAGTTATGGGCTGAAATACGTCCCAGCATAAGCCGTGTGAACATAGCCTTACACTGCAGCTGTTTCTACAATCAGAAAACAACAGAATTGTGCCTCGGTACCTAAATGCTCCTGCGTGTAAACATAGCAGGGAGATCTGTGCTGCTCAGCATGAATTCATAGAAGACTGGATTCAAATATAACAAACCTCCATCTGTGAGAGGAAAAGAGATCAGTGCTCTGAGTTCATAGAGCGCTGTCTAGACTGAATGCAGGCCTGTGGTATGTAAACTGCTCTTACAAAATAAGACTGCATAGGGAGAGGACACAGTGACATGTGGACAGAGGGAGGGGGGGAGAACACTGACTTGGGAGCGAGCATGAACAGTGAAGGGGGGATGATGTCATCCCCCTTCAGTTAAGAAACACCTAGCTGGGAGGGGAAGAAACAAATCTGGATTTCAGGATGTGAGAGAATTAAGCTTTAAGAAAACAGCCGAACTGATGAAGCGATACATCCCCTTTAAGATCTCTGCTTACTATCAGTGCACATAGTGATTCCGGTTTACATCCAAAACCCGAATACCCATCCTGACCTCATTCCACTAACTGCTGAGTCTTCATAATTTATGAAAACATGTAAACTCCTGACAAATGTAAGAAAAAACAAGTGATCCTTTGATAACCTTGATAAATAACCTGGATTTCTTCACCGAATAATAATAAAATGTGGTCTGGTTGTTATCCAAGTCACAATTCTGCACAAGCACAATCTACCCAAACTAATAACACACAGACACTTGCATTTTTCAAGCCTTTTCTAAGCATCTTTAGTAAATATCCAGAGTGCAAGGAGAAAAAGGTTAATCTCTCTGTTAATGATTTTTCCAAACGCTAAGTGGTAAAAGATAGTTAAGAATATAAGATCGAAAGTGAGTTTCTTTGGGTGTTCTGCTCTTTAACTAAAAGCACAGAAATCCTGGTTACTAATAAATCTCTTCTCAACATTGGTTAGGGTGAACGATGCCTTGATGCAAGCAACTTTTTAAGTCATAATCATAGAAAAGTGCAACCTTGTCTTTTATTGAGCGTAATGAGTGAACACCCACAATGAAGGTAAAGTAAAAGTAAGTGAACCCTTAAATGTAATAACCAGCATATCCCTCTCTAGCAATCACCCACACCAAATGCTTCCTCTAATTAAAAAAAATGTGCACAATACTGAAGAGGAATTTTGGACCAAATCCTCTGTGAAAATATTTTTGGACGCCTAGCCCATAAAGGCCTCTTTAGGCCATGCCACAGCATCTCAATAGGGTTAAATTCAGTAGTGGGACTTGGCCATTCGAAAACACAATCTTCTTTTTTTAATCATTCTTTAGTTGACTTAAACTTGCTGTTTTGTTGCATGATCAACATCTCTTCACTTTGAGGTCATCTACTGCTGTCCCCAATTTTCCAGTAAAATGTTTTTAAAACACCTAGGAATCTATTGTGACCTCAATGCCTGCAAAGTTCCTAGGCCTAAAGGAGGCAAAGCATCCAAACTATGATACTCTTTCCACCATACTTCCCAGTTGGGATGAGAATTTGGTGTTGATGTCAAGTGGTTTTATTGAAGACAACCTGAATTTTTTTGGGGGGGGACAACAGGAGCTTTCTTCATGGTACCCTTCCATGAACACCATTGCTTAGTGTTTTTCTTGTAGTGACACTAACAGTGTAACAAATGGTGCTGGACTTCAAACAACAACAAACCAAAAAGGGAAATACAACAACAGTCACATGAAAAAACAATATAAAGCATGTATCAACCAAAGAAAAAGGCTCATCGCCAAATAATACAGCAATCAGACAGAGCTGGACAATAACAGGTGCACAATTGGTGGAGATTTACATACGGCTTCACTAATACCGTTAACTGTCTATTTGGCTGTCCCTGATTCTTTCCCTAAAGCTCGCCCTATGACCGCCCAGAACCTTTATCCTTCAACTTAATCCTAAAGCCTTTCCCTCAAAAATGTCCCTAAGCTACAACTGCCCCTAATACAGCAAATGACTCTAGAAAACGACAATTTGAGGGCAGAGGCCTAGTAGAAACTAAACTAACACCAAATCTAGTGTACGCAAGAACTACAAACATTAGATCTTGGCCAAACAGAGCTAAAACAAAAAACACCAAGATACTAACACCTGACAAAACTTAACTAGACAACAGACTTAAAGAAACAACAATCCAACACAAAGACTAGACAGGACCAACACTTCCATACTCTGCAACCAGGCTGCCATTTTCAGCTTAGCATTATAGATACTGTAAGTGTACAAATAAGCTCAGGTGCATGGCCAGGTCAGCTGAGGACCCTGAGCAGTTGCCATGTAACAGGACGCCCACTCCTATGGAGAGTAACAGCAGGTCTGAATATTCTCCATTGGTAGATAAATTGTCTAACTGTGAATTTATGTACACCCATTTCTTCTGAAAATTTGTTTGCATCGAGGACTGGTTCACACTAACCGAACTTTCTTCAGAACAGATTTGTCAGTAAGAAAGTTTTGTGTGCCCTTATTTAATGAGCAAAGTCCACATTTTATCAGTGATCAATAACTCCATATGGTTTACTTATTTTTTCTTGCAGCTGTATAACCCCCTTGTGAAAAACGCGTACTTTAAAGATGCACTTAAAGGAGTTGTCTCACTACAGGCTTTCAGCCTACTTCAGTGTGTCTGGCAGCATAGGATTTTTGAATTCAGGGGCGTGCTTCTTGTCTGCCTCTTCTCCTCCCCTTTCCCCCCTCCCCTCAGCACACAGACAGCTCTCCTCCTCTGACTGCAGTAACTTCTATACAGCAGGGGGAGGGCAAAGGGTTTGCTGCCAGAGTTAACCCTGTGTGTGCCTGCCTAGATCTGCTGCTCACTGCTGGATCAGCTGCACTATGCTGCTGTGGCTGAGCTCTTGCTGCTCCTCTCCACAGAGTCAGAAGACAGCAGGGAGAGGGCTGATCTATGAGTGTGGAGAGATCTGTGAAGCTGTGTATGCTAATAGCAGAGCAGGGGGGGATGTAAAGGTTCCTACATCCCCTGCTTAGCATACAAATCTCCACTGACATCTCAAGCAACAACAAACAAACCCTGTAAGAACAGACACAGGGCAGCTGTGAAACGTGTTACTATAATCACAATGTGTCATTAATACAGCAGAGCAGGGAGGGATATGAACCGTTCACATGCCCCCCTGATCTGTTCTATTAGTATAGTCAGAGCTCCACAGACACATCATGATTATAGTAACACACTTCACTGCTGTCACATCCTACTGACCACAGATCAGCCTCACCTCTGCTCTCCTCAATCTGTTTAGAAAGCAGGAGGGAGCAGGCACACACAGGGTTAATCCAGGCAGCACAGCTACACAAGCCAGAGTCCTCCCCCTCCCTTCCCTACAGAAGCATACTGTGCGGGAGGGGCACTGTGCTCCGACCTGTATTCAGAAGGTGATGAGTCATCAGCACTGGCAGCCAGTGAGATAAAGATTAACAGGTCGGCTGCTATAGTGATTTCAGGAGCTGATGCACTCCTACTACCAGGGATAACTCAAAATCAGTAGGACATTTGTAATGAACATATATTGCAAAGCTGCTTGTTTTTTAAAGATCTTTTAATTAAAACCCAATCATTGTTGCGAGACAACCCCTTTAATGCTATAAATGTTTGACGCAGATATAGAAATTACAGCTGACACACTTCTGCAATGGATGGGAATAAAGATAACTCCAATCCAGACCATTAAACCCTTAGACTCCGCAGTCAATACTGATCACGGCATCTAAGTGCTTAGACAGCAAAGGGGTGGGGTTCCCTCTGTCACCTTCCTATGCTATCACCGGGGGATTGGGTAGATAGAAGCTTAATAAAAGCCCTGAGGTCTTTCCCTGCATGCAAACCCATAAGCCCCTGCCAGGATGGGCATGCTACACTGTAATACAGAGGTACTGCAGAGTATTATAAATTAATTGCACTTCCATAAAAACATCCCTTACAAAATATTTTATTACAGAAAAAAATAAAAAATATAAAAAAGAACTGTAACTGGTATCACAGCACCTGTAACAACCCACACAATAAAAAATACTGTTATTTATCCCATGTAATGAATGCCATAAAATAAAAAAACAATGGTAAAATAGCTTTTTCTTGTCAGCTCCCTTTTAGAGAAACGAATAAAAGTTAATCAATTAGTCCTATGTACCCTGAAATAGTGGCATTAAAAATTCAACAAATCCGCCTTCAAAGCCTTACGCTGATGGAAAAGATATAACATTATGACTCTTGGATTGTAATGCTAAGACAAAAAAAAACTTCTCCTTAAGGGGTTATATACATTTTCTAATCAAATTACACATTTTTTGAAACTGACAAATTGTTGATTTTAATTACTTTTTTCAACATCTATGAAGAGATAATAACCATAGACAGTTTGATGATCCACTAATTGTATAATAAAAATCACACACTCCAGGATATTAATAAATCACCAGATTTAAAGGTGGTTACTGAATGGTTATATATAAATCTGATATTATATCCACCAAGTACAATATAATGCGAAGATTAATGGTTCATACAAAGAATAACACAAAAGACTGAGCCTTAGTATCTTCTAGTCTACACGTACTATACTAGTTAGTGATGAGACATGAAGCACAAGATGCTATATTTTAGATATGATTGGCAGGTTTCAAATTATTTCTTTTTTTTTTTTTTTTTAGCTCAAATACCGTATATACCCGAGTATAAGCCGAGTTTTTCAGCACAAAAAATGTGCTGAAAAATTCGTCCTCGACTTATACCGGAGTCACTGTCGGCGCTCGGGGGCTGCACTTCTGCTACATGCGACTCCTCAGGGAGCACATAGAGCAGAATCTCGAGTAAGCAGACAGTGTCCGGGCGCTGCCACGGCCCGGGCGCTGTCAGCGATCTCTTCACCTGTATGTGACTCCTCTGGATAGGTGAAGATACCATTGCGGAGCAGAGAGCGAGCACTTGCTGCTCCACAGTGGACTCCGGACGGCCGCAGACTTGCGGCTGTCCAAAGTTTCCAGCACAGGCAGCATGCTATGTCATCACGCTGCTTGCGCGGCCTGATGGCAACACGCCCCCTGTGCCTGGAACAAGACGAAGTGTCTTGGAGCAGCGGGGGAGAGAGGTGAGTACTTGTATTTTTTTCTTTTTTAAAAAAAAAACCCTGCCTATACGGGACATATACCTGCCTATACCTTCCTATGGGGACATATATCTGCCTATAAGGACATATACCTGCCTATAATCTGCCTATAGGGACATATACCAGCCTATAACTGCCTATTACCTACCTATGGGGACACATACCTGCCTATAGGGACACATACCTGCCTATAGGGACACAATCCTGCCTATAACCTGCCTATAGGGACACATACCTGCCTATACGGACATATACCTGCCTATACGGACATATACCTGCCTATACGGACATATACCTGCCTATAGGGACATATACCTGCCTATGGGACATTAAATTGCCTATACCTGCCTATGTAATTTTATTGGTATCCATTTTTATTTTTGAAATTTACCATTAGCCCCTGCATTTTCCACCCTAGGCTTATACTTGAGTGAATAAGTTTTTCCAGTTTTTTGTGGCAAAAGTAGGTGCCTCGGCTTATATTCGGGTTGGCTTATACTTGAGTATATACGGTACTTTTTTGCTGGTATTGAAAAATTTGCAGCCATAAAGTGTCTTTTACATATACCAGAGATTATTTACCCCAGTGAATAGTGACCATTGCAAATGGTTTCAGAGGAAGGTGGTTTGCTTTACTTACCCTATTGGCATCCCCTACAACATGTTCCCAAGGAGCTGATGGTTTTACATTGTAGCCGGGGACCTAATGAAGGCTTCCAGGTCTGAATTATGTATTTGCTTTAGGCCCTGCCCGAGGTAGAGTACAGTAGGATGCCCGGCAGTATTACAATGAGAGGTATAATATAATGCACTACATAATTAAGGTCGTGTATTGTATCAGCAATCAAATGATTGCATGTTTAAGTCCCCTAGTGGGACTAAAAAATAATAATAAAAAAAGTTTAATAAAGATCTAAATAAAAAAATCACAAATAAGATAGGATAAAAAAAATCCAATTTTTTACCTAACAAAATATAAAGAATAAACAAATGTATTCATAATTGGTATTGGTACTGCACGTGCTGCAATACGTTGTGAGTTAGAAGTACTCGCTATTCAGCACGTACTTCCAAGCAGGGCTGTGGAGTCGGCAAGCCGAAGCCCCGACTCCGACTCAGACTCCTCAATTTCCCAAACCTCCGACTCCTGACTCCTGACTCCCTCATACACGGCACATGTTTAAGTGATAACTTTACTGTAGTAAAATGGTAACATCCGGCTGTTTATCACCTTATGATACAATAATCAAGCTATTTAGGTAGAACAGACACTGACAAGCAAAAGGGTAACAATGTTTTGATCTTTTGAACACTTGTGGGTAGAGTTGAAGAAAAAGCTGTATTTGTATCCAAGTCCAGTCTACACCAACATTGGGAATGTGTAGAAGAGACCTTGGATCAGATTTTGGTCAAGATATGCTTGAATCTGAGCCCAGAAGGATTCAGGCAGTATTGAAATACAAAGGTGGATTTCCCAAATACTAACAAAATAATAAAAATTAACACTTTGATTTTTAGGAGCAAAACTGTAACTAAGCAGATGCTAAATACTTGCAAGTCAAATTTATGTATAAGATCGGTAAGATGACTGTATAAAAAATTACAGGAGCCTCATGTACAAAGCTGTAGTGGATGGAGAGGTATGGAGCCTGAAAGTCACAATTTCAAAACATTGTTACCCTTTTGCTTGTCAGTGTAAAATATATTTATTGGACATGACTTTAGGACACAAAAAAATTGTAAATATGCAAAACACTGCAGGAACATTCTGAATTTGTTCTGAGAAATAGTATTGCCTCCATCAGATCCTGCATACATGACCTCACATCTGATCTCATTATTTCCAGGCTAGAGAACGGCCTCTCTACACTAACTTGGGTTGGAGGCAAAGCGGTGACCACAGGGGCAACATCTCTAACAATGTCCGGGTATAAAGGAATTGCGTCAGGCACAGTTAGTTTTGATGAATGGTTGAACTCTTCTACTTCTTTGAAAACAGGTGAAACATTTTGCTGAAATCTCTTTGCCATGGGAGCGGAATCTTTTCCCCTGGGGCAGCGCTTTGCCTGCTCCATGTCATCAATTACACTCCTCATGTGATAAGGCTGAAGATATGGGAGCAGTAGCACCGGCCGGACCCAATTCCTCTTGCTCTTTGCACTGCATCAAACTAACTGGACCAACTTATTATATATTTTGGGAGTTGGAGTCGGTCCCTTTTATGACGACTCTGACTCCTGCAAAATAGCCACTGACTCCAACTCCACAACTCCGACTCCACAGCCCTGCTTCCAAGCACAGGCGGGCCATCCCCATTCCCTGTAACTATCAGTGGCACGTAAGTGCCGCCAAGAAGTGACATGTCACTTCTCTCCCCTGGTGTACAATACAAGCGTATTATACGCCAGGAGAGATGGACATAATTCATAGCTCTCTATGAGAGCTATAAATTACTGTAATTACGGGGCTCATGTCGGACGTATTGAAGTGCAAATACACGGCGAAATGCGCCTCGCAATTATGCCGTGTGAACATACAGGAGAGGTCCAACAGCTGATGTCTAAGTGGGAACATCCAGCCACTATGCCCATATTTTCTCATATTAACGCGTTATTCCACTTTTCAAGTATGTGCCTCTCTCTAAAGAACGTAACCAATTGATTTTTTTAAAACGCTTGAATGTTGCAGACGGGTTACTATGCTGCCAGTGGCGCGCAATGACCTTCCAAGGCCATATACAGTATGAGTGCTAAAGCTATTTTTAATTCAAGTCCCATTGCTAAATCCTCTATGTACCCCAATATACATGTTAATGGGGTGGCCTCTATGTGAGGGAAAAAACATCTTGAATGAAGGTTCTACATGTATTCAGTAATATAGGAACCTACCTGTCCAATGCTCCTCCTCTTGGAAGCTCCTCCCACAGAAGCAGTTCCCGCCCTCCCGTCACCCACCGGCAGAGCCCGCCAGAGGTGTAGGAAACTGCCAAACACAAGAGGCGGGAGACATCAGGGCAGGACAAGGTGCACAGATACTCGCCGGATTTCACATTACGGACTGCAAATAAAAAAAGAAAGTGCATGAAATGAAGAGGTCATGGAAAAAGTCAATTAGAAGCTAGGTATGGTAAAAATCCAGTAACCTGGCATTGAGGGGACAGCTGAGGTACTGGATCATTAAGTACTCTTGGTCATAAGCACACATATACAGTCACATTATTATGACCACTTCCTTCATTTGATGTCAACAGAGTGTAGCTCATGAAGCAAGTCATGTGCCATGAGCTGAATTGGTGGGTATGTAAGGTGTAAGATAGGCTATTTGCACACATATCCCTCATTGCTGTCATGGATAACAGAGACAATTTAACAGGGATGATTATTGACTGTCAGGGTCAAGGGTGCTGGCATTTCTAAAACTGTGCAGTTTGTGAACTGTTCACAAGCTGCTGTACTGAAACAAATGGCACCATTGCAGATCAGCCACGTGGAAACTGCCAAGCACTATGTACCATTGATGTGAGAGGTGAACGCCGGCAACGAGATGTTCCATCCACCTTTTACTATGTGTTCTATGATATGGATTATGCCAGTGCGTTAAGAAAAAGACAGCCCAACTGGTACTTTTTGTGGCAGTCTAGTAGATGCCCATTACTTCGGCATATTATTGGGATAAGTATTAGATGTTCTTATCTAAAGGCAGCCAAAGCCTGGGGATGACTGCTATTTGTAACATCCTTCGGGTAGCCAGTGGTTTATACTACCCTTATGGCCCACATAGAATAAATCAGTCTTTGGGTTTGCTAGTCCACAGATGGGAGTATGACAGCATGAACCAGCAGCAGTGGTGGACTTCATTTTGTTTTTTTGCTATGGGGTCCACATTTGTTACCCCATTAAAATTCATATTTGGAGCTTTGCGCAGTGGCAGTATCATAGCCAATGAGGTTTATCCGAGGCGTGATTATGCAATTGAAAACTTTTCCAATTTACCCCGCCAAGATGACTTGAAATATTAGTCAGCTACGGCAATTTCTGACAGTCTCCCAGCAGACTGGGAAAAAAAAAAATTCATATTTGGGTGAACCAACTCCATTAGAGAGAGGGAAGATGAGCAGTGATCCAACACCTCAGGAGGTGCTTATATCTGGGGGTAACAACCTGTATGACCCATGCTTCATCTAACAACAGACTAAGTACAATAAATCAGTTTATCTGCCAACAATGACAGAAGAACTCTGTCTACTTGGAGCCTAATGAGGTTTTACCATTATCAAAACTCATCACTATTCACAGGATAGGCGATAAGTGTCTGATCGGTGGCAGTCCTACTGCTGGGATCCCTACCAATTACAAAAATGGGGGTCTGTATCTCCCCCAATCTGAATCGAGCACTGCCACTCCATTCAAATCCTTGGGGACTACCAAAGACAGACAAGCACTGTACTTTGCTATCTCTGGCATCTTCCTCATAGAAGTCACTGTCTGCAGACAATAACAATAGTATCTGCACAACCTATTATGCCTTAGCCAGGCATCACATAAGTGAGACATGGTCAGATCACATCAAGTCAAAGCTATACAGAGGAGTTCAAAATGTGAGATATATACAGTTCAAGGCATAGTAGAGGCTGCAGACTGTGCCAAGCCCACTGTAGGAGTTGGCAGGAATGACTGGTTTTAACACCTAATGTATACATACACCACAAAAATAAAATAACCAAACATTAAAGTTATAGAAAAAAAAATATTGAATAATACAAAAAACATAAAAAAGAAAGTAATGGGCACAAATACTATAACCATGAAATAAAAAAATAAAAAATGTAAAAAAATTTAAAAAAAAAAGATTCCGTTGTGGTGTATGCTTTGGCTGTGTAGGATTAGGCCCTGTTTCACACAACAGATTGGCGGCGTTGTAGGCGCAGCCAAAACCGCGTCCAAATCGCGCCCAGTTTATTAACATGGGTTCCTATTGGAAACCGTGTTAATATTCACACGCCACGGGTGTGTGAGAACTCTCCTGTCAATTCTTGACAGGGAGTCCTCAGCGCGGTAGCCACACGGTGTTGCCACGGGCGTCGCAGCAGCTGGTGCGCGGCTTGGCCGCGGCTGGCGGCGCGGTATGCCCCCTGCCTACTAATTTGCATAGGGGCAAACCATCACCGCAAGCTGTGCCCCAAACCACGGCCCACTTGCGCCGCGACCACGCTCAGCGCCCGCGGCGCAAACCCGCGTCGGGAGATGCGAGTTCGCGGCGAGGTTAGGACGAGGTTTGGCCGCGGGAACTGCGGCGAAAGCCGTGGCCAAACCCGTCGTGTGAACAAGGCCTTAATGTTTTTTGCAGTACTGCCAATTAATATTAGCTTTCTAAAAATAATTTTGTGGGAGGATTTGCTGGGGTAAGAGGGGAGAATCGGCAAATACTTCTTTATGTATACAAATATACAGTGGGGAAAAAAGTATTTAGTCAGCCACCAGTTGTACAAGGTCTTCCACTTAAAAATATGAGAGAGGCCTGTAATTGACATCATAGGTCGACCTCAACTATGAGAGACAAAATGAGAAAACAAATCCAGAAAATCACATTGTCTGATTTGGAAAGAATTTATTTGCAAATTCTGGTGGAAAATAAGTATTTGGTCACTTACAAGCAAGCAAGATTTCTGCTTCTCACAGACCTGTAACTTCTTCTTTAAGAAGCTCTTCTGTCCTACACTCTACCTGTAGTAATGGCACCTGTTTGAACTTGTTATCGTATAAAAGACACCAGTCCACAACCTCAAACAGCCAAACTCCACTTTCAGTTCGGATATTTTGTTGCAGAATTGGCGCTGGATCTGTTGCCCGATGGACCCAGTGACAACATTGGTATGTTACGTTTCCGTCATGGTGTCTGTCATTTTAACGTAAAAATAGCGCTGCATTTTTGACAGAATCTGCAACAAAAACTCAGAGTGGAACCTCTGATGCAGATGTTACCCAGGCCTCACATCTTTTAGATTAGGCACAGGGGGGACTTCAGTGACAACACCAGAATACACAGGTCTAAGATCTGTAGATTTCCCCCTTTTCATTCCTGGACTGTTACTATGAAATAACCCAGGCACTTTCCACCTGATGTTTTATTATTCAACGGTGGCATCAGGACACATGATTACACAAGGGAATTTCTCGCCTTGATCCTTAAATTTGATAATCCCTTATGGCTTCATTGTACAGATCATCTGGACCTGAAGCGCTACAGATACTGTGCTGAATGTCACGCTGCTCATCAGCAGAATTACAGAAGGATCACTGTGCTCTCATTCTGTGCCCAATTCTCTACCTGTTCTCTACAATCGTTTTCTCATCTTCATAGAAGAAAAGAAAGTTCATTTTGCATTATTGCTCCCTAGATGCCACATAAAGGAGTAAGACAATCTAAGAGAGCACGGACAGTAATAGAAGCAATTAAAGCAAATTAGTAAAACCGTGTGCAGGAAAGGTAATGGAATAACAGATAAAATGATCATCAGAAAGACTGTGGCCTCTTCTCATCGCAGCGTATGCATGCATCGGAGGGAGGGCTACAGAGCATGGCTACAATTTTCCCAGGGGGCACGGTGATGCTCAATTATCTAATTTTTTTTTCTAACGGAAAAGATACTTTCATTGATTATACCATTTACATACTGTACATAAACAAGACATCAAACATCCTCCGGACCACAACAAAATGTCCGAAACGGAACCACAGAAATAAGGGCACAAGTGTATGTAGACAGTTCATCAGGAAGAAGTATTCATATCATCACAGCGGAGGTTAGTACATCACCAAAAATGACAAAGAAGTAGTGAGTCACCCAGGAGAGGTTAAAATCCCTCACGCTTATACCTATACACTTGTGTGAAAATCGCTGAGAAGGGGGCGAAGGATATACTACAGCAGAGGTAAACTACCTAGGTTAGCAGTCTGACCCGGAGAAGATTCCTGTGGGCCATTCCCAGGGCCAAGCTATTAGACTCATGGTTTTCTTTATTCATATTTATGGGGGCCAGTCCCTGGGTCAAGCCAATAGGCTCATGAGATATATATATATATACATATATATATATATAAGTATATAAAATTACCATGAAAAGGGGGATGTGTTTTAAAGAGAGGTGCGACATATACCGTATATATGGGTCGTACCGCTCTTTAAAACATATCCCCCTTTTCATGGTAATTAACCAGTTTGCCTTGTTAACAGGTAGTGTAAGTGGATTGGTATTCAATACTCTATCCTGTTATGGAACGGTGATCCTTCCACCAAAAGATTCTCAGTCTGTGTCTCTATTCCCCTTCTGAAATCATAACATTACCTCTGTCACATGTGGCTTTGTCCCTACTAATACATACCTCCCAAGTGACCGTATTTTGGAGGGACAGTACATATTTTTAACTATATTTACTATTTTGCCATAGGCAAACTTAAAGTCTATCAGTTTTCAATCTATAAAGCACTAAAACTTAACTTTTATTATGTATAACACTTAACCTCGATACACACTATTAAAAACCTGATTTCTAACCTCTCAATTTATCCCTTTCTAATTGTGAAGGAATAAATCCTTTTCTATTATCAAGTCTGGTGGTACACCACCTATTAACAGGGGAATCCTATATATACAGTGATTTACTAACTCCAATAAGGGATCCCCAGCATCCTACTTGGGCAGTCATCCCTAATCCGATGGACCTAAAACATATAAGGTTTACTTGTGATACCCTCTGCAGCGGGTGACACTGTAGAAAGGTGAGAAATCACAAATTAAAATGTCATGCAAATTGGAGACTATTTGACAAGTACCTATTTTGACCCAAATCCCCCCATCCCTCTTTTCTCCTTAAAGGGGTTGTCTCACTACATTGATTCATCTGACCTCAGTCCTGTTTTCTTGGTTTTACTTTGAACTCATGGACGTGTTAACTGGCTTTCACTAGGCTGCAGTAGAAGCCAGGTCTGTAGCTACAGCAACCTGTGCTGGCAGCCTATCAGGAGAGATCAAACAGGTCTGTAGCTATAGCGACCTGAGGAGCTGATGCAGCCCATATAAGAGGAGATATCCAGGAATAGGTAGGACAGTGTTAATAGACTTATTTTTGCAAGATCTTTAACATAAAAGCAATCCTTGTAGTGAGACAACCCCTTTAAATGGACTTAATAGATAAACTTGCAGTAATAATCTTACTTTATTCCCTCCAAAAAAGCATCAATCTGGTTCCTAATAGCGTATTACGCTACAATTACTATATGTCTGTATTTTGACAATTGTAGACTAGTTTGTAAATGAAAAATGATTAGCGGGTACAGATATACATGAAAAAATATATGCTCCTCTCAATGACTCAAAAGTGTCCCTCTTTGACTATCCAAAAAGTTGGGTGGTATGCTAACATAAATCACTACATGGCACATGATAAACACAATCCTCTACTGAAATAATCTGTGCTGCTGTGGTAACCCTGCTCCTTTTGCCCTGTTATGGCTGTGGCCTTCAAAAGATAAAAAACCTGGTCGAATATAGCATAATATGCACTCGCCAGCGAGCCCGATCGAGATGTCCTTTCCTGTGCCTCATGCATCCAATACAATCGACAATTCACTCAGGCTTAGTTCATTACTTATATCTCAAGCAAGAGAAAGAAAGCAGAGTCTTTTAAAATGTCGCCCCTGCAAGATGCAGCTTGCTAATGCTCCTGCCAGCTCTACAGCTTTATTATTGAAAGAAATGCAAAACCATTGCAAGGATGGACACAAAGCACTGCCAGGTTATTCTTTATTACATATATCTCTGAAACAAATTAAATTTGGGTTACTTTTGGGAGTTTTAAATAAATTTTGGGAAAAAAAAAAGTAATGACATAACCCTTTGCAAAAATGGCTGGGGCCCCCACTTTTTTCAACTGGGGCTTTTCGTCCTCATTTAACCTAATCCCCAAGACAGAAAAACCCAAGCCCCCTCGGGGCCACGAAAATTGTCAGGCCTCCTCTGAAACATTTTTGGCCCTTTTTATCAAAATATCAAATTTAAAGGGAACTGCCCCTGTTCCTAAAAGAAAACCAATCAGAGCACACTTTGTTTTAATTAAATTTGCTCTGAAGAAAATGAAATTGGACCCTCTTTTTGGGTTGCTATGGGCAACAAAGACAGTCTTACAATTAGACAATTTTGATACATTAGGCCCTTTGTTTTGCCCAAAAAAAAAACCCCTTTTTAAAGGGACTTTCTAATCTCCGGGGGTTTTTGGCGGGCCCCTCCCACATCAGCAAAAAAAAAACCTGCCTCTCCCCTGAAAAAAACCCCTGTACTCGGGGAACTTTTCTTTTTCCAATATTTTAATGCAAACACCCCCCTTTCTTCCCCAGCATGAAAACTCCCTATTTTAAAACATGAAGCCCTTCTCTTGCAAACTTTGCCCACAAGCGGACGGGCACACTCCTTTTTTGAGATGCAAACCCCGTCCTTAAAATACTCTGTGCTGCTTCTCCCACTATCAAGGCATGTCTACACGCAGTGGACAAAAAAGGACCTGAAAATGAATTAATAAAAAAAATTTTATGAAACTGAGTTTTCTGTCCACTGCCCCCGTCAAAAGCACTGAAAAAAAAGGCCCTTTTTTTGGAGCGGTTTTTCGTTTTTTTTTGTGTTTTTTTTTTTTGCGTGTTTTGAAGCTTTTTTTTGAAGGCTTTTGGGCCCGCTTTTTAATGACTGCCAAATTAAAAACCATTAAATTTAAAATACACCCTACAGGGGGAGTTAAACAAGTTAAGAAATCAAATTCCTTTAGATCACTGTAAACCATTGTTAGCACTTCCCCTTTTTGTGGGGGCTGCGGCTACTTCCTTTTTTTAAAAAAAAATTTTTCAAACCCGATTTTTTGTACCAAAATCCACAAAAACCCACATTAAACATTTTCCCTACAGCAAGGGTAAAAATGTATTAGCATCAAAATCGTAAAAAAAAGGATTTTAGCTGCAAAAAACCAAAAAAAAAAAAAAGCATTAAAAACGCCAAAATTTCCCTAAAAAAAAAAAAAATTTTTTGTGTTAAAAAAAAAACAAAACGGAAACATTTTAAATTTGCCCAAAAAACTGAAGAAAAAAAAAAGGTTCTGACAGCGAAATCCCCCAAAAAAAAAAATTTTTTTGCGTCAAAAGCTAGATCACTTTAATTACGCAAAATCTGTAAAGAAACGGATTTTTGCCCCCAAAATCCATCAAAAAAGGATTTTGGCGCCGAAATCCGTAAAAAACGGATTTTTGGGCGTCAAAAGCGAGATCACTTTATTAGCGGCAAAATATGTTCAGTAAGGGATTTTAGTGCCAAAATCTGTAAAAAAAAAACGGATTCTGGCGCTAAAATCCGTAAAAAAACGTATTTTTAGCGTCCAACGTGAGATAACGTTGGCGCTATAAAAGTTAAGACAAGGATTTTGGTGCCAAACTCCGAAAAAAAAAAAACAACTTATATTTATCGTCACAAGCTAGATAACTTTATTAGCGCGAAAATCTGTAAAAAAGAAAAACGGATTTTTAGCGAAAAAAATATGAATTGCGCAAAAATCATTAGCGACCAAAGCATGATTATTTTATTACGAATGGTACAGACAAGGACACATCAAACACTTGTATACAAATTTGATAAGGATTAACCTTTGTTACCACCCACTATAGGTGGGACTTGGTCTCCTGGGAGGGTTTCCATTGAAAAATCGCGGCAAAAAATGCCGCAAAAACGCGCTAAAAAACGTCCAGCGCTTTCCATAGACTCCTGTAGTAAATTTTCTGCCCTGCTCTGGCATTTCTTAGAGCATGTTGCAAAAAATGTCCAGTAGAAAAAAGGGAGCAAAAAAAGAAGCTCAGTGTACCCCCAGCAGGAGGTTTTTTATACAATAGAAGTCTATGGAGATGTTTTACAGTCGCTTTTCCAGCGGTTTTAGAAAACGAAAAACGCTGAAAAAACCGACCTTTTTCTGTGTAATGTAGACATAGCCTAACTCTGCCATTTCTCACTTGTCTTTAGTGATACACAGATCACTCCTTATCCCTATAGCAACTCAAATGCCAGGCTACTGACTTTCCCGATACCAGCACACCCATCTCCTGAAACACTCTGTGCTGCTAATTCTTTCCTCTGATATCTATCCCTCAGTCTATCTCGCACTTGTCCCTATTCCTATACACTACTACTCCCAATATCTGCACAGGTATCTCATGTACAGCTGCAACACTCTTGAGATCCAATTCTCTGTAAGTCTGAAATAGCCATGTGCATTTATGGACGTTATAAATAGGCTTGAGTTTCATGACCTCTATACATGAAGCTTTCTGCCAGCAGATGTCTTTGGCCTTATGTATTGTAATAAAGAAGAGAAAACCAATGTAAAGGTTCATTTTACCGTTCATAAATCTGAATGAAAATATTTCAAAAGAAGACCATTCTTGTTTCAGGATGCATAATATCCCTTGCACAGAGCAGGATGCTCCTTATGGTAAAGCTGCACATTACTTTTAGTGATTTTTTTTCTACATTGTTCAATAAAATACCTCAGCCGTGAATGATTTGAGCACCATTTGTAATTTTCCGCCTGAGCTCAATAAAACAATCATTTAATGATCTTGTAGTTCGACCTACATAATGCAGGTTACATTGTGTGCAGGCGAGGGGATAAATTACTCCGTCTGACACTCTAGAAGCTGTTAAACTGAAATATAGTTCTATCAGAAAATGAACTGATGTCCGCCAGTTATTGCTCATATTTCCTACAGAGATGTGTTGGAGCATCCCTCTTATGTAAGGATAAATAGAGGAGTCGGCTAAAGGGTGATAATGAAAATCAATATAGGTTTTCAAAACATATCTGCGGGTTGGATAATACAAGCCACCTTCATGCAACTTTGTACCTGGTGGGTGTCCTGATAAAAGAAAGGGCTCTTGTGTGATTATAAAATGTGTGTTTAGGAGAATTTGAATTCCAGATTGGTGTAGAGAAATAGCAGGCAGTCGTTCTATTCTTATACAATATGAGACAGTATTATTATAGATATAGTAGACATACTGTTGTAAATAGGGACAATATTATAGTAGGTATATACTTGTACATAGGAGGCAGTATTATAGAAGTTATATACTTGCACATGGGGCAGTATTATAGTAGCTATATTCTTGTAACATAAAAGGAGGCCCGTAAATTTTAGTAACATAAATGTTGTAAATAGGGGCAATATTATAGTAGTTATACTTGTACATAGGAGGCAGTATTATAGAAGTTATATACTTGCATATGGGGCAGTATTATAGTTGTTACATTCTTGTACATGGGGCAGTATTATAGTAGTTATATACTTGTACATGGGGCAGTATTATAGTAGACACACTGTTGTAAATAGGGGCAATATTATAGTAGTTATATACTTTTAGATAAGAGGCAGTATTATAGAAGTTATATACTTGCACATGGGGCAGTATTATAGTAGCTATATTCTTGTACATATAGGAGGCAGTATTATAGTAGACATACTGTTGTAAATAGGGGCAATATTATAGTAGTTATATACTTGTACATAGGAGGCAGTATTATAGTAGTTATATACTTGTACATGGGGCAGTATTATAGTAGACACACTTGTAAATAGGGTCAATATTATAGTAGTTAAGCAGTATTATAGTAGTAATATACTTGTATATGTGTAGTATTATAGTAGACATACTGTTGTAAATAGGGACAATATTATAGTAGTTATGTACTTGTACATAGGAGGCAGTATTAAAGAAGTTATATACTTGCATATGGGGCAGTATTATAGTAGTTACATTCTTGTACATGGGGCAGTATTATTGTAGTTATATACTTGTACGGGGGCATATTATATTGACACATTTTAAAGGGGCAATATTATAGTTTTATATACTTTTTTATGGGGCAGAATTTTTTGTGTTTTATTTTACATGGGGCATATTATATAGCTATATTCTTGTCAGGGGCAATTATAGTAAACACTGTTGTAAATGGGGCAAAAAATTAAGTTATATATTTTTAAAGATAAGAGGCAGTAAAAAAAAAGGTTATATATTTGTAAAGGGGAGTTTATGTAACATTCTTGTCAGGGGCGTATTTGTAGACACCTTGTAAAGGGGGGCATTATTATAGTAGTTAAAGCATATTAAGAAAAATATACTTGTTATGGGTATATTAAAAAGACAATGTTTAAATGGGGACAAATTATAGAGTTATGTCTTCTCAAAAAACAGTTTTAGGGGTGCCAAGGCCTCTTTTGGCCAATTTTTGGTGTATTTTGGGGCTTTGGGGCCCAAAATACGGCCCAAACAATTTACAATACAATTGCCATAGACATCATTGTAAAATATGTGGCACCGGCTTATAGCGTATAAGGGGCCAATGTGCCTTAAATTACACTGTTTGAAATTAGCACCGCAAATTTACACCTCGTAACCGTCCAAAAGTATAAGTTGTAAATAGGGGAAATTTATAGAGTTTATATTTGAAACAGGGGCAGTGTTATGTATTTTATTATTGTAAATGGCGCATTTTTTTATAGCGTTAAATTCTGTACATGGGGCAGGGGCTTTTGCTAGGGCCCTAAAACACCCGGGGTCGGGCCCCTTTTTTGTTTTTTCGGGTAGGCTGGGTTCACACGACTTTTTTCACCCCCTCATTATAACGTGGATTTTTTTTTTACAGGAAAAAATTTTGTTTCCCTGTCCTAATTTTCTGCAATCCCACAGACCCCCGCCATTCCCTCGCAGTCCTGTACATAAAAATCCCCTGAAAATTTACTTTTTCAGAATTCCACCTTCATATGACAAAACCCCTAAAAAACCCCCAAACATCCCTAAAAGGGGCAAATCTTCCGACAATGATGTTACTAAAAACCCCCCTACAAAACAGCCCAAAAAAATTTTTCACAAAGGATCAAATAATCCTGCCAACCCCCAATGTGACTATCACTGACACAGGGCCCAAAGAATTACCATGCCATATGTGACCAATAGTGGAGTTAAAGTTAAAAAGAAAACCTTGCAAATTAAAGTGATTTCACTGCTTTTCATTTTAACTACGGGACGTCTTTTTGATCGCGTCTTCACCTTCCCTTTTCTTCTCCACCGGGTTTACACCTTCATGTGATTTCTCCCGGAAAATCCCCGGGTTTTGGAACAATATTTTGAATCCCTACATTTCCCCAACTCCTTTTTTATGGGATAGCGTCCCCCCATAGGATAGGGGACGAACAGTTAAAGGGCCAAGGCGGTATTGGGGCCACGGGGAGGTAAATAGGGGCCACAGGCATATATAGGGGGGCACAGCAGTAATGGGGGGACGAGGCAGTATAAAAGGGGGGATGAGGAGTAATGGGGGGCCCCAGGGAGTTATGGGGGGACTGAGGCATATAAGGGGCCCGAAGGAAATTTTGGGGCCGAGGCAGAAAATAGGGGGACTGGGAGTATTGGGGGGCCCCAGGGAGCATATGGGGGCCCAAAGGCAGGGATATGGGGGCCCCCGGCTTTAAAAGGGGGGGCCCTAGGCAAAAGGGCACAGGCGCATATGGGGGCCCCGGGAGGGTATGGGGGGGGCCCCCAAAGGGAGGGAAATGGGGCCCAGGCAGTATTGGGGGCCACGGCAGGGATTATAGGGGCACACAGGCTATTGGGGGGCCACAGGCAGGGATTGGGGGGGCCCCAGCAGATTTTGTGGCACGGGGAGATAGGGGGAAAAGGGAGGGGTTGGGGGCCCCAGGCAGGCATTATAGGGGCCAGGCAGTATATGGGGCCACAGGCAGATAGGGGCCCCAAGGCAAATAGGGGGACAGGCAGGTAATGGGGGCCCCAGGCAGGGATATGGGGGCCAAGGGGGAAAATGGGGGGCCCAAAGGGGGGGGGGGGAGGAAAATTTGGGGGGCCCCGGCAGGCTTTTTAGGGGGACAGGCAGTATTGGGGGCCCCAGGCAGGGGTATGGGGGCCACAGTCAGGGGTATGGGGGGCCAAGGAGGTTTTTAGGGCACAGGGAGGGATTGGGGGCCACAGGCGGCTTTTTAGGGGCAAAAGGCCCGTATATGGGGGCACGGCAGGTAAACGCTTTTAAAAAAACAAATTCATACTCCCTTAAATCCCCGGCGAGCGCGTCATCCTCTTCAGCCCGCCCCCTCCGGCGCTCCTGGGGAGGCCTATGACGCGCTGTGCGCCCAGGAAAGGCAGCGTCGTGATGACATCCATCTCGCGACGCGCCGGCTGGGCGCACGGGGCCCCAGCGGGGGCCTGCCCCGTGAGGGCCCGGTGGCCCGGCAGTTCGACCCCGACGGGCCGACACTGTTTCAAAGGGAGCGCTCCCTTTTTGCTCCGCAGAAGCCCGCGCTGCATGGCGTTTTGCGATGACTGCGCGAAGGGCCATGGGGCTCCAACCCACGGGGAGCGGCCCGGAGCCCGGGGCTCGGGGGACGGGGGTTTTTTCGGGCCCGAGCCCCCCAAAAAAAACCTAGCCCACGCCCCGCATAGAGGAAGTAATAAGTAATATATTCTTGTAAGTAAGGGCAGTATATAGAAGTTATATTCTTGCACATAGGAAGCAATATTATAATAGTTGTATTCTTGTACACAACGGCAGTATTATATTAGTTATATCCTTATACAAAGGAAGCAGTATTATATTAGTTATATTCTGCTATACATAGTATGGTACAGTATTAGAATAGATATATTCTCATACAAAGGAAGCAGTATTTTAGTAGTTCTCCTCTTTTACATATGATATAGTATAATAATAGATACTACAGACAATTCACATTATTATGACCACTTCCTACTTTCAACATCAGCAGGGTGTAGCTCATGAAGCAAGTAACGTGTTGAGCTGGGTTGGTGGGTATATAGGGTGCGAGATAGGCTGTCTGCATACATATCCCTCATTGCCGACAAGGATTAAAGTGGCAATTTATCAGAGTTGCTAAAAGGGATGATCATTTGCTTTCAGAACAAAAGTGGCAGTATTTTTAAAACTGTGTTGCACCATGTGCCATTGATGTGATGGGTGAACATCAGCTTTCAAGGTGTAAAAGGTTGGACCAACATACTACATTGGAGCAGCTCACCTCCACAATGACCAGAGGGCCACCAGGCGTGTGTGTCTGAAACAACAGGTCAGCACACCCTGCTGCGTATGGGGCTCCGAAGCAGACGGATAGTCACTGAACCTCTGCTAATCAAGTTACATCAGCAGAAAAGGCTTCAGAGTAGTCACTCTTAACTGATTTGGGTATGAATCCATTCTTATAGAGCAAGTACATCCATACATGCTGATTGAACAACGGAGCAGTACTATATTATTTACTTGTACATGGGGGATGGCAACAATTATATTCTTGTATATACAGTGGGGGGAAAAAAGTATTTAGTCAGCCACCAATTGCGTAAGTTCTCCCACTTAAAAAGATGAGAGAGAGTTGTAATTGACATCATAGGACCTCTACTATGAGAGACAAAATGAGAAAACAAATCCAGAAAATCACATTGTCTTATTTGGAAAGAATTTATTTGCAAATGATGGTGAAAAATAAGTATTTGGTCAATAACAAAAGTTAATTTCAAGACTTTGTTATATATCCCTTGTTGGCAATGACAGAGTTCAAACGTTTTCTGTAAGTCTTCACAAGGTTGGCTCACACTGTTGCTGGTATGTTGGCCCATTCCTCCATGCAGATCTCCTCTAGAGCACTGAAGTTTTTGGGCTGTCGCTGGGCAACACGGACATTCAACTCCCTCCAAAGGTTTTCTATGGGGTTGAGATCTGGAGACTGGCTAGGTCACTCCAGGACCTTGAAATGCTTCCTATGAAGCCACTCCTTCGTTGCTCTGGCGGTGTGCTTGGGATCATTGTCATGCTGAAAGACTCAGCCACGTTTCATCTTCAATGCCGTTGCTGATGGAAGGAGGTTTGCACTCAAAATCTCCCTTTCTCCCTTTGCAGAAAAAAGCCCCAAAGCATGATGTTGCCACCCCCATGCTTCACAGTAGGTATGGTGTTCTTTGGATACAACTCTGCATTCTCTCTCCTCCAAACATGACGAGTTGTGTTTCTACCAAACAGTTCTACTTTAGTTTCATCTGACCATATGACATCCTTACAATACTCTTCTGGATCATCCAAATGCTCTCTAGCAAACTTCAGACGGGCCCAGACTTGTACTGGCTTAAGCAGGGGGACACTTCTGGCACGGCATGATCTGAGTCCCTGGCGGCATCGTGTGTTACTGAAGGTAGCCTTTGTTACGTTGGTCCCAGCTCTCTGCAGATCATTCACTAGATCCCCCTGTGTGGATTTGGGATTTTTGCTCACCGTTCTTGTGGTTATTTTGACCCCATGGGGTGAGATCATGCGTGGAGCCCCAGATCAAGGGAGATTATCAGTGGTCTTGTATGTCTTCCATTTTCTAATTATTGCTCCCACTGTTGATTTCTTCATACCAAGCTGCTTGCCTATTGCAGATTCGGTCTTCCCAGCCTGTGCAGGCTACAACTTTGTTTCTGGTGTCCTCAACAGCTCTTTGGTCTTCACCATAGTGGAGTTTGGACTGTGACTGTTTGAGGTTGTGAACAGGTGTCTTTTATACTGATAAGTTCAAACAGGTGCCATTACTACAGGTAATGAGTTGAGGACAGAGGAGCCTCTTAAAGAAGAAGTTACAGGTCTGTGAGAGCCAGAAATCTTGCTTGTTTGTAGGTGACCAAATACTTATTTTCCACCAGAATTTGCAAATAAATTCTTTCCAAATCAGACCATGTGATTTTCTGGATTTGTTTTCTCATTTTGTCTCTCATAGTTGAGGTCTACCTATGATGTCAATTACAGGCCTCTCTCATCTTTTTCAGTGGGAGAACTTGCACAATTGGCGGCTGACTAAATACTTTTTTTCCCCACTGCAGGAGCAATACTATAGCAAAAAAATGGAAAGCCACCTTCCAAGATGAGTATTAGATCCCACTGTTTTACAGTAAAAAGTCCTTCTTTATTAAGTCATATTAAAAACCATAATGCACACTGACAAAAATTGAAAACATGCACATGGAGCGAATAGTATCACATATTGCTGACGCATTTCGATCAGTCTAAGGTGTCCTTACTCATTGCTATTGTAGCTGCCTATCCATTTGTAAAGAGTTATACAGTAATTTCCAAACAATTTCAAGTCAATCATTTCATAGTAAGAAAGATTATTCACAAATGAACGGCAGTAAAGGGGTTTTCTGACCAGGGTGTTTCACAGAGCTTGCTTTTTTACAGCTAGCCTCAGGCTCCCACTTCCTGGTTATACTGTGGCTGGTTCTTCAGCAGTGATTGGTTTATCAGTTTAGCTATTCCTAGATGAGCCTGTTAGAGGGACATTAGTAATGGAGGGGTTAAGGCTACAAGTGTTAAAACTTGGCAGTAGGAAAAAAAACTCCTGTATTCCTGATAAGACACAGCATTGCATGGAGTGACCTCAACAGCCTGGCCACAGCTACAGAGGTGGTTGGTAACTAGGGAAGCTTGTGCACACAAGCAGAAGACAAAAACTGCTCTAGCTATGACATGAAGTAAAATCAGAACAGCACTGTATTTGGTAATAGTCTTTATTTATCTTTTCCAAAAGGTTTAAAATGGTGTGACTACCACTTTAAAGATAGATGTCAATCTTCCCATGAAAGGTTAGACCATGCAATGCTGAGAGAAATTGCAAAAAAAAAAACCACAAGTGCTATGTCTTTGTTAGCATATTAATAGTTCATGACAGTACAGTTAGGAAAAAAACTGAACAAGTATGGCTTGATTAGAAGGGTTGCCAAGAGAAAGCCTCTTTTTTTCCAAAAAGAACAAAGCAGCACAGCTTAAGTTTGCAACAGTTGCGTCTGAACAAACCACAAGACTTCTGTAACAATGTCCTTTGGAAGGACAAGACCAAAGTAGAGATGTTTGCCCATAATGCACAATGCCATGTTTAGTGGAAACCAAACAGCATATCAGCACAAAGACCTCAAATCTACTGGCATGGTGGTGGTCCAAGACCTGGACACCTTGCAGTGATTTACAAACAGAAGAAATTAGAAGGCCAGCGTATTGGTGCAAATAATCCAAGCTGCTTTATTCCTTGTACAAAAACATGCAGAGGGTACACAGATATCCACCAACGCGTTTCGGGCTGTTTCTTCGGCCCTTGCTCACGGTGACAATGTACATAGGACTGAAGTTACTTATATACCTACGTCATGCTAAGGTTACCTCCTACTTCCTACGTCATATCCTTAAAGAGCAAGAATTTTTTTTATATAATTTTTTTTATATATATTTAAAACCATTTGTTTACCGAATACACATGTTAGCTATATATTTCTAAGCGTTTGGGATTACCAATGACTAGTTTATATACATAATATTTTATCTTAATAAACGTATGCAAGATCGTTTCTGTAGTTTAGTCCTTGCGGTGATCGAGTTTCTAGCGCATGTTAGCTATATATTTCTCTACACATATTAGCTATGTATTTCTACACATGTTAGCTATATATTCCTGTACGTTTGGGATTACTAGTGACTAGTTTATATACATAATATTTTATCTTAATAAACGTATGCAAGATCGTTTCTGTAGTTTAGTCCTTGCGGTGATCGAGTTTCTAGCGCATATATCCAATATGCCTCTCGCAATCGCACCTGTCGTTCCCAGTTTCCTCCATCTCTGGGTTTCGGTACTCTTTCTATCGCATAGCAGCACATGTTGTCTATCCTACTTTCATGCTCTTCTATAAAATGTTTTGCTATCCCTGAATATGTATTAATACCCTTTCTAATACTGGCTAAATGTTCTGTGATTCTAGTTCTGAACTTCCTAATACTACTTCCAATATAATTTTTTTTACAAGCCGTACATTGTATAATATAAATTATGTGGTCTGTGTCGCAATTCAGGAAATCCCTTATTTGATACTTATTTTGTTCACGTTTTTCATCTCCAAAGTATTCAAAGTATTGCAGTGATTTAGTCAACCATGAATCCCGTGTATACCAACTTATTCGAAAGTTACATGTGAGGCCATCTATCGAATCTAATAGCTACATTTTGGTCGAAACTGGGTCATGCAGTAGGAGAATTATCCCAATCACACCAGCAAATCTACAACAGAATGGCTGAAAAAGAAAAGTATCAAGGTGTTGCAAAAGCCCAGAGCTAAAGTCCAGGGCTAAACCCAAGTAAAACGTACTTTTTCTCAGTATCTTAGTATTTTTGTACAATAAAGGCATTTTAGTGGTTATACTTTTGTACTTAGGATCAGCATTATAGTATTCATATTCTTGTTCCTAAAGGTCAATATTGTAAGAGTTATATGCTTGCATATAGAGGGCAGTATTATAATAGTTATATTCTTGTATGTAGGAGGCAGTGTTATAGTACCGTATTTTTTGGACTTTAAGGCGCACCAGACCATAAGACGCACCTATCGTATTTTTCGGACTTTAGGACGCACCGTTCCATAAGACACACCTACCCTATTTTTCAGACTTTAAGATGTACCACCCTTGTCCGCCCAAATTTGGGGGGAAAAAAGTGCGTCTTATAGTCCGAAAAATACGGTAGTTAAATTCTTGAACATAGAATTCAGAATTATAGTAATTATATTCTTGTACATAGGGGGGCAGTATTATTGCAGTTATACTTTTGTACGTAGTGCTAACTATTATAGTAGTTATATTCATATATGCAGGAGGCAGAATTATAGTAGTTATATTCATGTACAGTATCTCACAAAAGTGAGTACACCCTTCACATTTTTTAAATTACTGTATTATATCTTTCATGGGACTACAATGAAGATATGACACTTTGATAAAATGTAAAGTAGTCAGTGTACAGCTTATATAACATTTTAAATTTGGTGTTCCCTCAAAATAAGTCAACACACAGACATCAATGTTTACACCGCTGGCAACAAAAGTGAGTACATCCCTAAGTAAAAATGGAAAAATTGTGCCCAAAGTGGCAATATGTTGTGTGACCACCATTATTTTCCAGCACTGCCTTAAGGATATATTCACATGGATACGTTTTTGCAATGTGTAAAATGTATTGTGTTAAACGCATCCAAACACACACCACAAAGTGTAATACGTTTTTGGATACGTTTTCTGGACTGCAAAAACTTATCCCTATTGTTTCTATAGGCTTTTCATTGCATAAAACTGATCAAGAATCGACATTGCATCTGTTTTATGCAATACAAAAACATATGTAAAATACCTATCGTCGATACAGATTTTATATTGAAATTAATCACACTTGAACATTGTTAAATAAGTTCTGGGGCCCGTTTTCTAGTATGCTAAACGTACCCAAAAACGGATTTAGTAAATGCCGTGTGAATATACCCTAACTCTGTAGGTCATGTAGTTCACTAGAGCTTCACAAGTTCCAGGCATTAGAATCCTCTTACACTTCTTCATGACGACATCACGGAGATGGTGCATGTTAGAGACCTTGCGCTCAAAGCTCCTGGGAGAATGTCCTTTGCACAGATCAGACAAAACTGGAGCTTTTTGGCAAGTCACATCAGCTCTATGTTCAAAGACACAAAAATGAAGTATTCCAAGAAAAGAACTGTGGGGTACATTTATTAATATTGTCTCTTAGACAGTGTAAAGTTAGACTAGACAGTCTTACAACGTGCCACATTTATCATAGTGCTGATAAATTTGAACTGTCTAGTCTAACTATAAACAATTTTTAAGTTCTCTTACTTTATGCCACTAATTGCAGAACAATTTTGGCTCATGGTGTCATACGCTAAACGACACCCCTTCTACTGAGCAAGTAATAAATAATAAATGTAGTATAAAGGATGTATGCCATTATTTTTGGCGCAAATTGCACCAGAATTCTGGTGCAACTCCTTTTGATAAATATGCCCCATTGTACCTACTATAAAACATGAACAAAGGCTTGGTTATGTTTTGGTGCTGGTTTGCTGCATCTGGTACAGGGTGTCTTTTGTGCAGAGTACACTTAAATGTTAAAGGGGTTGTCTCGCTACAAAGAATAGCTTTCAAATTGTAGGGAACACAAAATAAAGACATTTTCCAAATATATTGCTTTGTTCCTCTGTTTTCCCTAAGGAGATACAAGTGAATTTATGCCCTCCCTGGCTATTTCAGTTCCCTCAGTAACCGACCTGTAAACAATTCTCCCCCTGCTGTTTGTTCAATGAGATAACAGTGAGTGATGTCATCACACAGGACAGCAGTGTCCTGTGCTGCTCAGCAGTAAAAAGCTTGATTTATGTAAAATAAACAGAACTGTAATTAGGGCTTTTGTTTTGGGGATCAGATAAGAAGTCCTGTTAGTAGTTTGAGAAGCTAATCTGATCTAATTAGCATCTGAAAGCACAGCATGGCATGGAGCTGTACAAGCATGGAGCTGTATGCAAATGAGTCAGTCTGAACCAGGAAGTGACAGAGTATTTCATTCATGCATTCTCTGAAACTCTGAAGGGAGACAACTCCTTTAACACTATCAAGGCTTTCTAGAGTGAAATGTGCAGCCTAGTGTCAGAAAGCTTGATCACATTCGCAGGTCATGTGTCCTCCTACAGGATAATGGCCAAAAACACACAGCTAAAAAAATCTAAGAGTGGCAAAGAGCAAAGCATTGAACTATTATGAAGTAGCATCTATGATCTAAATCCCATTGAACATCTGCAGAAAGAGCTGAAACATTCAGCCTGGAAAGGCACCTACGAACCGGAGACAGCTGAAGTAGTTGCTCACTAGAAGTAGTCAAAATACCTGTGGACAGGTGCAGAACACATTGAAAGTTACAGTGTCATGGTGCCCGCGGACATGCCGTGCCTCTGTTTCACCAGTGGTCCCTGCTGCTTCTGCCAGTATATACTCACAACCGCCAGTTATACCATTTATGCTCGCGGTGGCCCAGAGGATCTGTATACCTGGCGTTCCACTCCTGTGGAATGTGAAGAATGGTCTGACTCCCCGCCGTAACCGTTACATACACCAATTGTTTGTTTGTTAAGGGAACCATCTTTTTTTTTTTTCAAGCCAGTTTGATTAGTCTGTTTTTTTTTTTTAATTTTGGTTGAACCACAATTCAAAAGCAATGTCTGATTTTCATTAGATAATTTTCAGTCAATCAAAACTTATTATTACTTTTGTCAGTTTCAAATTATTTCAGTGATCATTGAGGTTTTTTATTTCTTTAATGGAAGGGCAACAACAAGTTTGTCCACCTGTGTAGAGGGTAGAATTACAATAGCTATATTCTGTTATGTATGTAGTTATATTCTTCTATGTAGGAACCAGCATATTCTTGTACATAGAAGTCAGTATTATAGTGGTTATATTCTTGTATGTAGGAGCCAGTATATTCTTGTACATAGAAGTCAGTATTATAGCAGTTATATTCTTGTATGTAGGAGCCAGTATATTCTTGTACATAGAAGTCAGTATTAAAGTAGTTATATTCTTGTATGTAGGAGCCAGTATATTCTTGTACATAGAAGTCAGTATTATAGTAGTTATATTCTTTCACGCAGGAGGCAAAATTATAGTAGTTATGTTCTTGTATAAGGGGAAGTATTACAGTAGTTATATTCTCAGTATTGTAGTTATTTTCCTTCACAGCGGGCATCATCATAGTATTTATATTCATGTACACGGGCAGTAATATAGCAGTTCTACTCTTGTACACAGGGACAATATTACAGTCTTTAGGTGGGTGGATGAATGAATGCAAGTTTTAAATGTATAAAAGACACGAGAAATAACAGTGGGAATATTTTGTCATCACATCAGTGGTAACTAGTATTGTTACTATGTAGGCCACCAGCTATATAGGCCACCAGCTAGGAAATTGTAGAGAAGAGACATTTTGCATATTACAGCACTTCCAGAGCACTTACTGTTCAGGTATCCATGTCCTTGGTCAATGTTAAAGCCAGTAGTGATGAGGAGATTGTCAGGTGTAACAGCTAATGCATCAACAAATCCTGTGCTGGAACTATGATTAGACAGACGGGTGAGATGGTCTGAAATAGATAAATTTGGATGAACTCTGTGACAGGACATAATGATAGATGTGTTATATCAGCCCAATACTGGCCTAAATTGATCAAACAGTCTAAAAATTCCCACCAGAGGAAACGAGGGTCAGCCCCAGCTAGACAAATCAAGTACAAGTTTCCTTTTAATGTAATTGGAAATGCAAACCTAACAAACTTGCTGTCTGTCATGAACAGGGATACAAGGGGGAGGATGTCAAGGGCACAGGGGCACACAATAAGGAGGGCAAAGAGAATATGATCCCACTGCCAACCTCAATTATGCACCAGGGAAAGGGGAAATCACATGCAGAGGGGTCTTTAGGGCCCAATCTGTCTCGGACACACACTCAGGCCCCACGTCCGTCAGCGCAACTTGGGGGGGTGACAAGGAAAACGCTACGCCACAACAGCTCTCACTTGGTTCTCACGCTGCCTACCCTCTCCACTCAATCGACAACCCCAACAACACTGCCACCACTCTATAGAAAGGAATTCTATACACCGCGTGTCTGATTTGTACGTAGCTTTTTATAATGTAATGTCTGGTTTGTCTGTGCTTATTCCCTCTATATTGTAAAGTGCTGCGGAATATGTTGGCGCTATAGAAATAAAGATTATTATTATTATTATTACCAGTCACATGCACCAGCAGTCACTTAACCTCTTTGGAGATATACAGAGTTCATTAGAGCAACAAGGCAAAACGATTAATGTTTTAAGCTTTAATATGAAGGTACAGTGTTTAGCTACAAAGCTTACAAGACAACAGACATACATAAAACGTGCAGAAGACTACATAAATAAAAGGGATAAAATAGCAAAAAAACAGAGCTTTTTCACTATTAGATTGGCTAAAAACCTGACGGAGTGCAGCTGAAGACAAACGGACAGACTTACGCTTGGTGGTAACTCCTGGATCTAACAATAGTTTGTGACTCCCAAGGTGTTTTAAAAAAAAAAAACTCCAACCCCTCTCAGCACCTCCTACTGCTTCGGTCACAGAGGGGGATGACTAATCACATGCAGAGGACACTAAGAAAGTCATAATTTTCAGCTTCCATCATAACTCCTCATAGGAGTCTCCCAGCCACATATCATGACTACCAAGTTTCCAAGTATGAATCCCCCAACACAGGCATACCAAATATAAATATGACAAATTCATAATTTGGACTGATTTCCATTTCTGTGGTTCCCTAAAACTGAAAATGCTAGTGAATTAGACAGGAGGTGTGGCTGGGTTTCTTGGCCATAATCTTATAACTGAGTTATGAAAAACATGGATTATGGCCAATATATTTTTGATGGTAATTATTCCCATTATCCTATTCCATGTGCTCAAGAGTCTGGTGAATGATCGTCTGGCTTATGTGTATTCTTATCCCATCTTCCCTTAGCACCTTTGTACTAACTTTGTACTACCTATGCTCTTAGTTATAAGACAAAGCACTTACCTATGCTCTACTTCTGAACCTCTTTACCTAAGTCTATGCAATATGTGTGAATCTCACCTTGTCTCCAGTTGACGGCTTTTATGCATGATCCCTGTGTTGCCAAGTACACTTGGTCTGTAGTGGCACAGATACTGTACAAACCCCTCAAGGAAGGTGACAGAGGGTCACAGGAGTGTTGAAGACTTAGAGCTCCTGAAGAAGAGGCAACCCTCCAGACCTTCAAAAAACCGTCTGATGACCCAGAGTACAGCAATCCTGAATGGAACTAAACAGAACAAACAATAAGCATATCTTATTTTATGTTCCACTGCAAGAGTAACACATCCAGTGGTTTAGTACAGAGAATGAAATCTCTTATATCAGTGGCCCTCCCTAGAAGGCCTTTCAATCTAAGTACACACACTAGGATTAATACCATAGGTAGAAAAGTGACCTATCCCTGTGTTGTTGGAGTGTTTATGGAAAGTGATGAATTGTGAGAACCGATACAAACACAAGGAGAACATACAAACCATATGCAAATGTTGCACCTGGACGCAAGACCCCAACTCTGCAAAGCAATTGTGCTAGCCACTGAGCCACCAATATTCATTACTAGCATAATTACCACTTAAAGGGGTTTTATCATTACAAAGATCATGTCTCAGATTATGGGGACAGTAAAAATAAGCACTTTTGTAATTGGGTTGCATTGCCTCTGTCACTTGGTTTAGCAAATATGAGCTTCTCTGTAAATCTGTGTTCTATTTCTGCTGTTGCTGGTCAGAATCCCCCCCTGGTCGTTTCCCGCGCCCTAGACACGCCCCCTGCACTGTGATTGGCTGGCTGACATTTCATTCAGCCTGTTGGGATACGCCCCCAGAAACTCACCGGCCACGTCCCCTGTGCTGTGATTGGCTTCCTGCACACTCTGTGTTTACTCCCCTCTGAGCTGTTAAAATTGATAGTGAAACCAAGGTCTGCTGGGTCTATGTACATCTCCCAGCTCTAGGTGAAGGATCTGGACAATTACTGGCTGTTTAAGGGGTTTTTGCCAAGAGGTTGATTCACCTCCTCACAGATCCAGTTCTTAAGCTGCTACTTTGAAAAGAGGGTGTTCTGTTCCTCAGATCGAATGGAAGCCCCGCCTCCTTATGACGTCATCATCTGTAGTGTATAACATAAGGATTCAACACTGTGTCTGTATAAGCTGCTTGTGCAGTGCTTAGGTGATCCACTCTGCAAGAGAGAGGTTAGGAGTTCAAGCCCCATCAGTAGTTTTTTTTTTCTTTTATAAATTATATGTAAAGATATGAAAATATATGTGTAGACATCTATAATTTTATTCATATTAACACACAAAGCTCCCTATTAGTGTCCCCAATCCTCGCAGGTATGTCACAACCAAGCACATTCCAACATATGTGATACAATGCATATACTCTGGGGCAAGACATGATATAGGAGAGCTATGTATGTTTATGATATCTGACATATAACTATTAGGCCACTATTTAGATTAGTACAAACAAATGACTATGTACGGTTAGGATCCCCCTTCTTGCCTTAGACTGCCTAATTCTCTACCATGCTCTAGATTCACAAACAAGGTTCGCTGGAGCTTCTCTCAGAGATTCTTGTCCTATTGTTATCATATGGTCATCTACATTGCCGCAGATTTGTCGGCTGACATTGTATGGCGAATCTCCCTGTTGCCAAGTCACATTGGCGTGAAACCATAGTAAAACTGCCTATTGAGTGAATTGGTGACTAAGTGAAGGAGTGCTTGCAGTTTGAGCTCAGTGAAATAGCAGGACTCAGAGTTCAAGAAACCTCTGAGATGATTCCAGGTTTCATGAAATCTGGACATGTGAATAAGAACACTGCTGATTTAATAGCCATCGAGAAATAGTGGGTTTAACGAATAAACTCTTTAGTCCACTACATAAGGGCTTTAACTAGAGACATGGTAAACAAGACAAAATACTCCTGTGTTGCTTGGTCGTTAGAAAGATGCTCAATTGAGACCAACCCAAAGAGGAGAAAAATTCCACACCACGTGCACCTACCAAACCAAGCCTGAACGTTGATACAATGCAATTGATTCATGCTTTCCATGTTTTGACGCCAAATCTGCCCCTCAGAATGTGCAGCAAAATCAGCATCATCAGACCAGCACTTTTTCCAATCTTCTACTGTAATTTTCGATCAGCTTGGGCAAATGGACCTCGTTTCCTGTCGCTGAAAGATGCACGGTGTGGTCTTTCTGCTGTAGCCATCGCCTCAAAGTACGCCGTACGTGCGTTCAGTGATGCCTTCTGCCACCTTGGTTGTAACGGTGTTATTTGAGTCCTGTTGCTTTCTATAGCTCGACCATCTGCCCATTCTCCTTTGACCTGCATCAAACGGAAGGCTTTGCCACAGGACTCCGCTCACTGATGTTTTTTTTTAGACCTTCTCTGTAAACCCTTATGGTTTTGCGTGAAAATCCAGGAGTCAGCAGTTCTGAATACTGCCAGACCACTCTGCACAACAACATGAGTTCAAGCACTCAAATCACCTTTCTTCTACATTATATGCTCGTTTAACTGAGGAGTATCTTAATGTTACAATGCCTAAATGTACTATTGCCGCCTGGATTGGCCTGATTAAAATATGTTAACGAATTGCAGTTACCAAATAAAGTGGCCGGTGAGTGTATATTTTAGGTCTCTCTACATATGTGTAGAATTTAGGGGGGAAAATATAAACTCTGTGAGGGACTAGAACTCCAAACCCCTTCGTTGTAAAAGCAATACTCTACCACTGCTCTACTACTCCACCACCAGCCCAAGTTAGTTACAAGCTGAGCAGGGTCTTCTCTCAAAGCTGATTGCTTCTCCCCCCATTGTTTTCACTCACATGTCACTGACAGCAAGCAGAGATCTTTACTTGAAGCTGACATTTGTAGTTGAGTACAGATCTCTGCCTGTTGTCAGTACAATTTGGGTGAACACCACTAGAAGTAAAAGCTGCTGGCTTTCAGTGTCATTTGTGTGTAAACTAAGACATATGACAGGTGCTTGCTGGAGTTTGGAGCCTCAAGGCTGCAGACATAAGCAGGCAGGAGGCTACAGAGCTGTCATATCCAGACAACCTTCTGCATCCCCTGCTTCAAACAAAATGATGATGTCACAGGTCTTCAGTGAGGGGAGACACGCCTCGTGGGAGGGGAGACACGCCTGCTGAGAGTAAGAACACGCCCCTGGTTTTCAAACTCAATCTGAGAAAATTAGCTGAACAGCCCGAACAGCTCAAATGATAAAACTCCTTTAAAGTCTTTCTCTCACCACAATAATTGGCTTTTAACATGTAGGGACAGATAAACGAAGACGTTTTCTAAAAACATTGCTTTGTTGATTTTTCTTTGGTCAGGAGATAAAGATTTGATCTCCAATTAGAGCACGCAGATTTCTCTGATTACGACTATTTATTTCCCCACATCTCCCCTTACTCTCTCTTATTATTCTAAGCTGCTGTCACATACACATATTACATACAAAATGATTGCTAGCACTAAGCTGTGACTATAGGGTTAACTTTTTTGAAGACCGAGACACGTAGTTCCGGTCTCCTATAAAAAGGAGCACAGCAGTGCTTTCTAACCAGACCAGGATTAAGGCTTACAGCCGAAACGCGTCGGTCGCACAGTATTTGATGTGATCCCGTACTCTCTTCATTCAGGTTGTTGCCATTGCACAAGATGTATATATGGATATATATATATATTTTCTGAATATGGAAAGTTTTTAACAAAGTCTAATTAGAATATAAGTGTTTTAAATGTAGCCACATCAAGTCTGTGTTTGTGAAGTGCAAGGACGCTGAAAACACGTGGATGCTGGAAATAATATTGTTTAAAGCTGCTGTCACTCACTCAGTCTGTCCATGGTGAGCCACCTCCTGCAGAGTCTTATCTCTAGTAATGGACTTTGGAAGCTTTTCAATTAGCTAAGTAAACACCTTTAAGAGCTCTTACACTCTTACACTTCTTAAATCTTTTGCTCTTGTTGTCAGTGCAATAGGAATAGCTAGGAAAAACATAGCTGATGTGTCAATCACTGCTTTAGACCTGCACACAACTTGAACAGTATGTGTGGAACTGCATGGTGAGAAAACCCCTTGAATTGCAGACTGGATAGTTCCGCAATAAAGCAGTTCCCATATGGAATCAGTTGGATGACTCCCTTTTATAAAGACAAAATGAAAACGCCTGAGCATTCCACAATCAGTGAGCAGCATGCGCGTGTGCATGTGTGCGGCCACTTATCTATATAATGGCAATATAGGGGCATTATGGCCCCTTTACTTTCAGTGCATCAAACTCACTCCAGAAGTTCAGTGTGGATCTCTGAATGATTCAATGTTGTCCTAAATGACTGATGATGATAAATATAATCCACCTGTGTGTAATCAAGTCTCCGTATAAATGCACCTGCTCCGTGATAGTCTCTTTTTGGGAGAGAGAGGGAGTCTCCGATACCCGTGCAATATTGTCATAGCACATATCTGCCATATAAGGCAGAAACAGGCAAGGGGTTAAAAGGCTGTTCCCACCTGGGACATTTATGGATTGTAACTATATTGCCATTATATAGATAGTTGAAAATTTATTTAAATAAATTCTGACATTTAATCCTTTGGAATCTATTGCTGGATTTCGTATTATGTCAGTTTGCACGCCCCACTTTTCAGATTTTTATTTCTTACAAAAGTTTAAAATATCCAATAAATTTCGTTCCACTTCACAATTGCGTCCCACTTGTTGTTGATTCTTCACCAAAAATGGCTGAAAAGTTCAAGGGGGCCAAATACTTTCGCAAGGCACTGCAAAACAGTTTTGCCTGGCTCCATCATTTTGGTTATTTAAACTAGAGTGTATACATCCCGAGAGCATCTTTTATGCCAGCCACACAATGCCGCTATAACATTGGCATTCAGACGCTGGATCCCCAGTAGTCCAAGCTGCATGGCACTGACCACAGCTCTCCTCTTTGATATGAATGATACATGTGAGCAGCCACTTGTGGGCACTCACATGTATCCTCCAAGATCTGCACTGACACTCATAATAAATGCAGTGGTTTAAAGATAGAGCTACACTGTCTGCCAAGAAGAATAGTGATATGTTTTGTTAGCCATGTCCTGGCACTCTCAGGCAGTTTATATCCCTATTACCTGTAATGCTGACACCTTCTCATCATGCGCTCTCTCAGACCAAAGGTTTTCTTGTTTTTCCAGATCCCAAACATCAAGCTTTCCACCATCTAAAACACACAAATTAAATTATAGGAATACCGTAATCTATTTGATAACATTACTGTGTAAAACAGTGATCTGTCATTAAAGTGGATATAAAGCATATAATAAAATCAAATAAAGCACACGACAACCAAGAGACTAGGTTTGTACTCCTAAGGCTCGGGAGCTTATATAAAGTATCCTGATGGATACATGCGGCGTTATAACAATAATACAGTGTGAATGATACTTAAAGGGGTTTTGCCAGGACGTGCCTTATCTGCTAAGAAGCAATTGTAAACAAGCCACTCTGAGCTAAAAGAGAGAGACACAGCCAGAACACAAAGCCATGCATAAGGGATCGTGTGAAATGTTCACTCAAATAATCAAACTACAACTAGTAGATTCTGTATACAAAAGACAACACCTTTTCTCCACAGCAGCTTGAAAGCTTTTTCATGTTCTCCGTCATCAGATAAAGCAGGGATCTACTCAGATAATCACACTACAACTAGTTGATTCTACAAAAGACAACATATTTCTACCCGGTGCCTTGAAAGCTTCTTCAGCTCCCTTTCATCAGATAAGAAGTGTTCTCTGTGCAAGCCTGGCCAGCAGCTCTTGTCAGGTCGTATCTAATAGAAGCTTTTAAGTAACTAAGGGCAGGTAAGGCAGCCTGTAGCTCTCTCAGGCTGCAATTTTTGTAATCGCATATATTTAGAAAAGTGATTAAATACCCATTTTGGAGGATCCCACGTCAACATAACATTGTGGCAAAACCCCTCTAAGTTATCAAGTTTTATGAAAATGAAGCTAAATCCATCCCTGCATAACCAAAAGTCCTCCAACTTCCTAATCTACTGAATGTTTCAAACCATTATGGAAGGGTTATTCACACATCCACGGGTCAGAGGACTCCCATTCTATAGACAAGTGCTTATGTACTGCCATCTCTCTATTCATTGCTTGCCTGCATGTGGTGGGTGCTGGTTGCCTCACCAGTCGGAGGAGTGTTGGTGGACCAGTATTGTGGAGATGGGTGTAGACCACAAAGTTTAGACTTGCACCCATCATACACTCATAACAGATCTGTGGTATATGCCACAGGAGACATCAATAAAATTCTCTGCTGTCAGGGAACAGAAACATTCTTATATTCTTAGGCTTAAACTCACACAGACGCAATAGTTCTTACAGCTGAGAGTTTGCTACAAACACATATAAACTAGACTATCCTGTTAGCTGAATACATCAGCAGCATACATTTCTCCCAGATCGGATAGCCGCAGTGTTTCATCCTGCAGTCCAGATTGCCTTTCTTACTAAGTATGGTTTAGACTAGATGCAAATGTGGCAAACCTGGGAGTTTTCAGCCTCTGGATGTAAAAAGAAATCATGTTTCCATTTACCGACTCGTAGCAGAGATTTAGAAAAATGCTAAATAACTAAACCACAAAGTTGCAAAGCTTTTCATGATCAAATGACATTATATTTATATATACACACACACACAGTTGAAACAAGTAGTTTACATACACTATATAAAAAGACACATATGCATGTTTTTCTCACCTGACGTGAAATCAGGATAGGTCAATTAGGATAACAACACTTATTTAGATTTGCCAAATGCCAGAATAATGAGAGAAATAATTTTTTAACGCATTCTTATTACTTTTTGCAAAGTCAAAAGTTTACATACACTAGGATTCCTATGCCCAATAATTTGGGACCGCCCATATGATGATGTCATGTCTTTGGAGGCTTCTGATTGATTTATTGGCAATATCTGAGTTAATTAGAGACACAACTGTGGACATATTTTAAATGCCCACCAGAAACACACTGCTTCTGTGTATAACATCATAGGAAAGTCTAAGAAAATCAGCAAAGATATCAGAAAGAGAATTGTGGACTTGTACAAGTCTGGATCATCCTTAGGTGCAATTTCCAGATACCTGAAGGTGCCTCGTTCATCTGTACAAACAATTAGGCCCCGTTCACACGGCTTATTGCCGGCGTAATTACGGGGACGGATTTCGCCCCGCAATTACTCCAGCAGCCGCGCAGCGGGGCGAGGGCGGGAGGGGGGCCGGCAGCTCGCCGACCCCATAGACTGTCATTATCTACGGCGCGTACGAGCGGGGAGGAGAGACGGAATCCATAGTTCTCTATGAGAAATGTGGATTACCGTAGTTACTGGGACGGATTGGAGCCATATTGCAGCGCAAATACGGCGCGCAGTACGGCTCCAATCCGCGCCCAAATAAGCCGTGTGAACATTGCCTTATATGCACGTACAAACGAGATGGGAATGTCCAGCCATCATAGCGCTCAGGAAGGAGACGGGTTCTGTGTCTCAGAGATGAACGTGCTTTGGTCCGACATATGCATATCAACCCAAGAACAAAAGCAAAAGACCTTGTGAAGATGCTGGCGGAAGCTGGTAATATTGTGTCATTATCCACAGTGAAATGAGTACTGTGCCAACATGGGCTAAAAGGCCACTCTGCCAGGAAGAAGCCATTACTCCAAAAGAAACATATAAAATCCAGACTAATGTTTGCAAATGCACACAGGAGCAAAGACCTATGTTTTTAGAGTCTTGTCCTGTGGTCTGACGAAACCGTTTGGCCATAATATCCATTGTTACATTTGGAGGAAAAAGGGAGAAGCTTGGAAGCAAAAGAACACCATCCCAACTGTGAAAGACGGGGGTGGCAGCATCATGTTGTGGGGTTGTTTTGCTGCAGAATGGATTGGTGCACTTCACAAAATAGATGGCAGCATGAGGAAAGAAGATTATGTGGCAATACTGTTAAGTTAAAGCTCAGATGAAAATGGGCCTTCCAAATGGACAATGACCCGAAGCATATTGCCAAACTTGTTACAAAGTGGCTTAATAACTAAGTCAATGTTTTGGAGTGGCCATCACAAAGCCCTGATCTCAATCCTATTGAAAAGTGTGGGTGCAAGCAAGGCGACCTACAAATATGGCTTAGTTACACCAGTTCTGTAAAGAGGAATGCGCCAAAATGCCTACCAACTATAGTGAGAAGCTTGTGGAAGGATCCAAAATGTTTGACCTAAGTCATAAAGTTTAAGGTTAACGCTGCCAAACACTATGAAATGTATGCAAACCGTTGACTTTGCAGAAAGTAATAAAAATGCCTTAAAATTCTCTCTCTCATTATTCTGGCATTTGGTAAATATATTAGTAGATAGTGAAGAAAAACATGCATATGTGTCTTTTTATATAGTGTATGTAAACTTCTGATTTCAATTGTATATATATATATATATATATATATATATATATATATATATATATATATATATATATATATATATATATTTCTATTTAGAAAACCCACTTATAATACTGTAAAATTAGGCACAAGACTGTAACACTGAAGAACTGGTTCACTTTTAAATTGTAATGTAATGGCATATTGCAAGGATAGGCCCTCACTTTAAAATTGGCAAGGTACCGACCTCTGGGACCCCCACTGATAAGAAGGGGTCATGGCATTACACCCCCTTCTACGTTTTCAGCAGCAGCGCTCTCGGCCACCAGCTGTGCAGGGATCTGCAACTGTCCCAATTTATGTGAATGAAGCTGTGCTGCGGTCCCCCTGAACAGAAGGTGGTCAGGGCTTTTCTGTACAGGAAAAATAATGAAAAATTTGCAGCCATATTTCTAATAAAGTGATAACATATCCTAGCAATCTGCAATACATTACAATATAGGAAATAACACTTGACCGGAATGCCAAAAGTACAGTGTAAACTGACACAAAAAGTAGCAATAAGCAATAAAGGAGGTGAATAATAATACAGATTTATGCAGGACAGAATCTATCCTCTAATACCTGTCAGTAGGGATTACCGCCCAGTACTTGATTCCTGTGTAACAGACCAACATAAGTCAGGAAAAGGCGGAATATAACAGTACTATAGAAGCCTATGCAGAGAAGAGCTCTGGGATTTATATTTCTAGGTCATATTTTTTTTGGGTTGGCAGGGGGGATCCTCGTCAGGAAGGACTTGAGAGGTAGTTAGTCATAAAGTATTAATACTGCCAAAAACAGATATTGCTGAATAGTAGGTCTAATAATCTGACAGAAAAGGACGATGCAAGGACTTCACTAGGATACAGATTTTTTTTTCTTATTTTTAAGGTACACATTGCTAGCGTATTAAAAAAATAACTCCAGTCAAAGATAAAATATCAGCAACAACACGGTGTGTGTTGCACATTGTAAAAGCTTTGATACTCTATTCACTGTTACAGTATGGTACAGCATTGAAGCAGCTTATGACTGTTAGGGCATGTCCCCACGGCACGGGTTTTCGGCCGGTTTGCGGTTTTTCAGACCGCCTGAAAAACCTGCCGAAAACGAGCACAATTGTGCTCTATGGAAAACCCGTGCAGCAGTCCCCACTACACGGGTTTTCCATCGGGCGGTTTTTCTGCCCGCGGTCCGGCCGCAAAGCATTGAACATGCACATTCTTCCGTCCGGTTTTCGGACGGAATCTGTGCATGTCAATGTGGAGGGCGAGGGCTTTTCTCCGCTCAATACCGGTCGGTATTTGTCCTGTGCAGTGGGGATGTGCCCTTAGGGTCTGTCCACATTTCACTGGAACATGTTCAATGTGTGCACTGGGAGAGTTCACCAAACATAGTCATACACCCTAATTCACCCAACATAGGCCAAAAGATTTTTCCCTTTGTCTCCAAAGAAATATAATGCAATGGTATATCTTGTTTTACTGTAATGGAAGTGCAGTAGACTATGATTTACTATGCAGTAAGCCACTGCAAAAACACACACACAAAAGATAAATAGATAGATAGATAGAATAGGATAAAGAGTAGGACTTTGGTTCTCGTCTAGCCACAAAATAGGACAGGGGTTCCTTAGCTTTTAGGATCGCCGATCCTTCGTGGGACGGATACTGGCACACCAATATGTCACTGGGACCACAGGGTAGAATTTTAAACTGACCTCAGTAAGCTTTATTCTTCAAGAATATGACAGCAGCTAAGTGTACAAAACCAAAAACAAAATAAATCCTAGGCCGCCTGGCCACTAACTAAACACCAGAATCCCTCTCTGTGTATGGCCTGAGCCTACCACCCAGCACCATCAACAGCAGTCTTCATACCAGTATCTACTGGTTTCAGGCTTCTGCAGCTTTGCAACACCTGCTCCTCTCCAGCCTGGGCGCATCCAGCCTCCCCCAGCTCACCTGAGCATTCTGGCTTACGTAGGTCAGGCAAAACCTGGTCTAGATACACGGGAGTAGTCATCCCACCCTACACTTTGACTACTCCAGTTAAGAGATGGCCCAGATCAACTGCTACAAGCAGCTATACTAGAAGCTACAAAAGTGTAAGTAACCTAGGATTACTGATGCAAAACTATTACGCCACTATCCAATGTCTTCTCGGATGAAGACTGGAGTAAAATATTTCTCTTGGTTCATAAGACTTCTGTCTTGTTCAGGATTCAGGAAATGAATTACAAAATCCTTTCCCGATGGTACAGGATTCCTTCCCTGCTACACACCATATATCCTGCAGTGCCCGACACTTGCTGGCGGTGTCAAATTGAGACCGGGACTATGGTACATATATGGTGGGGATGTCCCTCCCTTCAACCCTTTTGGATCACAGTTACTCGCACTAGTCATCTGATATGTGACGAACAACTGCGCAACAATCTGGCTGTCCTACTCCTTTTTGACATTCATTTGCCGGCTCGTGTTTGTAAAACCGACCTGATCTCGGCCCTTTCAAATGCAGCAAAAGCGGTTATCCCCAGATTGTGGCACTCCACTGCATGCCCCTCCATTACGGATTGGTATATGGAGGTGCAAATGATATGTAGAATGGAGGAGCTGCGTAGCGAATCACCTAAGGAGGCGGAACGCTTCTTGCACATCTGCAATGACTGGCTCATTTTCTGTAAGTCCCCACACTATAATACTCTCTGAGAGGTACTGCTTGAACTCTGCTTCTGCAATCTACTCTGCTGTATAAGGCGACCACTTCGCTGTATCACATGGTCACCGGCTCCGGCTGCCCCCTCCCCTCCTTGTCCCTTGTTTCCCCTGGTTTTATTGTGTTCACTTAGCCTCTGTTCTAAAGTCTTATGTTTTTCGCTGAGCACTATGGACCTACGGGTCACGGCGTGCCGAATTGCTTTGCCCTTCCCACCCGTGTCCTGGGCGACACCTGGAGTCTTGCCACTTTTATTGGACTCCCTGACAATACCACATGGGTTTGTCTTTTTTCTCTCTACTGGTCTCAGTAAGAGTCTAAATTGGCACTGAGTTAAGATCAGATAGGAGATCAGTTATTTTCTATTTCTTATGTCCTCGAGATTGCCGCTCTTGCAATAAGTACGTCATAGCTATCAGTATATTAATTTCTCTTTAGGTTATCTCTGACAGACTACAACAAAGCCATGTAGTGCTGTTATCTATCAGTATCCATGCCTATGAGTGTAACTGATCATTGATGTTAGCTTTATTGTACTCTGGATGCTTCATGTTCATTCTTTTCTTAATACATCGGTTTTTGAATACGAAAAAAAAAACTATTATGCAACTATATATATATATATTATATATATATATATATATAATATAATATTATATATATATACATATATATATATATATATATATATATATATGTGTGGGCATGTATGTATATCTGTTCCATATCATGGCTGGGCGAGAGTCAAAGTTCCTACAGTATACAGCGGGTGAAAAAGTATTGAAGAGCTTTATTTTCTTTCTCTGAAACTAATTGAGAGTTTACTTGGCTGTGTGTTTGGGATCATCGTCTTGCTGAAATGTCTCATTGTCAAGAATGTCTCCGTACATTTGTCCATTCGTCTTTCCTTCAATTCTATGAAGTTTCCCAGTGCCGTATGCTGAAAAATAGCCTCACAACATGATGTTCTCCACCAAACTTCTCTATTGGTATAGTGTTTTTGCAGTGATATGCAGTGACTTTTGGCCTCCAAATTTGGTTTGTATTATGGCATCCAAAGAGCTTAATTTTGGTCTCATCTGACCAGACTATAGTCTCCCAGTATTTCACAGGCTTGTCCACATGTTGCTGATAAAACTTTAAATGCATTTGAACATGCTTTTTGTTCAGCAATGGAGTCTTGCGTGGTGAGCGTGCATACAGACCATGGAGGGCGAGTGCATTAGTTATTGTTTTCTTTAAAACAATTGAACATGCTGATTCCAGGTCTTTCTGTAACTCTCCACAGGTGCTCCTTGGCTCTTGGACAACTCTTCTGATAATTCTTTTCACTCTTTTGTCTGAAATCTGTTGGAGTGCACCTAGGCGGTTTATGGTGAAATTAAGTTCTTTCCACTTCTGGATTATGGCCCTAACAGTGCACACTGGAATCTTCACTACTAGAGAAATTCTTCTGTAACAATGGTTTGCAACAATAAGGTTGCAAAAGTCTTGAGACAATTTACTAGTTTTATCCTTCATGAGATGTTTCTTGTGTGGCACTTTGGTAAAGAGATACCTTTTTCTAGGCCATCAGTTTAACTAGCTGATATTATTTTTCATGAAGGGTGCTTTCACACACAGCTGCGTTTTTGAATGCGTTTTTTGTGCAGAAATGTTCAGCATTAACTCCTGTGCCTTTCTGCACAAAAAAAACATCCAAAAAACGCACTGTGTGAAAGCACCCTAACTGACAGGATTGCTTTCTAATTACTGAAAGATTTCAGCTGGTGTCATGACTTTCTATGGATTTTCGCATCTTCTTGTGTTCAATACTTTTTCTCTGTGTCATTTCTCATTACTACACATAACTTAATTTATGGACATCTATGGTTTGATAGATTTGCCTGTGTGGATTGGATGGGTTGTTACCAGCATCTATTGAGAATTTCATTTCAATAGCACTCATTTCACGCGTTGTATATATGGACAGCAGCTAGACGGGCTAGGAGTCCCTCAATAAGGTCCCAGTAGGTTGTCATATGTATTTGGAGCCATGCTGACTGCAGTGAATTTCACAGCTTCTGGAGGGTGCAACTCAATTAATCAATGAACCCACAAAAAATGTTCAGTAACATTGCAAATACATGGATTTGCAAAAAGTGGATTTTTTAAAACAATTTAACTTTAATAAAATTTCAGAGGAACATCAACTGTACTGCTCAAAAATGTTTTTCTTTCTTTAGATTTATTTTAGAATAATTATTTTCTTCATACAATGTCGCATTTAAGTTTCATGCAATGTTGCAAAATCATACATAAGTTGGACTGTGATGTCCTTCAACTAGCACGCAATTATATCAAGTGGAGGTGCCAAGTAATATCTTTTTGTAACAGTATTATGTGTGATCTGTAGCCCCTGCCTGGACTGTAGCTTCATAACCAGTTTGCCCCAGGTGGCTATTTATACTGATTCCGAGTATCCCTTGTATTCTTAGGCCATGTTCACACGGCTTAAAATGGGCCGTATTTCGGTCTGTAATTACGCGCTGAAGTTCATTACGGTAATCCACAGTTCTCATAGAGAACTATGGATTACGTCTCCTCTCCCTGATCGGCGAATACGCCGAGGGGGGAGATAATTCACATGTCACTTTCTAGCAGTGTATACGCGCCGCTAGCAGTGATTGTCTATGGGCCGGCGAGGTGCCGGCCCCCCCGCTCCCTCCCCGCCCCCGGCCACACGGCGTAACTGTGGGGCGTAATGACGCCCCGCAGTTAACTCATGTGAACATAGCCTTAAACCCCTGCTAAGCTACTTAGGATATACCTAATGACAAACTAGCTTCCATGGGTGTGTTGCACTGTGACTGCACTAGCGGAATAGTGAGTACAGCTCTGAAGTACAACGTAGGCTGTAGGGCTATGTTCACACGGATTATTTTGGGGCGCATTTCGCCACGTATTGAGAGCGTACTGCACTCTAATACGAGCGAAATGTGCCCCAATCATTATGGTAATCCACAGTTCTCATAGAGAACTATAGATTACGCCTTCACTTCCCGCTCGTACAATACGATCGTACAAGTGGGGAGATAATTGACATGTCATTTATTCACGGCACTTTCGGCGCGAGCTCCCGCACACCCGCCGTAATTGCGAGGCGTACTGTACACCCTGCAATTAGCCATGTAAACATAGCCTAATACATTATCAGTTAAAGATGTAATGTATCAATACAGGATAAGTAATGTAATATATGTACATACAGTAGTGAATCAACCAACAGAATAGTGATTGCAGTTCAGGAGTATAATACACACTGTAATTATTTCGCCCACAATTACGCCGTGTGCTCGGGAGCGGGGGCGGAGGGGCCGGCAGCCCGCTGGCCCCATAGACATTCATTATTCACGGCGCGTATACGCCGTGAATAATTGACATGTCACTTCTCTCCCCGCTCGGTGTATTGTCCGAGCGTGGAGAGGAGATGTAATCCATAGTTCTCTGTGAGAACTGTGGATTACTGTAATTATTAGGACGTATCTCGCCCCGTATTTAGCACAGTACAGCGTGAATTACAGGGCGAGATACGTCCCAATAATTGCCGTGTGAACATAGCCGTACACATCAGTACAAGCTTAAAAATGTGATCAATTTACAAAGTGACTCAGCTTTGCACTTATATAACATTTACATATGCACTGTTAAATGATGATCAAAAGTGAACATAGTCTTTCAACTATGGTAGATAAGACCAATGCATTATCTGAGCAAAGAAAGAAATCATGGGTGGGTGTTCAACTTCAATATGTAAACCTGCCAATGCACATCAATAACTGAAAGATTTCAATCAGAATACAGCACTCCTGAGTGTATATATGTTTCAAGCTTAATGGGGTTTTCTCACCAGGCTGTGCGACAGAGCCTGCTTCTCCCAGCCACCTTCAGGCTCCCACTTCCTGGTCTGGTTGTGGGCGGGTCTACAGCAGTGATTGGCATATCACCTTTTCTATTCCTAGCTGAGTCTCCTGGAGGGACATTGGTGAGAGAAAAGTCTAAACAGTAGTGCACAAAGCTACAGAACTCTAAGGCAATGTTCACACGACTTATTGCTGACGTAATTGTGGGGACGGATTTCGCCCCGCAATTACGCCGTGTGCCGTGCAGAGGGGCCTGGGCGGGGGGGCCTTCAGCTCGCCAGCCCCATAGACACTCATTATTCACGGTGCGTACACACCGTAAATAATGTGCATGTCACTTTCTCCCTGCTCGGCGGATTCGCCGAGCGGGGAGAAGAGACGGAATCCATAGTTCTCTATGAGAATCATGGATTACCGTAATGACAGAGACGGATTTCAGCCGTACTGCAGCGCAAATACGGCGCACAATACGGCTGAAATCAGTCCCAGAATAAGCCGTGTGAACGAGGCCTAAGGGGATCAAGTTTGTTAGTATGAAAGAAAAACAAGTTCATATATGCTGCTGATAAGAAACAGTAGGGAGTGACGTCACCATCTCTAAAGCCTGTTAGAGCAAAGAGAGGTGGTCTGCAACCTAGGAAAGCTTGTGTACATAAAGAGGAGATAAGTATTGCTCTAATTCTGAAGGAAAGAAAAAACAGAACAGCAGTGCATTTGGTGATATTCTTCATTTACCTTTGCCTACATGTTTAAAACTAAAATCAATGAACTGGAAAAAAAACAAAAAAACCTTTAAGTATACTTATTCAGATCCTGCAGTAACTTTTGGGGCTACAACACTACTGTGTTACAGCATGCCCCCAGAAACACCAGTTAGCTCTTTTTTGGTCTTTAGGGATGTTGCTAGGAGGGGACTACCATGGCATGCATACTGGGCTTCTAGTGCCAGGAGAGGTCCATCACGCTACTTTGCTTTTGGTAGGGTGCTTAGATACAGGGCTAGAGCAGGAAATTGCACCTTTTCCCTGGGTGAAAAAAAAATAGGCTCTGCATAAGCAAGCACAATAGTAGACTAAACTGCTGACACAAGATAAAGATAGCAGAAATAAGTGAGTGCATAGCAGCTGTCAATCACTAACCATGGGAGGGGAAGGGAGGTAAGAGGTGCGGAAACTTGTCAAATACAAAGCAGAATCTGCTGTATTGTCCCTCGGTGGCTCTTAACCAAATGGCACATATTTTTTTATGCTGTTAGGTATAATACCCCATGGGATGCTAAATAGGGCAGCACAGTCTGATGCAAGATCTACTTTGAAGGAGATATGCAGCATTTTATTTGCACATAAGAACAAATGAGCAACCGTGTAATACATGGAAGCACTGAATCTTTCAGAACAGAAATGACTCTTTATAACAGTATTCTGCTGTAGGTAATAGAGGAGGTCCAGAGCAAAGAATGGTCTAATCTTAACAAATATTGGATCTAATCTTAAGCAATATACCGGACAGGATATCAAATGTACAGGTTGGTGGTTACTTAGGTAATAGGGATCACAGCATAATAAGTTTTCATTTATAATAAGTGGTAAAATATGTTTCAACCAATGTTTTGAACATCTCTTATTGCTTCCAATGTAAAGTATGCGCCATCATTCATACTTGTATTTTACAAGCATAATAACAGCGTGTATTTTGGAACACTTGCACTCGCATAAATTCTTGAGGCGTTTCCCGATAGGAAACAAATGTGGAGCATATTTTCGGCGTGTAAATGTGCGAAAACATGGTCCATACTTTTCCAAAATACGCTTCAAAACGTATTTTCAAAGCGTATTTTGAGCGTAAATTTACAATTCAAAATACCCTGTGTGAACTGACACAAACACTAAGGGTATGTTCACACGATGTACTGCGGCGCGTACAGTACGCGCCGCAGCACATCGTATGTCTCGGGAGCTCGCACTGATCAGCGCATACTCCCGTGGCACGGCCCCATAGACCTGCAGTACTCGCAGCGTGACATGTCACTTATCTCCCCGCACATACAATACGATCGTATTGTACGAGCGGGGAGAGGAGGCGTAATCCATAGTTCTCTATGAGAACTATGAATTACGATAATTTCGGCCGTATAAGAGCGCATATATACGTGGCTAAATGCGTGCTGAAAATACGTTGTGTGAACATAGCCTAAGATTCAGGAAGGCCAATTTTCATCAACTACAAGATGCCTTGAATAACAAACTGGGACAAAGTCCTCAAAAATAAAAGTACACAAACTAAATGCAATATTTTCAAGAGTGTCTTTAATAGATACTGTGAAAAATATATACCCTATGGCAATAAACGCCTTAGAAGCAGGAGAAAAGTGATGTGGTTACATAAAATTGTAACAAGCACAATAAGTGATAAAAAAGAAGCATTTAAACTAGTAAAACAGGACGGGAGTGATGAGGGATTAATAATTTATAAGGAGAAAAATAAATTGTATGAAAAAAAACAAAGACAGCAAAAAAACGAAATAGAGAGGCTCATTGCCAGAGAAAGCAAAAATCACACCAAAATATTCTTCAATTACATAAATCGTAATAAACCTAAAACTGAGAGTTGTAATGGTGGAGGAGCATGAGAGAAAAACAAGTCTATTAATGCCTTCTTTACTGTATTTACAGACGGATGACAGATGACATGCTTAGGGATCACGTAAATTCCCCATTGAATGTCAAGAAGTCCAGCCATGCCTTTAAAGTATTAAAAACAAGCATATCACCAGGTTCAAATAGCATTCACCACCGAGTTCTGCAGGAGCTTAATACCATAGTAGGCAAATCTATTTCACAGGACTGGCGCATGGTGAATGTGGGGCCAATATTCAAAAAGGAGTCAAAAAGTGAGCCTGGAAATTATTGGCCTGTAAGCTTAACTTCATTTTGTCTAATATATTACAGGATAGGATCACTTAGAAAATGTTCAAATATTTTACACACAATAACACAGCACCAGCACAGCATTATGAGAGGTAGGTCCTGTCAAATGAATTTGATCAGCTTATATGAGGAGGTAAGCGCCAATTACCTGGGTAAGGCTGTGGATGTGTCTATCTGAACTTCTCAATGGCATTTGATAGTGTGACACATAAAAGATTGGTTCAAATATATATGTAAATGGTTTCACAATAGGCTATGTGATAGGAAACAGAGGGTGGTTATAGATGGAACATACTCTGATTGGGTCACAGTTACTAGCAGGGTACTACAAGGGTCAGTCTTGTGTTCTCCTCATTTAATGTATTATTAACCCCTTACCGACCCTGGACGTATGAGTACCGCACCGCTAACTGCAGCTAACACCCGGCGGTTACAGCGTGAGATAGAGCCACAGAGCTGTTCAACCTTTTAGACACCACTGCAAACATCGCCGCGGCGTTTAAATGAATGATAAACGGTGCAGCACACCGTTCCTCACTCCGATCAGAGCCCCTGTGGCAAAATCACGGGGTTCCGATCAGTGAACATAGCAGCTGGAAGCCTTGTGAAGGCTCCATCGCTGCCATGTTATCGATTTCTCCACTTCCAGCCCCAGGCAGGAAGTGGGGAAACCACCATACTGCTACACTCTAATGCATTGTCTATACAATGCATTAGGTTGTTGTAACACTCGCATCGACTAGTGGTGAAGCAACTTAGGGAGACTCAAAGTTACAGTAAAAAAAAAAAGTTTTAATGTGTAAAAAATTCCAAACTGGTACCAATAAAAAGGATGCTTCAGCCCACAAAAAAATGCACCATCATTTGAGTCTGTAGGTGTTAGTTCAATAAAGGTATGGGTCACAGAAAATGGTGCCGCAGTGCAAATTTAAAAAATAAAAAATTTGGAATTTTTTTACGGTACCAAAACATAACAAAAACCCTACATGTTTGGTATTGTAGGAATTATATCATCCCGTATAAGAGATATAACACATCATTTATACCCTAGAGTAAACCCCCTAAAATAAAAAAAAAAAAACCTGCAAGTACTTTTTTTTTCCTAAACGTTATGGCTCTTGGAAGGTGGGGAGCGAAAAACGAACGTCAACCAACAAAAAACACAAGGTCCTTAAGGGGTTAATGACCTTGTAGATGATCAATGCCAGGCAATTACTGCCAAGGTAATATTAGCATGAGATGGATTAAAAAAGGCATAGATGCACGTCAAGATAATAGTTTTGCCTCTATATAAATCACTGGTTGAGCTACACATGGAATAATGTATACAGTTTTGGGCATCAGTGTACAGTATAAGGACATAGCTGAAGCAGAGCGAGTGCAAAGAAGAGCGACCAAGTTGGTTAAAGGAATAGGTGCTTTACAGTACCAAGATATACTATCAAGCTTGAAGAAAAGATAGCTTAGCAATTGAATTCCCATGTACAAATATGTGAAATGACAGTATAGAGATCTCTTAAAGGGGATGTATCGTTTCTTTAGTTCGGCTGATTCATACTGCTCTCAGCTTCTCAACTCTAGAAATGTAGGGGCGTTTCTTCCCCTCCCATCTGGGTGACATCATCCCCCCTTCACTGTTCATGCTGGCTCCCGAGATTCCCCCCCCCCCTCTGAGTCCACATGTCACTGTGTCTCTCCCTATCAGCCTTATTTTGTAAGAGATGTATACATACCACAGGCTGCATTCAATCTAGACTGAGCCCTGATCTCATCTCACAGCTGGAGATTTGTTACCGCTTTCTCTGAACGGCCCAGATCTCCCTTCTATGCAGGAGAGGCAGGGATCGACACACAGTCGTGCTGTTTTCTGATTGCAGAAGCCCTGCACTGTTATTCTGTTCCTTCTGGCTGTGCAGAGTGAAAATGTGGCGGTCCCTTCCTTTGAGTGAGAGGCAGGAATGCAAGCTCCGAGAATATAGCCGACTGGGGGGGCTGAACAGAATGTACATGAGCTCTCAGCTAGTGAAATGCAAGGAGGAGGGATCCACCACCACTGGAGATCAGTGTAAACAGAAACAGAAGATAAGGAAAACGGTGATAACAAGACAGCTTTGCTAATGAAATCCAATTGCAAAGTTGTTTGTATTCACTGTCCCCTTATTCTGAAGACCATTTAATGAAATGATACAACCCCTTTACGGCCTGTTTACACGGCACAGGACAAATCCCGGTCGGTTTACCCGACCGGTATTTGTCCGTTTTGTGTGCTGTGCACACGGCCGCGGCGGCTTTTCTCCGCGATGAGCGAAGAAAAGCCCTACACCTTCACATTTACTTGCACAAAACCAGAAGGATGAATGTGCAAGCACAATGTTTTTCGGGCAGCCCGCGGGCAGAAAAACCGCCGGGTGGAAAACCCGTGCATTGGGGACTGCTGCACGGGTTTTCCATAGGAGCCCGTTGTGCTTGTTTTCAGCTGGTTTTTGAGACGGTCTGGAAAACCGCAAACCGTCTGAAAAGCCGTCCGCAAACCCATGCCGTGGGGACATGCCCTTACAGTAGATAGAAAAAAAAAGAAAAATTGTTGCTCACTGATGATTTATGTTAATGTCTTGAACAGGTCTTGTTTGAGTCCTTATCCTCAAATTCTGTACTGATGCACAGGGTTCCTGCCGGACCACGGGCAAAAGTAGAACTGTAATGCAGACTTGTGGAGCCATCAGCACCAGTAGGAATTAAAACAATTAAACTTTAAAAGTGACTATTAAAAATAAGCACTGCCATCTCCCTCTGACGTGTTTCAAGCCCCTCAGCTCTAACTCATAGATTAAGATCCATGGGGCTCGAAATGCGTCAGCGGGATATGGCAGTTATTTGTTTTTAATAGTCGTTCTTAAAGTTTATTTTAATTCCTACTGGTGCTGGAAGATCCACAAGTCTGCATTACAGATCTCTTACAGGCGTAGGTTTAAAAAGATCATGCAACAATCACAAGCCGACCTCCTCTATGGCTAGAGGAAAGAAGGTTTCACCATCATCACAGAAGAGGATTCTATTCTAAGAGCAGTGAGACTATGGAACCCACCGCGACAAGAGGTTATTATGTTGGATTTATTGACCAAGTTCCAAAAGGGTTTAGATGCCTCTCTTGAAAAACATAATATCACAGGTCATGGAGATAAAACGTTCATTCAGAGATTATCTTGCCTGCCATATTTACAATAGGGAAAGAATATTTCCTTTTGTATGGGATAACTGGCATCTGCCCATTGGGTTTTTTGCCTTCCTCTGGAATAACACTGTAGGATTATAGGTTGGACTCAATGAACTTCTGTCTTTTCCAACCTTATCTATGATGTTACTATGATGTCCATATCGTCTAACAGGGCAAATGGACTGCAGTTGTCAAATTGAGATACTTCCTCAGGAAGTGTTTTCCGTGATTTTCGGAAACCCATGTAAAAGCCATGATTGTGCTACAATAAAATAAAAATAACTTGTACTCACATGTCCCAGGCCTATTGTTCCACCACAGCTGGAGTTAGGCTAGGGTGACTATGAAGCCAATCACTGGGCAGGGTGGTCATGTGCTGTTACAGCAAGAGGAGATCACTAGGCTAGTGATTGGCTGTATGGTCACGAGAGCAAGATAAATGACAAAAATGCTGGGTGACCGGTGGGGAACACCGGAACTCTGGTGCCACTGGAACAGTAGTAGTAGGACAAGTAAGTAAAGTTTATTTTTCGTTATAGTGTAGCCCCAGATTGTACAGGGGTTTCCAAAAATCTTGGAAAACCCTTTTAAAGTTCCCTCCAGTGTAAAATCTTAAATAAAACATTCCCACATTGATATCACAAGTGACAGTAGAAGTTTTTTCCTAACTAATCTTAAGAAATTTTCACCTCCTTAAGAAGAGAACTTGGAAATAGAGCAGGTGTTTAAAAAAAACGTTAAAAATAAATAAAAATACTTCCCCTATTCTGCTGGAGGCAGTGAGACATGAACAAAGAATGGATAATCAAGAAGGATAATTGTGTCGTTGTGGTTTCTTACGTAATTGCAGTGCATGTAAAAATAAGCAAGTAGCTGTTTCTACAGAAATGGTCGTGAAGGCTCTATAAGTCTAGTCCATTCTTTTAAAAACAATTCCTGAGAATTACACATATTTAAAGTAAATACACAAAAAAGGATTAAAGTGATTGAGCCGTCCTGTTCTGACATTAGGAAAATTCTACTTAGAAAATTATTTTCTTTATCTGTTTCCAGGAAAGCTGGGTGACAACTAATGAGTAGCAAATTCAGATAGTTAGTGATTCAGCTCCTTCTCCTTTATTGGAGGCTAAATTGGACTAAATTGTACTGTCAAGCTCGACTCTGATTTAACCCCCTAATATTCACATTAAAAAAAAAAATTAACTCCTGCTAAAATAACTTTTCCATTGCAGATTTAAAATTGATGTCTTGAGTAAATAATAAGACATAAATGGCAATAAACCGATCCAGCCAGCTCACCTTATGATGCAGCAAGGCACTGGATGTGAGGGAGAACGGTTCATCCAAGAGGTCTCTGGTTAAATATACGCTGTAAAACCAAATTGGTAACAAACCAGCACCAAAAATGTGAAATATGATTACATTTATTTAACTCCATTAAAAATGCATAGAACAAATCATGGTGCAGAGCTGAGGCATTTCAGGTATGATACCCTTAATCGTAGCTTATTCAACTGTGTTCACACAACGGTTAAAAGCAAACTCACCATCCAATCACAATCCTACACAAATTAGGTCATATATGTTTCAATTAGAAGGTGACGTCACTGATATTGCAAACAATATAATGCACAGATGACCCATCCTATCTCTAAATAATGTATGATATATTATTATAACAAACTAACTCTGCATATATGAAATATTGAAGAAACATACTAAAAATATATATTAATAGCATAATACTAGTCAATTAATATATGTGGAGTAAATTGTTTTTATAATTCATTCCCCGAGGTTGCTGGTGTGCAGCTTTCAGATCCAGAAAGCCTCTCTCTGAAGGAGGTGCATTTTAATATCTCCACTTCTCTGTGGCGGTCCTACTTGTTCGATCCCGAAGCAACTGAATGAAGCCAAGCCCCCAATGTGAAGGGTGGAAAAGTGTTTGGATGCTCCAGATGAATTCACACCTAATGAATTTGTAACATCAGCTTAGCAATGGGTTTCTTTAGAGGGCGAATTGTGTATCCCACATGTGACACAATGTACATTCGATTGTATATACTATGTGGTCAGAGTTACAATTTATGTAACTTTTTATAGGTCTCCTATTGTTTAAATATAAGGGTGCTTTCACACAGTGCGTTTTTGGTGCGTTTTTGATGTGTTTTTTTGTGCAGGAAGGCTCAGCAATTAATGCTGTACATTGCTGTACAAAAAAACCCGGCAAAAATCGCAGTAAAAATTGCGATTTTACCGCAATTTTTGCCACGATTTTTGTGCAGCAATGTACAGCATTAATTGCTGTGCCTTCCTGCACAAAAAACACATCAAAGAGACGCATCAAAAATGCACCGTGTGAAAGCACCCTAAAGGTTCAATAAAACTCGTTTTTTCATGTATTGACATAAATTGCACCTGTTTTGGCCACATTTTAAAATCACCGCAAGAGAATAACTAGTTTGTGGGCTGCTCTTTTTCCCCCCTCCTATAATAGAAGAGAACCTAGAGTTTTACCTTCTCTAGGCACAAATCTACAGCTACTTTTTAGAATATTCGCTAGAATTTTATTTTGACGTAAAATAGAAATTTTTGCTTTTAATAGTATTTATAGCTTGATCATATTGTTGATTGTACCATGTAGACAGAGTAATGGTCTGATTAGAACTTTTAATGTGATGTCGAATAATTGTTCAAAATTATCTCTTTTTTGTGGGACTCTATTTTCTGCTCTTTTTAACATCCAGTGGGGATATTTTCTAGCGGCGAGGCTGTTTTATTATTTAGAGATAGGATGTGTCATCTGTGCGTTATATTGTTTGCAATATCAGCAACGCCAAACAACATGTCAGCTTGTATAACCTTCTAATTGAAACATATGTGACCTCATTTGTGTAGGATTATGACTGGATGGTGAATTGTGTAATAAGCTACGATTAAGGGTATTAAGGGTAACATACCCGAAACATATCAGCTCTGCACCAGGATTTGTTCTATGCATTTTTAATGGAATAAAATAAATTTAACCATAATTTAAGTTTTTGGTGCTGGTTTGTTACTATTTTGGTGTTACAACATTTATTTAACCAAAGACCTCCTGGATGAACTGTGCACCCTCACATCCAGTGCCCTGCTGCATCATCAGGTGAGCTGGCTGAATCGGCTCATTGCCATTTGTGTGTTTAAATGGAGGTCTGTACTAGGTCTGTCGTGCTTACCATGAACCAATGCACATTTTTGGATTTGAATTACTGCCATGGATAACACAGGGGAAACAAGTGTCACAAACTTGGAGTCTGCACCAGGCTGGGAAGACTGAATCTGCAATAGGCAAGCAGCTTGGTGTGAAGAAATCAACTGTGGGAGCAATAATTTAAAAAATGGAAGACATACAAGACCACTGATAATCTCCCTCGATCTGGGGCTCCGCGCAAGATCTCACCCCGTGGGGTCAAAATGATCACAAGAACGGTGAGCAAACATCCCAGAACCACACAGGGGGACATAGTAAATGACCTGCAGAGAGCTGGGACCAACATAACAAAGGCTACCATCAGTAACACACTATGCTGCCAGAGGATCCTGCAGTGCCAGATGTGTCCTCCCTGCTTAAGCCAGTACATGTCTGAGCCCGTCTGAAGTTTGCTAGAGAGCATTTGGATGATCCAGAAGAGTATTGGGAGAATGTCATATGGTCAGACGAAACCAAAGTAGAACTGTTTGGTAGAAACACAGCTCGTAGTGTTTGGAGGAGAGAGAATGCCGAGTTGCATCCAAAGAACACCATACCTACTGTGAAGCATGGGGGTGGCAACATCATGCTTTGGGGTTGTTCTCTGCAAAGGGACCAGGACAACGGATCCGTGTACATGAAAGAATGAATGGGGCCATGTATCGTGAGATTTTGAGTGCAAACTTCTTTCCATCCTCAAGGGCATTGAAGATGAAACGTGGCTGGGTCTTTCAACATGACAATAATCCCAAACACACCGCCAGGGTAATGAAGGTGTGGCTTCGTAAGAAGCATTTCAAGGTCCTGGAGTGGCCTAGCCAGTCTTCAGATCTCAACCCCATTCAATATTTCATATATGCAGAGTTAGTTTGTTATATCATACATTATTTAGAGATAGGATGTGTCATTTGTACATTATATTGTTTGCATCATCAGTGACTCCAAACAACATGTCAGCTTGTATAACATTCTAATTGAAACATATGTGACCTAATTTGTGTAGGATTGTGATTGGATGGTGAATTTGCTTTTAACCATTGTGTGGACACAGTTGAATATACTACGATTAAGGGTAACATACCCGAAATGTGTCAGCTCTGCACCATGATTTGTTCTATGCATTTTTATTGGAATGAAATAAATGTAATTATAGTTTACATTTTTGTTGCTGGTTCATTACCATTTTTGTGTTACAACGTAAATAATTAAATGGTTATTCCCATCTCGTAACGTACAGGTCGGAAGATAGAAACAAGCTGTATGTAGCTGTACCACATTTATATAGTTTTTGTTATTTTTTTTTCTAATTTTGCACAATAAAACACTCTGTATTAGAAAAAAAAAGTACAACTTCTCAAGCAGACTTCAGGCAGCAGTTTTAGGCCCTGTTCACACGACAGATTTGGACGCGTTATGGTTCCAAATAGTTTGTGAGAACTCTCCTGTCAAGAATTGACAGGGAGTTCTCAGCGCGGCGGCCGCGCGGTGTTGCCACGGGCGTCGCCGCGGGTGGTGCGCGGCTGGCCCGCGGCTCAGTTTGCCCCCTGCCTATTAATTTGCATGGGGGCAAAACCTCTCCGCAAGCCGCGCCCCAAGCCCAGCCCCCGCGCCGCAAACCCGCGTCAGGAGACGCGAGTTTGCGGCGAGGGTCGGACGAGGTTTTGGCCGCGGCCACACCCATCGTGTGAGCATGCCCTTACAAGGGAGCACTGAATCTGATGGCTTTAGCGAAGGCTACATCATAGTGGTTTTGGTTGTTTTGAAGCCAAGAATCTTGAATTTAAAATAAGACCGAGATCTAGACAGAGCTACAGCAGGCCGGAATGAGAACTCCATATATATATTACTTAAGGGGAATCTATCGCCAATGTTTTTGGTTTTTGCTAATTAAACCTAGGCACTGATATATCTTATTTTCTTCTAAGCTGTTTTTATTTTCTTTTTGTTTTTTTTTTTAATTCTGTTTTCTGTGTCTGATTATGGAGGCTGCCATCTTGCTTGAGTCTCTTTTTACAGCATTTAGTGAGATACAGCAGCTACATGGGCATAGGAGTCTGTGAACAGGAGCAGACCCATTGACGTCTATAGAAGAGTTTTCTAGGCATGCTCTGTGACCTGGGAAGAGGTCACTGTACAGGAAGGGAGAGTGAACTGTGACTATCTCCTATTGTGAATGGTGAATCCTGTGTTATTTACACACATTGGTGTCACCAATCCGTGTAATCCTGCCAGTGATTATAATGCAGAGACTGCTGAAAAGTTGTCTCTAAAGAACAGTAAGTGTCAAACTATTATTAGGCCTGGGGTTATGGGATGACTGTCATGGAGGAAGGACCTGTTGGTGCTGAGCTCTGCTAAAATCTTGTGTATATCTGACCTATCCTGCTTAGTTTTGTTGCTACAAGCAATTTATTATGGCTGTGGAAACCATCCTGCAGTTAAATAGAGATAATTGGTGACCAGAATAATATTTTAGGTGCCGCAGGAGGCCACGAACTGGTGAGAGCTCATGCGGCCTAATATTACATGGGGATCTGCTATCCCACGCTCAGCACAAGTGGCTGCAACACTCTCAGTCTGGCGGAGGCACATCGAGGTATATGTCAAGTTGCTGCAGACTAACCTGGAGGGACTGAAGCCCAGGTGGTGTTATCAGTAAAGGTTTCGCTATCGACAAAGGGTTCCCCGACTGGCATACACTGTGATGTGTCACTGGGATCCCTTGGTTCTGAGAAGGTAAACAGGGATCCTAATCAGCAGTGGGCGATGTGGTGCTGCAGAGGCCTAGGGAGTCGTGGCCTGGAGGTGTTGGGCGCCAAGTGGCGGGCATAGTGTGGCCTGCAGCATATGGGACATTTACGGGCCCCTGGCCGGACTGACTTACCTGAGGCGACTGGTGCTGGGCCCCTTCTGGGTTTGAAGATTCCTTCATTGGTGCCGATGGCTGCGTATTCAGATTTGGTGTGCAACTGACAGACGTGGCCATGGGTGAGGAGATGATCCTGAGCTAAGTGCAGGGACTCTTTTTGTAATTGCCCAGCTATGAGGATGCCTATTTAGATCCATCTCTGTTCTGGTCTGCTGACAGGTACCCTGCTCCATAACTGGCACACTGTCACTTGTGGGCCCCGGTACAGCTGCACCACTTGGGGACGTCCCTCTATAGCTCTTAACCTCTCCTGTAAGGACCGCAATAAGTCGTCTGCAGTACAGAAGTCTATTATCTACCAAGACTGTCACAGATGTCATAAGTCAAATGAATCTAGCTACCACTGAGCCCTTCTGCTGCTGGGATGGAAGATACTGACAAAATAATGGTGGCCATTGCATCCTGCCAATCCGCATTAACAACTAAGAAAGATCATCTTCAAATGGACATCAATTGTCTCCATTATGATTTTGACAAAAATAAACAGAGAACCCCAGGGGACAGAGAGGAGGCTATGGAAGGTGCAGGATGATACTCATTCTCATCAGGACTCGCTCCAGACATTGCAACAGCAAATCAAAGCATTGCAGACTAAGGCAGCAGATGCAGAATACAGGAGTAGAAGAAACAATGTGAGAGTGCTAGGCCTACCAGGAAATGGTGAAGGTTCTGAACCCGAACGCTTTGCTGAAAATCTAATGAGAGATACTCGCTCCAATGACTTTCACAATGTTTTATAATTGAACATGCCGACCCGACCACTTCCTCCGGGCGTCCATTTATAATGAAAATCCTCAACTACAGAGACAGAGACTCTGTTCTGGCTGCAGCCAGGAAGAAAGCATCTGCTGTGAAAATACAAGGATCTCCTTTTATCCAGACATTATTTCAGAGGTGCAGAAGAAGCGGCGCCTATCCTCCCACGTAGGAACCCAACTGTGGGATATGGGGTTGAAGTATGCGATGTTCTACCCCTCAAAGCTGTGTGTCCAAGATGGAGACTGAGCAGTTTTCTTCCTCACTTCTAAAGAAGTATCAGACTGGTTGGATCGTCGGGGACGTAATGGGTGATGGACTCTGAAATGAATTGACTAGGGTTATTACATTTTCTATTTGACCCTATTTTCCCCAAGGGGCCGTTCACACGGCTTATTTCGTCACGGATTGGAGCCGTACTGCGCGCTGGATTTGCGCTTCAGTACGGCTCCAATCCGTCGCAGTAATTACGGTAATCCACCGTTCTCATAGAGTGACCTGCACATTATCCAGGCGCAATACGCGCCATGGATAATGTAAGTCTATGGGGCCGACGGGCCGCGCCCCGCCCCGCACCTTATTCAAGCCGGAATTGCGAGCGCAATCCGGCTCGCAATTACGGCTTGAATAAGCCGTCTGAACACGGGCTAAGGGTATGTTCACACTCCATATTTTTGGGGCGTACTGCAGGGCATAATGGCGCTGCAATGCACCGAGGTACCCCGCACGTATTCCCCGACGCACAGTACGCAGAAGTGACATGTACACGTCAGGGAAAAGGAAAGTATAAGAGGACAGGCCAATGTGTATTGAAAGTGCTGGCGTATAGCAGTGCGCACAGGTACATGCCGCTATACGCCATGTGAATTCTCCCTTAGGTTGTTAGTGGTGACTGAATTGTTATTAGCCACTGACAGTTCCTGATGAGGTTTTTTTGCCTTTTTTTTGTTAGATGGGAAAATTATTATAGGGCTTTTTTCCCCTTGTTTTTTCTCTTTACCAATACTGCAAGCTCTTTGTGATGTAGTTGTGAGGAGCTTGAGGCGGCAGACGGTTGGTAAACACCAATGGCGACATGTCAGATTTCAGTTGCGCCATTTTTATGGGTGTATTTTGCGGCAAAAAAACCTGTTGTAGTCCTATTCTATGTATGTATGAACAGTCGTACACTAAAACTAGGTGCAGTTTGAGCCAGGCATAACACATTTGAATGCGTCTTAGATATGCTATGCTATGCAAGGCATAGCACACACCAGATTTATGAACCCACATAAGACAGGTTCATACATTCGGGCGCACTATACAATCACTTAATGCGCCTTAAAACTGGTGTGGTGGGTTATCTCCCCCTTCACTTCGCTGCTCTTTTTCTCTCTTCCAAATTTCTAGACTGCCTTTCCCCGGAGCCCAACAGACTGAGCTGAGTTAGGCACCACAACAGGGCTTTTTATATTAAGCGCTTGTCCTTTTTTCCCCCTCCTGATATCCCCTTTACACTTTCCCTTTTTCCCTCTTGATGTTTTCAATTATCAACCCCTTTCCTATGGGACATATTATTTTACCTTAGGGGCACAGAGGTTCTCAGGAGCTTTCCTGTGCTACAATATTCAATGTAATTTCTATCTCTGTCCCATTGATATCGATGTTCTTGCTGTACCATTTATCTATTGGCCACTATTGTTCGCTGCCAGACCACATACATATTTCTTTTTCTTCTATATTGTTTATAGAAAATGTTCAATAAAAAACTTTAATAAGAAAAAAAACTGGCGTGGCAACACCTCTTTTCTGACATGTCGCCCAAAATTTTTGTCCACCCTCTTTCGGTGCAATTCTCTTGTTTCATCCTCTACAGATTCCCTCTCTCGTATAGACATGGCTTTTGTCTCTAAAGAATTGCTTCCAGCGATTTCTAAGGTGGAGTATCTCACTAGGGGCATTTTGGATCATGTCCCACTGTTGATTCTGATATCGGCATTTTCACGGAGTCACGGAACCAAAAATGACTGGAAATTGCCATGGTGGCTGCTAAATGCAGATCAGATATTGATAACTATTGGGAAGTAAATGCAGGCTCCGTGAACCCACTGGGTAGCACACACAGTGGTTTTGAAAAGAGTGCTTATTGCCTTGGAAGAAGACTTAGCATTGAGGGAGATGGAATGGGTTAGGACCTTTAATCCCGATAATAAAGCAAAGGCTCAGATTTAGATGCACAAATTCTGGCAAAAGTACTTGCACTGAATGCAGCAATTCGGTCACTGGTAGGGGTAGACCAAACCGGCTTTATGCCACGGAAAACCACCGATATTAACTTGTGGAGGCTTTATACAAATTTGCAGGTGACACATTCCAATTCCAGGAGTAGGGCAATTGCTTCCCTTGATAACGAGAATGCTTTTTGATTCTGTCGAATGGTGATTTATGTGGGCCGTGCTCCGCCACATGGGAATACCTGATCATTTGCAGTGACTACACTTATTAAACTTAAAATCAACTGTTAGAATATGGGTTAATTGTTGCATCTCTAGCCCATTTCCCTTGCGGTGGGGCACCCAGCAAGGATGTCCTCTCTCACCATTGCTACTTGCCCTAAATATGGTGTCTGTGTCCTATAGGATTAATGATAATGAAAATATTGAGGGGTGGGAAGAAGCTGGTATCACACAAAAACTTTCCTTATATGCTGACAACATGCTGGTATATCTGGGCAACCCACGCTCGGTGTTAGAGGCCTTACTTCACAAGTCAATGAGTGTGACGGGTTAATTGGACAAAATTGAAAACCGTCTGTAAACCGGATGACAACTTTTAACATTGACCTTAATGGAAAATCCGTGCCTTTCCGCTAGACGGTTTTTTAGACCGTCGGTGGTCCGAAAAACATAGAACACGGTCATTCTTCCGTCCGGTTTTCGGGTGGAATATGACCATGTCTATGCAAAGGGGGAGGGCTTTTCTCCGCTAATCGTGGAGAAAAGCCGTCTCCCTGCGGCCATGTGCACGGCCGCAAAACAGAGCAAATGCCGGTCGGATAATCCGAGAACTAAACAAGAAGTAGTAGCAATGAAAAGTACAATCTATCCTGCAGAAAACTAACTCATATAACTTTGTCAACAGAAAACAAAACATGCAAAGGGTCTTGGAATGTAGGAAACAAAAACACTTTTACGCTTGCCCAAGCAGAGCTCAGAATAAGCATTCAAGGAGTTAAAGAGATCTCTGATTATATTATCCCATTTTAAAATTTAAGGTATATGCCATAAATGTCTGATTGGTGTAGGTCTCTGAGGTGGAATCCACATCTATCTCCAAAACAGGGGTTTCCCCATTCTGCTTTGTGCTGTAGTCACTATGAATGGAGAGTTGGCTTCACATGTGCAGTTCTCTCAATTTATTTTACAGGTATTCTGAACTCAGCCTAACACAATTACTTATTTTGTTTACATTTTTTTTTTTATATTTTAGTTCCCTTAGGGCTTGTTCACATGGCGTTTTGGATCCTTTTTACGGATCCGTTTTTGACAGTGGAAAAACGCATCCGTAAAGCGGATCCACAAAACGCAGCAGTTGTTACTTTATTTGGATCGTTTTGAATGCTTTTTCACCTGCGTTTTATGCATCTGCTTTTCGGATGCGTTTTCAGAACAGGAGAAGAGAAAAGATTCTCTCTTGCGATCCAGCCGCCGCTCACCTGCGCCTCGTCCCGCGATCCAGCCGCCTGCCCCATTCATGATCCTCCTGCGATCCAGCCGCCTGCCCCATTCATGATCCTCCTGCGATCCAGCCGCCTGCCCCATTCATGATCCTCCTGCGATCCAGCCGCCTGCCCCATTCATGATCCTCCTGCGATCCAGCCGCCTGCCCCATTCATGATCCTCCTGCGATCCAGCCGCCGCTCAACTGTGCCCCGTCCCGCGATCCATGCGGCGCCCCGTCCCGCGATCCAGCCGCCGCTCACCTGCGCCCCGTCCCGCGATCCAGCCGCCGCTCACCGCGCCAATCCACCTGCTGCCGCTCACTGCGCTTTTCGCATCCGCTTTTCAGGATGCAAAGCGCAGCTGATACGTACCAGAAGTGTGGAGCGCTTTTGGACAGGTGCCAAAAGCGCACTCCATTATCTCCTATGGGCTTTCACTTGCGTAAACCGCAATAAGAATTGACAAGTCAATTCTTAAAGCGGATGCGAAAAGCGCAGGCAGGAGAGCCCAAAAGCGCATCGCCGATCTCTTGTGGGAACAGCGATGCGCTTTTGCCATTGAACACAATGTTAATCACACTGACAATTGTTAGATCCGTTTTGCGGATCCGTTTTGCGGATCTGTAAAACGGATCACAAAAACGGCGTGTGAACAAGCCCTTGGAGGACTTTTTTTTTACTTAATGTACTCTTATGTGTATATAACAGTACATTACTACCTGACACAATTCCCGAATAGACTCTGAATTAGAAACCCCAGGGGCCTTTATTAGTCCAAGGACTTTCTCGATTACCCAGCCAGTGCTGGCAATCAGGTTGCTGGTGCTAACAGGGACAAGACTGCATCATGATCTGCATTGATTGTGATGCTAAAGGAGTTAAACAGCTAACATGGGCATTATTTCCTCTGATCCCAGCACTCCCACTACCTATTGTGCATGCACACCTGTTGTGCCTACACCATCAGCAATGACATACATGTACGTCAATTTGTGTGAATGGGTTAATGAAACCTTATAATAAGACTCCAGCATTACGTGAGCGGATGATACCCTAATGAATAAAGTTAAAGAGACCCAGAATAATTGTCCAGTCTAAGGAATGGATAATTGTTTAATGATAATCTGTAAAGCCTGCTGAACTGATTAGTGACACTCACCTGACCCAGAAATCAGCAGCTTTGTATCTGGTATATGTGTAATGGCAGACACTGCAGAGAATGTGTATATACTAAGCAGAGGTTGACCTGAGAGGAAAGAAGACAGTAATTATTATGAGACACTCAAAGACTTTCTACATCAGTCTATCCACATAAATATGTGAGAACCTTTGGACAACACATTTCCTATATACTATGTTGTATTATGGCAGATGAAGTTAAAAAAGTTGTCTAAGAATTGAAAACATGAATTGCTTTTATCTCGAAACATCACTTCTCTTGTCCATGGGCTGAGTCTGGCGCTGCAGTCTAGCTACATCGGTCTACTAAAGGGGGCCCCTGCTTCATTTTAATATTATATTATAGTATACTGATGGCCTGATATAATTATGGGTGCTTTCACACGGTGCGTTTTGGCACGTTTTTGATGCGTTTTTTCTGCAGAAAGGCACAGCAATTAATTACATTGCTGCACAAAAAGCGCGGCAAAAACGCACTGTGTGAAAGCACCCTAATAAGCTGATACTCACCTCTCCTCTCACCTGTGTTCCAGCACTGCCTCTGTCATCTCTCTCTGCCGGTCTTCTATTTATTTTGGCTCCGGCTGAAAGGAACGTCACCACTGCAGCCTTCACTTCTGAATGGAAAATGACCATTGCAGCAGTAAACTTCCAATTGGCCAGAGCCAAAATGAACAGAAGACTACCAAAGAGGGATGACAGCTGCAGTGCTGAGGAGAGTATGAGCTTTTCCATTTTATCATGCCATCAGCATGTCCAAAATATAAGGGGTGTTCCCAGTAGGCTTTGCCATCAAAAGCTGATCCAGGTCCAGGTCTCACCTCAGCCGACTCCATTCTATATTCTGAGTCAACACTTTTGAGTGGCCCATTCCCAACATAGGTGCGAGTCCCAGCGTTGAGACCTGCACCTATCATACTTTAGTGGTATAGCCTATCAATGTGCCATTAAAGTCTATCATGGGAAAACCCCTTTAAAATGAATCAAACAACCCCTTTAATATCATTTGCTAGATGTGACAACCTTTGGACAACAGATTCCTTATGCAATATGTCCTATTGGGTATTCAGGCTTTCTTCTGGTCAGTATTTTTATGCTTTACCTCCTTGATGTATTTATTTCCGGTCTTTAATGCACTGTTGTGAATATGAACTGTGTTCATAAATTTTTGTAAATTATATTTAATTATATATTCATATTATTGTTATTTAATATATTGTGCTTGGACTGGTTTTAGCATGGTGGTTACCTTTGGGTGTTTTGTTGGATATTAATATCACTGATCATGGTGGGGTACTGACTTCATTGCAATGTAATGTAGCTTTATTTCCACAAATCATGGATATTTTTATATGTAACTCCTTCTCGCCTCAAAAATTTTTGTTCACATCATGTTCACTTTTTCCTCCCCACCTTCAAAGAGCCTTAATTTTTACAATTTTCTGTCTACATAGCGACACTAGGGCTTGTTTTTTGCAGGACAAGTAGTATTTATAATGATACCATTTACTATCCCATATAATGTACTTGCTTTACATGCCCATATTCTAAGACCAAAAGCCTTCTTACTCTTCCACCTGCTGACATGTTGAAGGTTCTTTTTAATTACTTTTTATTCCAGTTTTTGTAGAAGCGAGAGGACGATAAAAAACAAAAAACACATTTGTTTTTTCTGTATTTTTTTTTTACCTACAGTACATTGTTCATCACACAAGATAAAAAATGGTATATTTTAATAGATCGGACTTTCAGAGATGCAGCGTTAACAATTATGTTTACCTCTTTTATTGTTTTTTTTCCATAAATAGGAAAAAAGAGTGTTTTAAACTTTTATTATTATTTTTTTTTAGTCCCTACTAGGGGGTGCAATCATTTGTACACTATTCTTCACTACTGATATATTGCAGAATAGTATACAATTATAGCATTAGACTCCACCTCGGCAACCTGCAATCATGTATTGAGGGTCCGACTGAGTGGTGAAACAGTGCGCCGCACCGTTTACTAACAGTTTAGATGATGCCATTGCTTTGACTGCAGCATCTGTATGGTTAAGCGGTCAGGATCCCAGTTATCTATGATTCCGGCCACTAGCTGCAGATGCAATCTACAGCCAGCACTCGTCATGTATAAAATAGACTCAGTGATTGAGCACGCTCCATGCTCAGTTACTGACATCAAGATGTACAATTACATCATATGTCAGTAAGCTGTGCTTTTTTTAAAATCTTGGAATTATGTGTTAACCATCTATTGTAGGTGTGTTGCGATTATTCTCTGTTGGCTACACAATATATTGTACTTGACTGTGGCCTGAGATTTTGTTTTAGATGTAACATTATGTCCTATTATAGTAGATAAGGGGGTTGATCAGAATTATAAAAGGAGGCCTGCTTTCCTCTAGAAACAGCGCCACTCTCATCCATGGGCTGAATATGGTATTGCAGCTTAGGTCCTGTTCAGGTGAATACTGCAGTACAGAAACATCTATTGAGTGGCGCTGTTTCTAGAGAAAAAACAGATCTGGAAAACCCCTGTAACAGTAGTTTTCACTCTGGAGATCTGATGGCAATAATGTATTACATCAGCATAGTCTGATTTTAATGTTACATTGGTAAGAATGTGCTTTCTCTCCATGTGGTCCCCCCAACCCTGTAACAATGGATAGTCCTAGTCCTATCAGTATAGTACCGGAAAACCCTACTTAAAGGGGTTTTATCGTTTGAACAGTTCGTACTCTTGAGCTGATTCTATGAGATTGAATTTGAAATCCAGGGGCGAGTCTCTTCTCTCAGCAGGCGTGTCTCTCCTGCCAGGAGGCGTGTCTCCCCTTACTGAAGACCTGTGACATCATCATTCTGTATGAGGCAGGGGAAGCAGAAGGTTGTCTGGACAGCTTTGCAGCCTCCTGCAGTGTTCTCTTGTGTCTGCAGAGCCTTCATCTTCAGGCTCCACAATCATCTTGCTGTGCTATAACCAGTAATACACACAGCCTGAACAGATGAAACACATGTGAGGAATGCACACTGCCCCCCCTCCTCCCCTCTCTGTTATCAGGCAGGAGACTGTGTGTGTTATATGGAGGAAACACAGGACATAAGACTGTGCTATATGAGGGAATCTGAGTTAAACAGTCAGTAATTACCCAGACCATTCACCTTAGAGCTGGGAGATGAGTATACCGCCAGCAGCCCCCACATAGATGGTTTTAACAGCTCAGAGGGGAGTAAATACAGCGGGCGACATGTATGAACGGGCTTTACGCCTGTTTTCTGGCCACTTTCGGCTGCGGTCCGCATGAAGGGGCGGGCAGGGGGGCATGGGCGGGGGGGGGGGTGTAGGCGTTGGGGGCGGGACGCCTCGTATAGCCGGGGCAGTACCACGCGGCTCCCAAATCGCGGGCCGGCAGCTCCAAAAGAAACCCAGGTTTTTTTGGTCTAAATCCCCCGGCAGGGCGAATGAAGCGGATCCGAACATGCGGGAAGCGATCAAAAGATCGCGACAGAAGTCTCGGCGTCCGCTCCGAAAGCAGCTTGGCGAAATCCCGGGGGGGGGGGGCGGGGGGGGGGAAATTGGGGAAGAGACGAAGATCCGCGGATCCGGCGCTCCGCCCCGTGCGAGGAGATGAATGGGAAAAAAAATCGCCTTTATAAGGCGGAAAACAGTGTCAGAGAGGCTGCAGTAAAAATAAAATAAAAAAAAAAAAACCTTTTCCAAACTCTAGAACGGCGCAAATCAAAAAATAGAATTGCAAATTCCCGGGGAAAGAAGTAATTAAAAATCTGAAACCTATTCTCATTGGTCGGCAAAAACCGGGCAATCAGAATCGGAGCGACAGTGAAATTAAAAGCTATGGGGAAGAATTGCCCAAATCAAAACCCCCGGGGATAATTCAAAATACAGTAAAAATGCGAAAAGAGCGTTTGGGCTGATAGGGGGGGCTTGGTTCCCCAGCTCGAGCGCAGCTACTTCTCCCTTATACTTATGGGAGATGAGGCATCAAATCTCGGCGCTCAGCCCCCGCACGGGCTGAAGTTTAATCAACAAATTTTTTTATACATGTAAAAATTTCCAGATAAAACCAAAACACTTCTTAAAAAATAAAGCAGTTAAAAACCCAAAAAACGCGTTCGTCGCGGACCGGGCTCATAAGGAATTGCAATAGAGGAATTGCCGGGAAAGACAAATTTTTAAATTTGACAGCTATTCTCATTGGTCGGCATAAATAGCCAATCAATAGGAGCACAATGTCCCTTATATCTATGGAGGAGAATTGACAATCAAATGGGAGCGCAGTGGCCCTTCTATCCTTGGAGAAAAATGGCCAAATCATATTCAAAAGGCGGGACATTCAAATACAGTAAAAAGGCAGAAACGAGTGATTGGTTGAACAGCGGGGCTCTCCAGTTACCCCAATCAGAGCGCGAGCTCTTTCTTAGGTTCTAGGGGGAAATCAAAATTTAAAAGAGGGCCGAAATTTGGACCAAGGGGAGAGCGAGCGACGCCCCTATGGGTTTTCTAATGCAATCTGGTATAAAAGTGTACATGGCTGAAATCAAATTAAAAACACTACAAATTTTTCCCCGATGTGTTATAAAAGGAAACTAATTGTGGCTAACGAAATAAAATTTAAAATCAAGAAAATCATGCTTATTTTTTTTTTCGAGCACCCATACTATTGATCCTTGGCTAACGAAAAAAAAGAAAAAAACATGATTTTATGGACTTTTTTTTTATTTTTTCGTTACCACATATTGTTTTCTTTTGTAATCACACGGCAAAACTTCTGTTTGTTATAATTTGATTTCAGCCTTAAACACTTTTTACCAATTGATTAAAAAACCCCTAGGAGCTCGCTCGCTCTCCATTGGTAAAAATTACGGCCCCTTTTTTAAATTTCGTTCCCCCTAAACTCTATGAAAAAGCACTCGCGCTCTGATTGGCTAAGCTGGACGAGCCCCCACTGCTTCAACCAAATCAGCTCTTTTTCTGCCTTTTTACGTATTTTAACGTCCCGTTTGGAATAGATTGGTCCTTTTTCTCCATAGGATAGAATGGGCCACTGTCCCCCCTATTCTGTTTGGTCAATTCTCCCCCCATAGGATATAATGGGACATTGCCTCCATTCTGTTTGGCTGGTTTAGCCCAATGAGAATAGCTTAAAAAATTTTGAAATATGTTTTTCCCCGGAATTTCTCTCATGCAATTCCCTATGTATCGCCGGTCTCGCCGACAAACCCTTGCCGTTTTTGGAACTGTTTTTTGCTAAAGAAGGGTTTTTGTATTTAGCTGAGAATGTTTCACATGTAATATTTAAAAAATTGGGGTTAACACTTCATGGCGCCGGGTGACGGCGAGATTTTTGTGGCCCATCTCTCCATAGACATAATGGGGAAGTAGCTCCGCGTGATTGGGTGAGTAGGGGGAGCCCCCGCGTCACCAATCAGCTGTTTTTTGCATTTTTACTGTATTTTTTAATTATCCCCCCGTGGATTTGATTGGTGTAAAAATTCCCCCTAGAAAAATGGGCTTGTCGCTCGTATTTGATTGGCTAAACTTTCCCTACCCAGAATGGGACTTTTCGCTCCTTTCTGATTGGCTGAGATAGCCAAGCCTCCATTATCTCAGCCCAATCAGGTTTTTTTTGATTTTTTTCTGTATTTTTAACAGTCCCCCCGTGGATTTTGATTGGGCAATCCGCCCATAAGTTTTAATAGTCATGTCGCTCCTATTTGATTGGGGCCCGGTTTTGGCGCCAATGAGAATAGCTTTCAGAATTTGAATTACTGTATTTCCCGGCCATTTCCCAAAATTTAAATTTTGACTTTGGTATTGGAAAGTGTTTTGTTTTATTAAAATTTTTTTTTTTAAGTTTCAGCTCTTTTCCCGAGAATGTGAACGCCTTTATAAAGGCGATTTGGATTCTACTCCGCAGACTGTGGGAAAAATTTTCGGGCTCCCGCCCTTTTCGCTCGGAACAGATTTTCGGGCGTCCCGCACGGCGCCTAAATCCCCCCACTGCGCCAACCATGGCGAGGGGCGGCGGATTTTCCCCCCATTTATGGGGCACTTTCCTCGGACGACGCTTTGGCGCAGGGGGCCGCACAGCGCCCCTGTCCCAGCATGTGCCCCCCGCACTGGCGGGGCGGGGGACTTTTCCCGCATGTATATCGCACTACCTCCGGGGACAACTCAGACGAGCACCCCATTCGCCCCCAAACTGGCGAGTCGCGGTGGACTTTTTCATGAATGTATGAGCGCCCCGTCCCGAAAAAATCAGGCGGATTCCGCCGGGGGAAAATGGCGGAAAAAGGCGCCTCGACCGGGGAGCTTCTACATTGGGCCCCCGGGGTGAGGCAGCCAAACACAGCCTGGGGGGGTGCCGGGGGGGTTTTCCTGTTCGGGGGCATGTCCCCAAAGGCTGAATGAAATTCAGTCAGCCAAACACAATGCACGATCACAAAAACCTTTTTAAAATAAAAAAAGGACTGAGGTAATGCAAACAATTCAAAAGTGTTTTTGTTACTGTCCCCATAATCTGAGATATGATCTTTGTAGCGAGAAAACCCCTTTAAAGAAAAGTGTGCTCCTTAATGCAGCTAAAGAGTCTGAAAGCAAATGTTTTTATATTTTTTCAAGGGCCACATGTAGAAAATGTCGGTCAAAAACTATCTTTTTGCCCAAAAAACAATCAGAGTTTTCCCTTTTATTTTTTTAAAAAATTATGAAAATTTAAAGAGGAGCTCTGATTGGTTTCTATGGGCAACAAAGAAAGTCTTATACCTAGACAGTTTTCATACATGTCCCCCCAAGTGTCTCCTTCTGACTTGAATGTTTCATCTCTGTGGCTACTTTCACACTGCATTTAGTAGTCCTGGCAAATATGTCAAACATACTCCTGTTCACCTGATGGCAGACAAAAGAGCGTCCTTTTGGTCTTTGTTGGGCGAGCAAGCATCAGTAATACCATACTTTTGCCGTATTTAATTGTCTTTTTGGTCTCTGTTGGGCCAGCAAACGTCAGGAATACCAATTTTTGTCATATGGAATAGCGCAGGTGACCAGACCATTCCAGTAAATAAACATATACCACAGAGTAAAAGTTTTTTTCTTACATACAGTAGCTTATTTTGAAAAAGTAAATGCTTAAATGCTAGTGTGGGGTTATTCAAGGCTCCCTTTGGGGGAAACCCTCCTAATGGAACCCTTCAAGTGACACTACAAACCAGTGTGAGAAGAGCCTTACCTGTGGTCAGGCTCCAGACCTTGATGCTGCTGTCAGATGATCCACTCACCAAAATTTTTCCCCCAGCAGGTAGAAGTCTGAGTCTGGGGGTGGGGGAAAAAAAAACAAAATTTTTCAGTCTGAGCCTCCCCCATCTTTTTATGTAGGGGGTTACTTACCTATTTTAGTTCCATCCAGGCAGACCATGACCAGGCATGTGATTCCTCCAGTGTGGCCACATAGAGTCTTGACCTCTGACCGGGATGGTACATCCCACACTCGTATTGAGGTGTCCCAACTGTCCACGATGCAGGGCAAGGAAGATATAAAAGGAAAAGATAAAGGGGCAAAGGGCAGGGACAGATAGATTACAGTAGACATGGTATCTCTACCCCTGCAGATGCTTCATTTTCAGTTCTTGGATATGTGCTTTTTGTTTAAAACACATTTTAAAACCCAGCGATCATATTCCTCCACAGACTTACCTTTACAAACTCCTGCTGCCTGTTGCTACCACTTGGAGATCATCTATTTGTTGCCTATTGGATACTAGGATCATATGAACAGGGCTGTCTATGGTCTAAAAAGTTTGTCAAAGTGCATACAGTCAGCACCAAGCCTTATAAAAGATATTAGGGGGGGCTCCAAAACCCTTCATGTAATGTGGGGGTCACTTTTTAAAACGCACCGATGTCTTTTAGCCTCTCCTTCCGATATCTTGCTGATGTTTTTAGCCTCTCCTTCCCAGTTTCGTGCTGAGTTTTTAGCCTCTCCCTTCCCCGATAGCTGTGCCGGGGGGTTAATACGGGGTAGCAGACGTAGCAGCTGCCCCGGGGCCCGTGCTCTTATGGCCCGGGCAGCCCCTACCCACGTCTGCTAACCCGGAATTCCCCTCCCGGGCCCCGAGGAACATAAAAGTTCACTGCGGGGGGCGCGGGGAGGGGCCCAGCGCATCCCCCCTTTAAACCCCTGGCCCTCCCGGCCCCGCGTTCGGGCAGGTTGCCCCGCCCTCTCTCGTATACGTGGGCAGTGCGATTAGTCAATGATTCGGTGCCCCTGTGGCACAGGGGGGGACGCGTGCATCGAGGGAGCGTGGTCGAGGGAAGTAAAACAATTTCTTATTTTTTCCTGCCTGCCTATATAGACCACCCTGCCTGCCTATATTGCCCACCCTGCCTGCCCGAAGCCACCCTGCCTGCCAAAGCCCCCCTGCCTCCCGTATTGCCCCCACTGCCTGCCCTGTTAGCCCACCCTTTCCCGCCCTTTTACCCCCCCTGCCTACTATATACACTCACCGGCCACTTTATTAGGTACACCTGCCAAAATGCTCGTTAAAACCCCTTAAATTTTAATCAGCCAAAAACAGGGGGCAAAACCGTGCATTTAGGGGATGTAGACATGGTCAAGACAATCTCCTGCAGTTCAAACCCAAACACGTATGGGGAAAGAAAGGTGATTTGAGTGCCCTTGAACGTGGAAAGGTTGTTTGGTGCCAAAGAAGGGCTGGGAGTTTTAGAAAAAAGTGATCCTGGGGATTTTCCCGCACAACCCCCCCCTGGTTTACAGGAATGGTCCGAAAAAAAAAACCCGTGAGCGGCCCTGTGGGCGGAAAAATTTCCTTGTTTTGCCCGAGGTTTAAAAGGAAAATGGGCAAAAGGGTTTCGAGCTGATAAAAAGGCAACAGTAAAATAAAATAGCCCCCCGTTACAACCAAGGGGGAGAAGGCTCTTCAAACCCCAAAAGTAGGCAATTTTGAGGGGAGGGGCTACAGCAGCAGAAGACCAACCGGGGCCACTCCTTTCAGTAAGACGGAAACTGAGGCCAAATTTTTCCCCAAGCCATCAAAAATTGGACATGAAATTGGAAAAAGTTGCCTGGTCTTGAAGTCTCGTTTTTCTGCTGCGGACATTTTCGGATGGTGGGTCAAATTTGGCGTTAAAAACATAGAAAAGGATCCACCTGCCTTTTGTACAAACGGTTCGCTGGGGGGTGGGGGTTCCCTGGTGTGGGGGAATTATTTTCCTGGCACTCTTTGGGCCCCCCTTGGTCCCCAAATTGGCACGTTGAAAACTACCCACAGCCCCCTGGGTTTTGTTGCGACCAGTCCATCCCTTTTTCCCAAACAAGTCCCAAAAAATTTGAGGGGCTACTTTCGCAGGATAATGGGCCATGTCATAAAGCGGGGAACATTCAGACTGGTTTCTTGAACATGACAATGATTCACTGTACTCAAATGGCCCCCCCACAGTCACCAGATCTCAATCCAATAGGCACTTGGGGGATGTGGGGGAAGGGGGGAAATTGCATCATCATGTGCAGCCGACAAATTGCGGCAACGTGTGATCCCATATGAAATTTGGGCCCAAAAAATCTTGAGGAATGTTTTCCAGCCTTTGTGGAATCTAGCCACGAAGAATTGGGCATTTTGGGAAGGCAAAAGGGGGGTCCAACCCCATTACTACATGGTGAAACCTAATAAAGTGGCCGGTGTTTTGATAGTCCCCCTGCCGCCTATATAGGCCCACCCTGTTTTTCCTATATAAGTCCAACCCTCCCGCCTATATACCTCTGACTGACTATATGTCCCCCCTCCCTGCCTTATACCTGACGGACTTTTAGTCCCCCCTGCCTCCCTATTACCCCCTGTCTCCTATATATATCCACCCTCCCTGCCTATACCCCCTTTATGCCTTATAGCCACCTTGCCTCCCTATTCCCCCTGACTGCCTTTTACCCACCCTGCCTGCTTAATCCCCCTCCTCCATATAGCCCACCTTTTTGTTCCCATATCCCCTCTTGGCCTATTATAGTCCCCTCCCAAATTTTCCCCTGCGCTATATAGCCCACCGGGCCTGCCTTATCCCCCTCCCGCCTATTAGCCCACCCGCCTCCCTAATACCACCCCCTGCCTGCCAAAATTTATAGTCCCCCTTCCCGGGCCTTTATACCCCTGACTGCCTATATGGTCCACCCTGCTTGCCTTTTCCCCGTTTCCTATAAACCCCCTTAGCCTTCCTATGTACCCCCCTTACCCTGCCTATTAACCCCCCAAAGCCTGCCTTATAGCCCTAACCCCCCTAAACCCTGCTTGTATAGCCCTTATACCTCCCAAAAGATCCCTACCTATATACCCCCCTAAACCTTTCCTTCTACTTTAATGGGGGCCCCCTTTTACCTTCCCGCCTACCTCTTATTTGACCCCTATAGCTCACCTAAAACCCCTGTCTACCTTTGGGTCCCTATAGTTACCTAAACCCCGCCCATTTAGCCCCCCATAGCTACCTAAATCTACAGCCCACTTATAGGCCCCCTATAGCCTACCCAAAGACGCCTGCCTATTTTGGGGGGCCCCCCCATGCCTATTTTTCCCCTTCTTCTAGTATGTGGGGCCCCCCCTATAGCCGCTACGGGGCCCCGCTACAGTCTACCCGTGGTCCCCCAAACCCACCCGGGGCCTATCTACCACCCGTAGCCCACCTTTTGAGACCTACTGATACTGCTACCTCAAAGGGTTAACAAATGAGGCTTTTTACTACCTACCTGCCCCAAGTCTACTAAACCTCCTACCTAGGGCCTACCCAATATCTAATGGGGTTTCCTGCTTATTGATTTGGTGGGGTACTGGCCAAAGCGTAACACAATCTCCAGGGGGGGAAACCTCTGTTCCTCACCCCCCTCTAGGAGATTGGGGTTCTAAGCTATGGGGCCCGTACCCACTCTCCCACCCCTGGGATGTTGTACAGGGGGGGGGGGCAGGGGGGGAGGTGCTGAAAAAGTGAGATTCTAAGAAATTTTTTGCCAAAATCTGAAGGGCAATGGGGCCGGAAAAAGTGTCATGGGGGTTGGGGTAGGGGCAGAACACAAAGGAAAGTCAACGATCGGTAGAGAAAACGTACCGTGAGTCACAAGATGGACTGCATGTAATTTTCTAAATGTTGAGGTTTTGTGTACACGGTGCTACACTAATGGTCACTGTAGGAGGGTTTCATGTTTGTAGGACACCTGTGTACACTGGGAAACTACCACTAGTGGCAGTAATATTGGTCTTTATTAATTAATAGTATAGGGGTATTGTGGTAATTTGTGGTCTTGTTCTGGCAGTCTAATCCGGTCCATATGTAGTAGCGTTATTGGTAATGTTGGTGTGGGTATAGTGGTATTTGTTTGGTACCATTATGATGGTGATATCTATGGTGAGTTGTTCACTCCTTGTATTATCTACTAACTGCATTACTTAAGAGATCCCGGTAAATGTTCGTGGTTGGGGAAGCGGAGGGGGGGGGAGGGGGGGGGGGGGCGGGTTGCCCAATCCAAACTTTGCTTTGGGGCCCAGGCTTCCCTAGTTACGCCCCTGATCTGTGCTGATGTCTTTTAGCCTCTCCTTCCAGAACATATGTGTTGATGTCTTTTAGCTTATCCTTCCAGATCATCTGTGCGGAATGCTATTTCTAAACTGATTATCTAAGGTAAGTTTTAAGAACTACTTCTCAGTCCATCCGTCATGTTTGATAGCGATTCTGCATTGGTGTACATGGCGAAAATACAGACTAGAGGTGCAGCCTCGTGTTACTATGTGCCCCATGACTGCTCTTTTCTGTGCAGAAAAACAAGGGATAAACTTACATGGAGGGCAACAATTAGGGAGGTGCTAATGTAGTAATGTCAATTCGTAGTTTGGGAGATGTACTGCACCTACCTACTGTGAATACTTATCACTAGTCTGACCATAAACTCTTGTAGCAGGCCAGTGGTCACATGAATGACGTTTCTGATTACTGGTGGAGCTAAAACAGGATGTAAAAGCAGCAGGTAATGTCATTACATACATATCAGCTAATCTACTATTCATACCCAAGAATAAAATAAAGCATATTAACAGAGCATTGCCTTATCCTTCATTTCAAATATCATCTACAGGTCTCACCTTCCGGATATGATGTAGGTGTCATGAATGAGAACACATGTCACTAGATCACTGTGTCCTTCCAAGCTGTGAACAAGGAACTGAGAGTTTTGCAGTGGATATGGATCTGGGGGAAGGAAGGCAGATGCAGAAAATGATAAATTCATGAAAAAGTTGGGATAAAACCAAGAATGATGTGTGATAAGACAGAGGAGTAGAAATGAATGAGGGAGAATATTGCCAAAAAGAAAAAAAGGAACCACTATTATACTAAAAACAAAATAAAATAGCTAAAAATGGTGTAAATAGTAATATTATTATATTTATAAAATATTATTACATTCCGGAAAATTATCAAATATGCTGACAATAACACTACTACCGAATCCACCACGGACACTGGTTTTATAGTACTCGGAGTTTTCTCAAAATTCCTTCTTTTTGCTCAGTGTCCAAGTCATGGTCTTGTGAGATAAAGGACAGAAACAACAGCACACCAAATGGACCTGTGCTGATATGATGCAAACAAAATGTGTTTATTAATGTCCAAGGGGAGCCCCACATGTATGTGATTTAGTTTGCAAATTAAATTAAATTATATGCATGTGGAACTCTCATTGGATATTAATAAACAATTGTTTTAATTTGAGTATAAGGGTGTGTTCACACGGCATGTTGACTTTGTGTTACATAAGCTTTTAGATGCGTGTTTGGATCCATCTTTCGGACCCAAACATGCATCTAGCAAATAGCAGTGTAATTTACATTGCATCGGCGTTCAGACGAGTGATCGCCAATATGTGTCTCATTGCGTCATCCGGATCCGTTCCAAGGATTGACAGGTCAATTCTTGGTCCGAAAGACGCAGCAGGAGCCCTATAATAAACTATATGGTGCGATTCTGCTGCATTCAACACGCATCCAAACACGCAGCTGCATGTTGGATACGTGTTGGAGCCGATCCCCAATGCGTTTTTGGATGCGATTTTCGCATCCAACACAGATCCAAAAACGCAGTGTGAACAAGCCCTAAGGGTGCGTCCACATGGCACTATGCAAATTTTGACATCTTGTACGTGGTTTTGGGGGTGGGTTCTGTCCGCATTTTTTGGAACGCCAGCAGTGTAAAAAAAGTCCGGCAGAAAATCCATTCAGTGGGGACTGCTGAACGGATTTTCTATTAAAGTCTATCAAGATGGTTGACAGTCGGTTTACAGACAGCTTTCAAATCCGAAAACTGTCTGGAAATCCGACTGAAAATCCTACCATGGGGGACAAGTCCTAAGATTAGAAATAAGTGTATACACTTACAGGTATTTGAAACACTTTGGGCGCTGAGGATACATAAACAGAAATGGCTTTCAGAAAACTAGTGCGTTACAGATTAGATCCTCTGTGTCATTTGTTAAAGGGGTTGTCTGACCACGCTGTTTCAGAGCCACAAGTAGTTTTACATTCATGCATCCTGTTTTATCCTTTTCAGGTTGTGGGTGGTTCTATAGCAACGATTAGCATATCAGTTCAGTATTCAGAGCTCTTCTAAATGCACTGACATGAGAGCAGGTAATCTTAGCTACAGTATACTCCAGAGAGCTTTAGAACTCAAAAGTAGACAAGTAAATTAGTCTCCTTTGTTTGTTAGAGCAAAAGAGAGATGATTTTCACCTCAAAACAGAAGATGGAAAACAGCGCAATGTGCGTTACCCCACGACTTTGTTTGTTAGAGATAACACAGTCTGTTCTCAAGCTGCTAGCAGTCCAGCAATATATTTGGAAATATAACTACTTGTCCCTACAGGTCTGAGCTCTGGAACTGACATTTCCTCTTTCAGGATTGTCGAAGAATTTAAATTCATTGAACGACATTATAACTCACCAGAGACTTTTTTAATCAATTGTGCTATTGTATGACTGTCAATGCACAGTGTATTGTTGTAAAGAGAAGGGTTGAGGGGAAGAGAAGAGGTTAAAGGGATGTGTTGTACTTTCTATAAATTTGAAAATAGTTAATAAAAATGCATAATTTAAAAATATTAAATAAGTTTTGTTTGCACCAACACAAGTCTATATGGTGTGCTGTTGTCTCCATACTATACATCTTCTGGATCTACTAGTCCTTCAACTAGCTTATTTCATTAACAGAGTGCCATACATATATCCCGATTGCTGCAGTGTCATTAGAAATTTTAGAGTATGCACTGCTGGATCAAAAGGATTTTACTGTAAAAACCAATGCAGCAAAAAGTACAAAGTGTGGGGATAAACATGCAGGTAGATACCGATCTACCTGTATAGGCTCACAGTCTGTTAGATGCCAAAACACCCACTCTTTCCTATGTGGTGTAAGAATATATCCATTAGAATTCAGTTTGCATATTTAGTCAAGGTCCAAACAGAATGTAGCCGTTTATTGTGCTAAGCTAATAGGCCATCAATATCAGACTGGTGGGGATCCGACTCCCGGCCCCGAAGGTGATCAGCTGACTGAAGGGGGCGTGGTGAACTGGGGAGCACTGCGTCCTTTCCTTGTTTAGCAAACACCGCACCATACTTTTGATGGCGTGGCGCCTCCAATGGTATAAAGCTGCAGAACCAGACACAACCGCTTCAAAGTGTATGGAGTTGTGCCGGATGCCACAGCCCTTTTAGTCAGCTGATTGTAAAGCAAGGGCTGCTGAGAGTTAGATCCTCACCAATCAGATATCATATATCACAGTCCTACAAACTCTCTTAACAACACATTTCTTGTTGGGAGGGGAGCTACTCTAGGAAGAAGGTGAGAATCTTGTTACATAAAGCAGTGTTCCTCACCTCTAGTCCTCAAAGCCCACCAACAGGTTCTCAAATTCTACGGATATCCCATAAAATGCACAATACTATGGAAATCCAACCTGTTGATGACCTTATGGGCTGGAGCTGAGAAACAATGACATAGAGGACACCCGGTCACACATGGTACACATGAGTATGTAATGGGTTTCAGGAGATTCTCTGCACTGTAGATAAGCGAGTATGAAATAGTCATCATGGGGGAGGAGAGGTGTCTGAACTTCACATGAGTCATCTCTTTGAGGAACACTACAGTCAACCTCCTCCAAACCTGAAAGGAGTGATAGCAGAGAGCAGGCGATCAATATGCCATTACAGCTCTAAATAAGCTTTTCTAAGCTGCTGCATGGCACGTCTCTCCAGTTACCCAGTGACACATCCCCTGCTTACATATTACAAGAAAAACAAGTATTCTCATTGACAAGCTGGAGAAACATAGGTGACAACCCAATAGTAGCTGCAATGGCAGCCATACTATCAAGAAGCTCTCCCAGATATGAATATAACTAAGAAAGCTGAACACATTGGCAGGAGATGAAGACTGACGGATTTATATTTAATATTATTATTATATATTTATATTTACTGATTATGTTTTTTATTTGAAGTGCACAAGCTCTTTAAAGGGGTTGTCTGCCACACTGTTTCAGAGCTACAAGCAGCTTTGCATTCATGCATCCTGTCTCTTCCTGGTCATATTGCGGGTGGTTCTATAGCAGTGATTACCATATCAGGTCGGTACTCACAGTTCATGTTATTGCACTGACATGAGAGCAGATTTTATCTATACTCCAAAGGGCTTTAGAGCTCAAAGTAAACTAGTAATTAATCTCCTTTGTTTGTCAGAGATAACACTCTGTTCTCAAACTGCCGGCAGTGCGACCTGTGGTGACGTCATTCCCTGCTCTCAGATGCCGACCTATGTGCATTCAGAGGAGATAAAATCTCTCTTATCGCCTCAACAAAGCAATATATTCGGAAAAAGTCTTCAATTACATGCCCCTACATGTTGAAAGCGAATCTGTGCAGTTAGACAACCCATTTAAGTGGACGTGAAACAAACCTGTATGTCGTCCAGTAGAGGCTGGTGTCTGTGCTGGAACTGCTGTTTGTACTTGTGAGGTAGTTGGTTTCTTTTTCTGCTTAGAAACTGCAGCTGGTTTAGGGTTTGGCTGGGTGGCAGGGTCCGGCTGAGAGAATGAAGCCGTTCTATAAGATCAGGAGAATATCAGTAAAAGAGCAAATTATGGAAAGAGCTGCAACATCTATTTACCTACCTACTGTAAAAGCATATATGTTTGTCTGGGTATTGTGGGGACCACATGAGCTTTGACCATCATTAATCATGCAGAATAAAGGGTTTTTTAGTGATTTTACAAAGCACCTTGTCCCTTCAGCTTTTATTTTCAGATTGTCCAAGCTTGGGGCGACATGTATGAATCTCGGCGTGTCGGAGTGCACGTTTTCGCCCGATTTCAAGTGAAAGCTGCGCCTCATGTATGTCGGCGCCTGCGGTGTACAGTCGCCAGTGTGTGAGGCGCAATGCGGGACTTAGGCGCAGTGTGGGACTGCGCCTAAGATTCGCCGACCGAGAAGGTGCGCTAATACATGCGGTGAAAAGCTCCCTGCGCCTCGCAGAAGGGACTGCGCCTAAAAGGTATTCCGATTCGAGACACGCTGGAAATGAGCGAAAAATCATTAAACATGTTAGTGAATAGGAACAGGAGTTGTCTTTCAAATGAATGAATAAAGTGAAAAATTAAAGCTGTCTAAAAGCGATTAAAGGGGTTTTACCACCATAGAAGATTGACGTAGCAACATCCAAAATGAGTATTTAAGCAATTTCTAAAATATACTTACCATATATGCTCGAGTATAAGCCGAGTTTTTCAGCACAAAAAATGTGCTGAAAAATCCCCCCTCGGCTTATACTCGAGTCACTGTCGGCGCTCGGGCGCAGCGATGGCCGACTGCTGACAGGGACGCTTCAGCTATATAGGGCTCCTCAGGGAGCGCATATAACTGAAGGCCGAGTGGGCGCACAGTGTCCGGACGCTGCACTGGCCCGGGCACTGTCCGCGATCCCTTCACCTATATGCGACTCCTCCGGAGCGCACACAGGTGAAGGGATACGACTGCGGGGCACAGAGCGAGCGCTCCGTGCTCCGCAGTGGCCTCCGGGCGGCCGCAAGCAGACTCGCGGCCGTCCGGAGCTCCCGGCATAGGCAGCGTGCGATGTCATCACGCTGCGTGCGCGGCCTAATGACATCACGCTCTGTGCCGGGAAGAGAAGGAGAGCGCGCGGGAGGCCGGAGAGCGAGGAAGCGGAGCGGCGCGGGAGACGGAGCAGCGGGGAGCCAGGTAAGTGGTTGTTTTTTGTTTTTTTAAACTGCCTTTACCTGACTATATCTGCCTAGGCGGACCTATACCTGCCCTATAACTGCCTACAGCTGCCTATACCTGCCCTATAACTGCCTACAGCTGCCTATACCTGCCCTATAGCTGCCTATACCTGCCCTATAACTGCCTACAGCTGCCAATACCTGCCTTCAGCCGGCCCTATACCTGCCACATACCTCCTACAGCTGCCTATCTACCATGCCTAAACGGCCCTATACCTGCTACAGCCGGCCTATACCTGCTATATACCTGCCTACAGCTGCCTACAGCCAGCCCTATACCTGCCTACAGCCGGCCCTATACTGCTACACGCCATTACCTGCCTATACCCTGCTCGCCTGCCCTATACCTGCCTATACCCTGCCTCGCCTGCCCTTCCCCTGCCTTTTGCCCCCCGCCTCCCCCTTTCCTGCCATGGCCCAAATTTACCCTTTTCCCCTGCCCTTTTGGGGGCCTTCCTCCTTTCCCGGTTTGGGGCCATTCCTCCTTTTTGCTTGGGGGGCATTATCCTTTTTCTCCTTGGGGCCTTCTCCTTTTGGGCTTCCTGCTATGCCTCATTGGGCCTTTCTCCTTTTGGCCTTGGGGGACTTCGCCTAATGTAATTTTTTGGCCCTTTTTTTTTTTCCCGTTCCGCCCTCCCCTTTCCCCCTGGCTTTCCCCGGTTAAAAATTTTTTTTCCCGTTTTGGGGAAAAAATTTAATGCCCCGGTTTACCTCGGTCGGCTTTCTCGGTTTTCGGTTTTTTGTCCTTTGGGGCTGTCTCCGTTTCTTTCCCCGTTTCGCCTTTGTCGGTTTCCGACCGGCCCTTTTCCCCAAGTCTCCCCCCTTGCGGTTTTCCTCGGTCCCGGCTCGGGGGGCCCCCTTGCCCACATCCGACCCCTTTTCGCGAATTTTGTTTCCCTGTTCTTGCCCCCGGTCTCCCTGCCCGCCCCTGTCCCCTTTTCCTCGGTTTTCCCTCCCTCTGGCCCTGTCCCCTCTGCTCCGGTTTTCTCCTCTTGCCCTTTCCCCTCTGCTCCGGGCCCCCCTCCGTCGCCCCCGGTCCCTTGCTCCGGTTCTCCCTCTGCGCCCGTGTCCCCTCTGCTCTGGCTCTCCGCTTGCCCCCGTTCCCCTCTGCTCCCGGTTCTCTCCCTTTTTGGCCCGTTTCCCCTTTGCCCCGGGTTCTCTCGTTGCGCCCGTTCCCTCTGCTCCCGTCTCTCCCTTGCGCCCTGTCCCTCTGCTCCGTCTCTCCGTTTGGCCGTGTCCCCCTCTGCCCCGGTCCTCCGTTTTTTCCCCCGTGTCCCCTTGCTCCCGCCTCTCCGCTTTGCCCGTGCCTCTGCTCCCGTCTCTCGCCGTCCCGGGGTTTCCCTTGCTCCCGGTCTCTCCCTTCCCCCGTGTCTCTCTGCCCCCGGGCTCTCTCCGTCTGCGCCTTTCTTGCTCCCTTTCCCCGCTCTCCCGTGTTCTCTGCCCCCGGGCTCTGCGTCCGTGTCCCCTTGCTCCCGGCCTGCGCCCTTTTGCCCTCGCTCCCGTCCCCCCCTGCCCCCTCTCTCCGCTCGGGCCCCCGTTCCCCTCTGCTCCCGGCTCGCGCCCGTGTCCCTCTGCCCCGGCCGCGCCCGTGTCCCCTCTGCTCCCGGCTCTGCGCCCTGTGGCCCTCCCTTTTGCTCCCGGCTCTCGCCTGCCCCTGTCCCCTTGCCCCGTGTCCCTTTGGGCTTTCCCGTCTGCGCCTGCCCCTCTCTCCCGGTCTTGCCGGGGGCCCCCCTCGCCCCCGGTTTCTCCGCTCTGGCCCGTGTCCCTCTGCTCCGTCTCTCGCTCTGGCCCGGGGCCCCCCTCTGCCCCCGGTTTCCCCTCTCCCCCGTGCCCCCCTCTCCCCGGCTCTCCCGCCTTGTCCCTTGTCCCCCTCTGCGCCCTGTCCCTCTGCCCCGGGTTCTCCCCGCTTGGCCCGGCCCCCCTCGCTCCCGGTTCTTCCGCTCGGGCCCCGTGCCCCCCTCTCCCCCCCGGGTTTCTCTGTCTTCCCGTGTCCCCTTGCTCCCGGTTTCCCCCTCTCTGCGCCCGTGTTTTCTCTGTCCCGGTCTTCCTTTCCGCCTGTTTCTCTCCCCCCCGGGCCTCTCCGCTCTGCCCCCTGTCCCCTCTGCTCCATTTTTTCCCCCGCTCTGCGCCCGTGTCCCCCTCTGTTTGGGTTCCCTCCGCTCTGCGCCCGTGTCTCCTCGGGTCCCGATTCTTTTCCCCTTGCCCCCGTGCCCCCCTGCCCCCGGTTCCCCCCGGGCCCGTGTCCCCTTGCTCCCGGTTCTCTCCGTTCTTGCCCTTTGCCCCCTTGCTCCCCTTTCTCTCGCTCTGCGCCCGTGTCCCTCTGCTCCCGGTTTCTCCGCTTGCGCCCGTGTCCCTCGGGCCCCGGGGTTCTCTCGCCTGCCCCCGGCCCCCTCTGCCCCGGTTTTCCCCTCTCGCCCGGCCCTCTGCCCCTGGTTCCCCCCTTTCTGCGCCCGGCCCCCTCTCTCCGGTTCCTCGCTCTGGCCCGTGTCCCCTCTCCCCGTTCTCCCCGCTCTCCCCCTTTTGCCCCCCCTTGCTCCCTTCCCCCCGCTTGCCCGTGTCCCCTCGCCCCCCGGTTTTTCCCGCTCGCGCCCGTGTCCCTTGCTCCCGCTCTCCCCGCTTTTGCCCCGGCCCCCTCCTGCCCCCGTCTCTCCCCGCTTGCGCCCGTGCCCTCGCTCCCGGTTCTCTCCGCTTGCCCCCGTGTCCCCTTGCCCCGGGTTCTCTCCGCTCTGCGCCCGTGCCCCTCCCTTTCCCCCTCCTGGCTCTCTCCTTCTGCGCCCTGTGCCCCTCCCTGTTCCCCTTCTTACATCTGCCCCTGTGTTTTTTGTGTATTTGCCGAGAAAGGGTTATTTCTGGGTTAGCCAATCACTTCCTTGGGTTTGGGTTGACAACAGGCTCCTCACATTTTCCGAGGCTGATTGAATAGAATTTCACCCTGGGAGCGGCGGGAGGGGTGAGATGAGTCACAAGGGAGGGGTTGCCGGGCTTGAAGCCCCTTTTTCTAACAGAAGAAAACCAGGGGGCTGACAGGTACAAGTCATGTCTTGGAAAAACCCCTTTAAATTGTGAAAAGTGGTTCATTAAAAATTAAGAAAAATAATTTTTTAAGCGCTCAAAAAAAATTTTCTCCCCCCTGTGGGGATGGAGATGAATAAAAAAATGTTTTATTAGGTGTAAAACATTTTCTAAAAAAGGCTAAATTTTCTAAAAAAATACAAAAAAAAAATCACTAACAAAAATAAAGACCGGCCACTTCAGGAATTGGGATATTGTAAAATTGCGGGAAAAAAAGAAATTTAAAAATTCGGGAATTTTCCATTGGTGGGGCAGAAACCTTTTTTTTTGTTTTTTTTCGTTCAAAAAGTGTCACCCGCTGTTTGGCTAAGCGGACGACCCCTTCCCCCCCCCAACCAAACAGTACTAAATTTTTCCTACATATGTTTGGGTGGTTCTATCTGCCGCCTGGGCTCAACCAATCAGCTCTTTTTCTGGCTTTTTTTAGATTTTGAACTGTCCCCCCTTTTTTCATTTTGTTTGGTCCAATACTAAAAGGTTATATGGTTTCCTGTGCCCCTATTCTGTTGGTTGGTTTTGCCGCCCAAATTGAGAAGCCTTACAGAATTGAATTACTGATTTTTCCCCCGGATTTTACAAATCCCAATTCCTGATTTGGGCCGGTGCGGCGACAAAGTTTGTTGGGGATTTTTGATTTATGTTTATAAAATTTTTCCCAGCTCTTTTTCGTTAATGTTTTCACCTAAAAAAAACGTTTTTTTTAACTTCTCTGTCTCAAGGAAGAAGCCGAGTTTTTCCTTGCCCCGTTTCCCCCTACCAACCCCCGCTCTAAACAATCGTTTTTCTGCCTTTTTTTACTGTATTTTGAACTGTCCCGACTTTTCATTTGATTGGTCAATACTACTCCATAGCTTATAATGGGTCATTGTCGCTCCTATTCTGATTGGCTGGTTTATGCCGACCAATGAGAAGAGCTTACAGAATTTGAATTACTGTATTTCTCGGCAATTTTCTATATCGCAACTCCTGATGTAGCGCCGGTGACAGCGACAAACGCGTTGTTAGTGATTTTTATTTATGTTTGTTTTTAGAAGGTTTCAGCTCTTTTTCAGATAATGTTTTACACCTGATAAAAACAAGTTTTTGAATTATACTCCATGCCTCACAGAGCGGAGAGCTGTGCACTGTTGTAACAGTCGACCTAGATAGAGGACATTTTGCCCAATTCCATTACGTTCTCGCTTCACTTCGCCTCCTCCGTCTCATTTAGACCACAATCAACTACGTCTGCCTGTCGGAGCTGGAAAGCGCTGCAATGCACCTCACTTTGCTGACCCGCGATCATACATGCCTCGGAGTATTCGAAAGTGCCGCGTCCCGCCCCAGAAAGCCCACACCGCGCCCATTGCACACCCCTTCATATTAGGCGGAGCCGAAAGTGGCAAAGCTTGCGCCTAACATCGCATCCCTGCATCCGACAGGGGATTCGGATCGGTGAGCCGCAGTTTTCGCCAGAAAACAGGCGCAACTCCTGATCATACATGTCGCCCTTAGTCTTTATTCAAATATCATTTTTGCCTTTCATCAGAGGTACACACTTGGGAGAACTTCCAAAAGCATATCACTAACAGAAGGCTTTGACTTACGTAACACTATAGGCTATGGTCTGTCCATAAGCTCATAGGATAGAAAAAAAATGGATATACCGTGCAGTATAGCTTTTTGTGAGGCACTTTCCTACAGATGTCAAATTCACATCCTTTTAGCATCTTCTGGGTAAATGTTGCTGTATAGACCCTTTCAGCATTTTTGGAAAACAGTTAGGGACTTACCGAAAGATGTATTACAAATTCAGGTTCAATTGAATCCTACACTGCCTTTGCTAAACTTGATGCCCACTCAAATGAGTAAAACCTCAAGGCAACTAATGCTCCATATTCTAACCGCGGCAAAATGCCTTATGGCCCGGCACTGGAAATCCTCTGTTGTTCCTTCCTTACAGGTGATATGTAACAGAAGGAAGGAGATTAGAAGACTGGAATGCTTGAAGGGTTAGTCCCGTTTCTGCAACTCCTCTTCACCGGCCAAATGTTGTTAAGTGTGGTCCGGCCCTGAATGTGAATGAGGAGGGTGACGTTAGTGCTTTTCTCCTCATTCACATGTAGGGTCGGACCGCACATAGCAATGAGAGGCCGGTAAGTAAGGTTTTCCC